>VZRZ01008247.1:308534-428164 GCA_013398175.1 Climacteris rufus
AAGTTTCATCTAAATGCCTATTTTGTTCTTTGTATTCCATCTCCTTTTTCATCCCTTCCCAGCAGTGCTGTGACACGACCAACCAGAAGCAACACCAGAGACTAAGGACAGTTTGTCAGCAGAGCAGCTGTGCAAGAATGACTTGATGATGTGGCACTTGGCTGAGAAGTCAATTTTCTGAAAGCCATCTCTGAACAGCACTGAAATCAGTGTGGGTCTTCCTGTCAGTCTCGTGTGGCTTGGATCAGGCCCATGTGCACATCTGGATGTAGTTTGTTCGAAAGTGCCTGCACTGTCCCACCTTTTATCTCCTATCACTTTTTGCAGGGGAAAAGGGAAGCCTCAGACTTGCATTTGATGCTCCACTGTTTCATGATTTTTTTCCAGTAATGAGATTAATATGTGATTTCTCATCTGTTTAATTTATTGTTACTATAGACACAGACTTTTTTCTCTGCTGTCAGTATATTAACCTCTAAAAATGTGCAACCACTTGTCTCAAATGCACAAGGTTTTTTTGGTGATTTTGGTGAGGGACTTTTTGTTTTGTGTTTTGTGTGGGTTTTTTTAAGTAGGAATTTACATTTTTGCCTGGGCTAAATATACTAGCCCACAATGTTGCCCTTGAATCAGAATAAAGCATATCTGGGGGAAGTGAACTCCTTAGCATACCTGATATAGAGAATTTTAGCAAAAAAATCTAACTTAAAACATTTTGGTAAATCACATCAGGAGTTAGTCTGTATTTGGTAAATTCTGATGCTTTATTTCTTTCACCTATCATATGGAAAACCATGCAATTATTTTAGAAAGTTCAATTTCAAGTATTTAATAGTTTCTCTGAGAAGATTTTATTCTCACTTCTGCACAGTTACAGATGAGAGAAGGAGCAGAAGTACAATGTATTTGCTCTTCATGGCTGGGAATTCCTCAGATTTCAAAGCTGGAAACTTTTAGAAGTGGCTACTCGAATGTGTAATGGAAGAGATAATACCCTCTCTGTTTGCCTTAAAAATGTGGCCCATGAGTAATGTCAAAACAATTTTATGTTACTGAAATATGACCTGATTCTGTAATTCTAGCTTTACTTAGAAAAAAATAGGTTTCTTAAAGAATTCACACAAGCCTATTTTCAGTGGTTACAGAAATGGGTGGGGAATACAACTTCAAATAAGGTACAATTTCATCCTTATAGAGAAGATTTTAGTAACACCTACAGTAGAATCATGTTATATTTTTGTATTTAAAATGCAATACTGACACGTTTTTCATTGCATACATAATATATGATTTTGTATTATCTTTTGATGTTAGTACACACTGGTAAAGATTTTTCAAGGGTACATAGAATTGGCATATCAAGAAAAGATTTAGAATATGATTGTTTGGTATTGGAAAAATTTCAAATAATGAGATTTTTTTTAAATTTGCAATTGGAAATTGGCAGGAATTCTTCACAAACTATTGGACTGTATGTTTAATCTGTTTGTACCTGTAAGAAAATCAGATTATTCTTGTAATATGTTAACCATCAATCCCAAAAGATTGTGAAGTATAATTGTCTCCAACATTCCCATATAATTTTTTTCTCCTGGACTTTTGAAAGTATTTTGGCATGTACCATAAATTGCAAGGGTTTGGTTTTTATTTTTTTTATTTAAAGCTATGCAGAGGAAGAACTTCTGTAATTTGTATTATGATTTTGGTTTTTGTTCCTTGTAAACTAAAGCAGCCCTTTTCAATTTCTGTACCATTAATGAAGGGAAATTCTGAAGAAAATACACCACATTTTTCAAACATCCTATACATACTATTTTTTTGGAAATGTGATGATTTCAAACTTAGTGGTTTTGTACATTAATAATGCATTTTAAAATTACATCATTAAAAATAAAGGAAAATTTTGAGAAGAAAATTCGTATTTATAACCTCCTCAATATAAACTAATATGATGTATATTTTTCAGTTATTTTCCTAGATTTTATTTTCAGGTAAAATTTCTGCTCTCCTTTACATGACCTCTGGACACATTTTAAGTGGGAGACATATAAATAAATTTTGGAAAAACTGATATAAAACTTACTGGACAAGTAATTTCTATTTAATAGAATGATAAGGAAGTTTTGGGAAGGTCAGGAAACCTGGACAACAGAACTTGAAGATAAAGGCTGAAAAATTTGCAGAGGTCTGAATGTTTAATATGTGGAAGTCTTGGGCACAAAAAGGAGATGGTTCTATAACTAGTTGTCAGGTGAGTGAATTGAAAAACAGATTTTTAAAAATCTGTTATCAATAAAGGCTAATTTGTGTGAACTGAAGGAAGAAACTAGAGCAAGAGGAAATAAAGAGGGTGGAAGAGGTTACCGTGGGTTACAGATCAGAGCAGCATTTGGTGATGAAGTTATGCTGAGATAATATATAGCTCTATAAATAATTTCCATGTGTTTTAATGTCTTTTAATTTTCTCCCAAATGCCTACCAGAATATCCTTCCTTTTTGTTTCTCTTTCATACAACAGTTTCTTCTCTGATATTTATTGCCCTGCTTGCTAATTCTCCTTCTCCTACCAAAGTTCATGAGTTTTGCTATCTGATCAGCATGGAAGAGGCATGTTCACATGAACATGGAGTCAGCTGTGTGAGGTGCCTCACCTGTATGCTCTGACACACTTCTAGGAAGAATCACTTGTGTGTCCTTTTCATGTATCTGACAAGACATACAACAGTACAGAGTTCATCATAACTTGGCATGAGCAGTGGTCTCTTGTTTCAGCATCAAACTGGTTCCCTGTTTCTATGCTTGCTTCCAAATACTAGATTGTCTCAGGAGATGGTGCTTACATTGTGCTTATCACTTTTTCTTTAATAGGAGGGGAGATGTAGTTGGAGGACTATGCAGTCAGAGAATACTTCACTTGCATGTGACTAAGGGTATTCAGTGTCCCTTAACAGCCCCCTTAAGCATCCCTCACAACTTTCAACCCATTCATCCACAAAGTTATTGCTCCAGTGACTAGGAGTCCAGTGAGGGGAGAGTTGGGAAGTCCACCCCTGAAAATGCAATGGGAGGTGTCCAGCAAATAATGAAAACAATGGTGGGAGAAGAACTGTTCTGAGGGACTAATACCTATAGTGGAATAATCACAGGCTCCACATACTGCTGAAGCCAACTGCAAAGGGCTTGGTGTTTTCAGTGGGGGAGTGGATGGTGTCCTATGGGCAGGAATAGTTTGAGAATGCTTAGCACAAACCAGCAAAAACTAGCTGTCAAATGGCGTAAGTGAGCTTTGTATGGGCAAAGTTTTACAGGCTGCTGGAGTCAGCTGTTTTGGACAATTACTTTTAAAGAGAGCAACAGGCACTGAGTCACATTCGTGCATCTGAGTTCATTGCAGAACAAGTTGCTTTAGGCACCCTCTATGCGTTGTCAGCCTATTTTGCACGCTACTCAAAGGACAGATGGATTGGTGTTTGCCAAGATCAGCTAGTGTGCTAAATACCTGAAGGAGTCAAAGCTTATTAGCAAGGAAATTTGGGATCAAAAAATGCAACAGAAGAGCTGGTGTTCAGCAAGGCAGCAACTTTAGCAGCTCAATATTAATATTATGAACAGTATCAAGGAGCTAACATTATAGTTGTCATTTTGGATACTTTACCTGTCAAGATCTGCAAACTAAAATAATCCCTGATACTTTCAAAAATCTTACTTAAAATTGCCATGCAGCTCTGATATGTAAGAAAAGATATATAAACTCCGTTTGGTTGATATGGAGGGAGTAATAAACTGGCACTCAGTGCAGGCAGATACAGCTGCAGAAGCAAGACATATCTAAACTAACATTCAGCCTTCAGAATTGAAGACTAATTTTCCCAAACTGCATCTTGCAGCTGCAGAACATCCTCACAGTTGCCAGAACATGCCACTGCTTTCATGTTCTGGTATATTTTATACATATAATTTTCAAATTATGGATCTCACTAATCCACAAATACTGCTTCAGACAAAGCAGATGGGTGCAATAAGTAATGCAACACTGATTTCTCACATATAAAACAAAGGGATTTCTAAAACATCTGCATAATTTAAAGTCCATTAGGAAACACAGTAAGCAGAATAGCATGCTGTGGTGGATCTCCCCTATCCCTGGCCGCACTATGGGGCTTAATTGCAGAGGAAAATTTCAGGATGGGGAAGGTTCATACAGGGGGAACAGATGTTTGGAAAATCCCTCTTGTATCTATGACCAGGAAGAAAGTGATCCTTAGGGAATCTTGGCCAAGTGTAGAAGAAGAGGAAAGAAAAGACAGGGGAAGGCAGCTGCTCACCATTCAGCAGCTGAGGTGAGAAATCCATGATATGAGCTAAAAATGAAGGCTCTCTTGGGAGAGGAGAGTCAGATGTCCAGCCAGAACACTCTTGCCTCTTTGACAGAACATGTCCATGATGCAAAGGAGATAGTGTAACATGGAAGACTCCAGACAGACAGATCTTAGTGAAAATAGATCACTCAGCATATTTTGCAGGTGTTAATAGTGTCAAGAGAGTACTTTTACTCAAGGCTGTAAGTACAGAGGGTGCCCAGAGGTGCCTGCGTGTGACTGGAACACACCTGTAGAGATACGTTCCCCTTTGCTGCTCAGTAAATACACATCTGACTATATTGCCTTGACATCAAAAGTCACTGTCAGAATATAGCTGCAAGCCTGCAAAGACCGTTTGAGTGTTTTTGCTGGGATCATAGTACCAGTATAAAATCAGTGAAAATCACTCTTTTCAGAAAATGCTCTCCTGTAACATAGTACTCTTACCATACACCACATAAACCTGGAGTTTCCAGAGTCCGAATAGAAATTTCCTCAATTCCTACATGGTTTCCAGACTGGCTTTATGGTTGGTGTTATTTGGGTACTTGTCAGCCTTTCAAAATATTTACAATTCAACAGGAGCTCTGCTAGATGCACACCCGTGGAAATATACTTGTGGGAACCCAGGTGCAAAAGGAAATGGATTTGCAGAAGTCTGTAGCTCAGCGCAGGGTAAGGGCACTGGTAAGCACGCAGTCTCCCTGGGCTGACAGAATAGGTAACTCAAGTATGTCTCCATGTGATGCAATCATAGCTCTGCCTGCAATGCAGGCATGCCTTTGTAGTGACTGCTTCCTACTCTTAACGCTAAAAAGCCAAAGAGTGGCGTCTGCAAGTCTGCCTGTGGGAAGGAGAGAGAGAGAGGGACTCATTAAATGTTATTATCTTGTGAATAGACTTGGTCAGACAAAACAATAGGATAGCTGAGGCTTAGGGGAAAGCTCCTCTGTGACGCATTGGGGTCTACACCATTCGCATTTCTTCAGTGACAAAGCCAAAGAAAAAAGTTTTGCTACAGCCCTTTGAAAACAGAAAGGCCAAAGAGGTGAACGCAATGACATACATGCGCATGTGAAAGATGGACGTAGGTAGGAAGGAGAAAAGCTGCTCTTCCAGCAGTGAAAGGCTTCAATCCAATTAATTATGACTGAAGAACCAGAAAAAGAATAAGGTATTCGGACATCTACAGTGAAGAAAGAAGAAATCTGGAAGAGGAAGGATATCCTCCAGCTGCTAAAAAAAAAACCCAAAAAAAATGCAAAAAAAGAAGAAAAAAAGGCAAGAAACTCAAGATAAGGAAATATCTGTAATTTCACTTGGACCCATATATTTCTCATGCTAATTAAAACAGAAGAATTCTTAGGATTTCCTTAATTGTACCTATCTTCAAATATTCCATGGATTTACAGAGTAAATTTAAAATGTAACAAGACAAGAAAGAAAAAAAATGGTGCTGTGGAATAAGATGCAGTGAAAAGACAAGATGTGGGGACTTGTGGGTGGTACTGGGCTGAAGGTAACCTCTGATTTCATTTGCACTATGAGTAAGAGAGAGGGACAACTGTCTGATAAAGAGCTCAAAGATAACATTTGCTGCTTAGATCATGGGGTGCTGAAGATACTCACAACTGATACTACCGGAGACCTGGGATACAAAATATGATATTTAGTCAGATTACAGTCATAGGAGCTTGATGAAAGAACCATAAAATTTAAATAATAGTACCATTCAAACCTACTTATAAACCATGTTCACAACAAATTTCAAAATAGCAAAACAGAATTACAAAGCACAGGAAACAGATATGTGCCCTACCTATTATTAGCCTTCAATCTGTATTTGTTGTTTTTGACACAGGAACAATTTCTGAAGGAAGAAACAGGGAAAACTAAAATGGACTGCCTAATTTCACAAGTGAAGGCATATTAAGAGGACAAAGTCCACTGACTCTGTGTTACTTTATCACACAGTCTCTCTTCTTTTGTCTTTCATTTATACCACTGCCTTCTGACAGTTGACAGACAGAGACTATCTGGAGACAAAATCTTCATTGCTGTCATCCTCCTCCTCAGATCTGTTACCTCGCATGATATCTGCCCTCAAGTACTGCTGAAGGACATCACACTAGCACAGGCTAAAAAAAAAAGACTTTGTAAAGAAACAACATAAGACTGTTTGGGAAAATTAAATGTCTGCCTAGCACATCAAAGAGGGAGGAGGAAGGAAAAAAAGAAAGCATGCTGGCAAGACAGACAGATGAGGGAAATGGCTCTCCAAGTGTGTTTGGGGGAAAGGTCTCATCATGCTGCCAGCCACTGTGCTCTGCACATCCTTTGAAGAACAGGACTGTGCCTTCAGCCAACTGAAGTGGACAGAGGGACCCTACTCTGTTGCTAGTGAGGGTCATGTGTGCAAAGCACTGCAGCAGAGCAAGGAGGGTACGCACATTCTCAAGTATTTGGGCTAGTTATCAGCAAGACTGCAGTGCCATGATTCAATACGTGGTTTTACTACATGATGAAGTGAAATAACTTTAGCTCTTCTACTTTGACAATAGAGTAGGCCTCCTAAAATAGCAATAGTTTCAGGCATTTTGCATAAACATGCCATTTGTCAAAATCCTATTTGCTTCACAGAGATGATTGATGAGTGTGTTATTTTGTGCTAAATATGACAACTTTCTGGAACATTCCGTGTTGATGACCTTGAACTTCGCTCCTTGCAAGGCCAGCTGAGGCTGCAGAAGTGTAGCAAGAATGTTCTTAGTGATGACATTGACATTATTGCTTCTGGATAAACCTCTACTTCTAGATAAATATTTGCTTTTTAAAAATGGGGAAAAAGACCTTCAATGTGATTAGAACACTTTGTCAAATCAGTTGTCTGAAAGCCAACTGTTATATCAACTAATTATTGTTTATAGCCAGGAAATCTTTAATTGTGTCTGAGCCAACTGGTTATACATTTTGAAGGATAGGAAAAGTCACTTGAATACTTGTGACTGCATCACAGGTCATTTATCAGTATCCTGAGATGGTCATACAAAGTTTGAAAGAAAAACTTTTCCGTAGCTGCTCTATCTTGTCTGGAAACAGCTGACATCAGCAGCATGGGCAAACTCAGAGGACCTTCTGTTAGATATATTTGCTAAACTAAGGAAAGGGTTTTGGGTGGAGAGAGAGGAGAAAAAATCATTTCTATCCCTCCTGAAACCTTTTTTTCACACTCTAGAATGCTCTACAGCGTGACACATTGCAACAGCAATGTAGCAGCAAAGCAATACCAGTTTTTGGTTATTCCCAGCAGAAGAAGCAGGAGAAGATCTATGAGACAGAACAGGTGTACTCATTCAAGGCATATTGCTGGCTCTGGTTCTGGCTTCGTTAATATACTTTCATGTAAATAATTTGTTATCTGTCACTTTCTCATAAGCCTTTAAGCAGGCTTAAAACCTTTGAGTGGGCTGAAGCATTACATG
The DNA here is from genome assembly GCA_013398175.1 of Climacteris rufus. Taxonomy (NCBI): domain Eukaryota; kingdom Metazoa; phylum Chordata; class Aves; order Passeriformes; family Climacteridae; genus Climacteris; species Climacteris rufus. Next base: position 316,378 of record VZRZ01008247.1, read on the forward strand.
CCCCCCCAAAGCCAAGTTCACAAAGCCTCTTGCATCCATTTTTCAACACAACTGCAAGGATCCAAGCACTTAGGTCTTCATCATGGGTTGCAATATCATTAGAACGATGCAGTGAGTTGTGTGTCAATGGAAAATGAATGAGTGTTGTTTTTAGTATCACTACTGGTAGTCTCAAGGGTTCTTAGTATGAAGATCATTAAAATGAAAAAAAAATACAAAACAGATAGAGAGTTCACACATCTCACAAAATCAACTTCTCTAGTTGACAGTAATAGAATGTACTATAGTAATCTACATTATTGTGCTATTCAGAATACATTAAATTATCAGTTTCTGTTATACCAAAATTGTTATATCTATTTTATCTAATAATATGTGTTCATAGCACTGAAAAATTACCCATGTGATTTTGAATCTTTGATTAAGTAGAGTTCTCCTTGCTTTTAATGAACAAATGAAACCAGAATAGAATCACAGGAAGAAATACTCCAGCAAATCCAGTTTTCAGGCCTGAAAAATCCCTTCAAACACTGAATGGATGCAATTTTTTTTTAATCTGCTGTCCTGAAATGTACACAGTTTTCTCATTCTTTCTAATGGAGCAGATGGTTATATCTGGCTCTTAGGTACTTTAAAGAAGTCGATTTTCTGGGAAAATATTTTTAAAGAAGTCCGTTTTCTGGGAAGATATTTCCTATAACCAAAGAATTAGGAAAAAAGAACAACTCTCAAAGCTTCACTTCTAAGTCTGAATGGATCACAGAGAAAAAATCAGCTTTCACCACAAGTAGAAAATATATTCAATTATAAATTTTCAGCTTGGACAAAGTAACGTTCCAAACACGGAACTGGAGAGTAATGTGAGAGCAATGGAACCATTCCAACAACAGAGTAGTTGGCCAGGTACCACCTTCCTGCTCTGTATCCCTCCAACATTGTTATACCTGGGCTATTGAAAACTGACTGTGCCAACAGGAGAGGTTTAGCAGTGACTACTCTGGCTGGGTTCCCACATCTCTTTATAGCCTCTCTGGATTGTATTTTTTCTTCCTAGAATGGAAATGATGGAGTAGCAAAGGTTGCAGTGATTTGGTTCACATAGAGCCTGGACTTACTCCCATGTGCCACAGCTGAAGGGATCAGAGAACCTTTCTGCCCATTGTTGACTAGCAGAAGTTGTTAGTGATTTGCTCAAAGTAAGCTGTGTGCTCTTATTTGGCTGTGTCTAGACAGCTGAATAGTTTGCTGCTATCCAAGGAATGTACAGCTAATGTCAGTGATGTATTCAAAAGGAAAGCTTTGCTTCTGGAGCATATGCTCAACACAATCAGTGCAAAGTGTAGAAGCCAAGAGGCAGGGTATTCTTCCTTGAGCAGGCTATTTATTATGGAGCTTCCTTAACTTCCTCCAAGAGAAAAAAAAAAACACGTTGCAAAAAGTTATTTAAAATTTCATTCAAAAATACAGAAATTTTTCAGTTTGAAAGACATAGGAGAGATTTATTTAAGGGGCATTTTAGACATATAAGCACACATAAAACTCTTGTATGCTCCAAGAATTATAAGCAGAAGAAGCAGAACTACCTCGTGTTTTTCACTAGCAAGTGAAACTGTATTTGGATAAAGATTTATGATCTGACTTGAGTAACTGTATTAACAGTTGAGAGGTATTTAGAAATAACAAAATGACAATCCAAGAAGTCAATATAAAAAAAAAAATGCAAACCAAAGAGCACTAGCATATTTTGGAAAGGAGAATAATACCCCAGCAAAAGTGTAATTCTATTGACTCCCAACGGAGTTATGCCTGCTTATGACCCATCATTTAGTGACATATCCTTTGCTGGCTTCTGAGGGATAAAAGTTAGCTATTAACATTGTAAACTACAAACAATCCTATGAAGGATCAGACAACTTTCTCATGAAGAATTAAATAGATGTAATAATTTGTGCCAGATAATGAACACTCCCCTTATTTATCAGGTGTGCAAGCAAAAGCACAGAAGAGAGAACTTTGTTGTCCACAGCCATGAAAAGGGTTAAATATGGCAAATTTTCTAGGTGAAGGGTGGAGGCAGCAGACCAGAACATGAGGTACTTGATGTTAGGTATAATCCTAACGTTGCAGTAGCTTTGTTTTAAACTTAGCAATGTATCTGGCATACTGTGTCTCCTATACATCAAGTGCAGGAAGACAATATGAACAGTTTCTAACTCTACCTCATAAACTTCCCTGAACAGGCACTGGAGTTACAATAACATCTTTGTTGGCAAACATTTCCAGGCACTGTAAATCTGTCTGAGTCTACAGGAGAGATGGCTGATGTGCAGATCTCTAAGTCACTGTTGTTAAAAAACAGAGCCCCTGTTCATCCATCTTGGGCCTTATTTTATAGCACACCATATAAATGAGAACTTAAAATAGTTCCTTATCCTTCCAAAGTGCACAGTCACTGGAAAGGATAACACAACAAGTTTAGCCTCAGGAACCTGAATCAGCTGAGAAAGGAGCAACTGAAGGACACATCTATGTTTGCCTTTCCCTATCCAGAGACAGGCTCTGCAGTCCATACCTGTGCCAGGGTGCTTTTACTTGCTTAAGAAATTGAATCTCTTCAAACAAATGTTCACCAGACTAAGTCAAGGAGTTGCAATCTTTATCACTTAGCACCATGGAAGCAGTGGAGTGTACAAGAATGTTCCCAAGGAATGTAATAACATGAGCTGGAATGATCTGGCTTCTTACCACATGAGGCTGTGGGGAGAAAAATAACTATTCTTCCCTGCCTGTAAGCACGCAGGAGGACACACATCTATCCGTTGTTATCCATGCTGTAATGTGCATTTATTAATAATAACAAAAAGACTTTTTTCCTTATGGTTTCTACAGCATCTTTGTCATGGGCTAGATTAAGAGGATTTCCACTTTTTGAAGAGGTTTAAGATTTTGAAAGATTTTAAGGAATACAAGAAAACACAGTTTGTTTTAACTAGTGATTTCAAAATGGCAAGAAAAATATCAGTGAGTTAGGACTATCAGTTACTATAAACACTTTCAGCGCCTCATTCTCCAGTAGTATTCTGGACCTTAAAAGCTTTCCAGGTGAGACATTCATGGAAAAAAGTTTCACCTTCTGTTTTCTTTCCCCCAGCAACTCCACTACAGAGCCATATTTAGAAATGCTTGGTCGTAAGGTGTTTGGATTTGGCAGGGAATGGCTATGATGAACTTTCCCCAGGGCCTGGGAAAGAGAAGCAGGCTGCAAAGACAGCTTTCACAAGCTGCTTTGAAAGGCAGTGTATAATTATAGAGGCTGGCAATGAAAGACAGAGCAGCCTCCAGGGATATCCCTTTCCCATTCTGCCACTTACAGAGATTCTTGCCTTTACAGTCAAGTTCTGTCGTGTCCTGAGTAAGAAGCTCAATCCACAGTGAATGAGACAGCTTGCATCATCTTTCTCCTTCAGCTAAACTATTAAAAGGAGGCAGGTCTAAGGCTTTTTTTTTTTTTTTCTTGACAAACCTGTGACTCACGAACGCCTCAGAAAAGAGAAACAAATAAAAAAACTGTTTCTACAGTTTAGCTTTTGAGCTTCCCTTTTAAGGATCACATAAGGTAGAGTGTTCACAGCTTTTGTTAATAGTGCTATTACAATTTTGATTATTATTATTATTGTTACTAGTACTACTACTATGACCTTGTATTTAGGCACCTTACATTCATTCTAAGAACAGGTTTACACATACAGCAAATCTGTGTGATAGTGCCTGAAAACTTTGCACTTTTGAAAGCTCAGCACTAGGGCCACCTGCAGAGATTCCTGAGAAATGTACACCTCCTCCAAAGATTGTTTTCAAAACCAATATTGTCTTCCCACAGCCAGGGTCTGTTCTACTGAATGCCAGAAACTCCTTGTACCAGCCTCTCGCCTCCCTTTGTGCTGTGCAGTATTCCTGCTGTAGTTCTGGTGGCAATGCAGGGAGGGAACTGCTATGGAGCTTTCACAAACTGAATTTTTGTCTGTTAGCAACACCCTTCTCCCTAAAGTTTACATCAACCTCCCTGCTAAGTCTATGGCTTAAGCCCATCTCTGCACTGGACTCCCAAAGAAACTAAAAAACCCCAAAAATTAATCACCCCCCACTTCTCTCTGTCTTATACTAATTATTTTGGAGACAGATATTATGTGTTACATTTCCTTTAAAGCAATTTTTAAAAAAAAAAATATACATTTGGGATGGAAGTGACATGAGGAATGAGGGATATAAAATGGGCCAGGAAATGGCAAAGCAAAGGAGAACACACTGCAGTTTTAAAAGACTTTCCCATTTGTTATTTTTATTGCCATTTTCAAATCAAACCTGAAACAGTTCATCTGAAATGAACTGATATGTAGCCATGAATTTTGTACATTTTATTAGTTCTGATCTCAGTAAAGGCCATTTCCATTAGTGATACAATAGACAGCATTAGCTGGAAATACAGAGTGCTCCCAAATTCACTGCTCCTTTTTTTTTCTTTTTCTGGAGTGCAGGATGCTGCAAAAGACCCTCCAGAATTTAACTGTGCTGCACATGCAAATAAATGCAGCTAAATGGAAGTGGAGTTTCTGTCATATTTACTCGTTTCAGCACCTGTTTACTTTCTAAATTGGAACAAAAGGTCACAGCACACTGTGCTTAAGAGAAATTAGAAAACATTTTGATTCAGAAATACTAAGCTAATTCATTTTGCAATTTTTAACCAAGAAGAAGCAATTTGATGCTCTATTAACTACTTGAATTCACCTAAGTCAAATTATTTTGTTCCATGTTTCAAAAACTTTCATTTTTTTTCTGGAAAATGAAACAATTTCTATGAAAATACAGATATCTAGAAATTTAATTTCCTATTCTGAAAAGGATTTCTGAGCAGCTCAACAAAAACTCATACCAGTGACATTCTGTCAAATTCTTACATTGTGCTGTACCATGTATATCCTTCATGTATCTGTAAGGGATTCTTACTAATATTTCTCTTTTTAGTTCCATTATCAATATTAGAAATTAATCATTACTCTTAGTGAATGTGTTAGAATTCTGCAGAGCATAAAGGTCCTGTCATCAAGAACAGTCAAAAACAATTGGAATAGGGCTTTCTGATGTCACTATTGTTTTCTATTGCAGAAGGAATGGGAGAAATGGAAGTTGCTAAGCAGGTTCTCCTTCTGGTAAGGAAAGTGGAAAAGAAAATGCAGCGCACCAGGTTTTCCTGCAGCTAGGTATAAAGGTACAGGTTTCCCTTCAAATAATATCAAATTACACAATGCTATTATAATTACCTAAATACTGAAAAAGGAAACTTGACTGCTAAAAATTTTAAGACCAAATGTGATTTAGTTTCTCAAGGCCTGTTCCTTAACTGCTGTATCAGCTTTCTTTAGACTAATGCCAAGTGAGTGAAAAAAAGCAGTTTCTATAGAAGGTTCTTGAGGTCAGACATAGATACTTTGCATCACATTCATCTCTTCTGCACCACTCCAAGAAATTCTTTAAATAAATGGGATTTTAGATGGTTTTCAAAACCTAGGCTTTACTTTACTAGAACACATAGTTGCAATCAGAAAAATAAGCTACACAATCTTGGGCTGCATATTACACTACAGGAGTATAATTTTAGCTTAAGGGGCTTCCTCAATCAGCCTAACCAACAGCAGAGTATCTCTACATTTTCAGAGCTGGAGATGCTGCAAAGGACTCATGCCAAACACAGGAGAAAATCACTCATTATTTTATTTTTCTTCACCCCCTTCCCCCAAATTCAGAGAATGACTTGGATGAATAGTTCAATAACCAGCTATAATCAGTATACTAATTATATGACAATCATTGCAAAAATGTATTAGGTGTCTTTAATTCTGTGAGTATTCTAGTATTTGTAGACAAAATACATCAAAGGAAGGCAAAACAATGCTATGTCCTATTAAGACACATCCCAGTTTTCATACCTGCAGTTTGTCACGTCTAGGAGGTATATACTTGTGTATTAGTCAACATGTCTATTGTAAATTATCCCACTACTGTGATGTTGAAATGAGTAGTTCAGCATAAAGCAAAGAAGTCCCTGCTATTTGTCTTTTATCATCATAGGAAAGGTGTCTCTAAACACGTAGTGGAAAAAAAAAAAAAAAAGACACTTATGTTAAAATAACCATTCAGAACCAAAACTAATTTAAAAAGACAAGAGTTTTTCCTTCACTTTGTTTCTATGCCTTTCAATGAACTCATGCAGTTTAAATGGTGGAAGAAGTATACTTCACCACATGAATGAGAATTCATAATAAGCAGTTTTCAACTAATTTAATTGACTTGAATCTGGGGTACCTGAAATAATTGCAAATGTTTCTCTGGAACCAATAGCTTAGTGTGTAAGACTGTGTAGCAATTTTCACCATGTGAAATGATACAAAACCCCCAAGTCTTTCAGATGTATTTTAAACATTTGCAAGCTCTAATGCTATATCAATATTCAACAGCCTGTCTAATAAAAAAACAGCAATTTTATTGGGAAGAATGGTGGAGTTATAAGAATAGATACATGGTTAGACTAGATGAAAATAGAACTGATATGGGTGGAGGATTAAAATAAGGGTAGGATAACTAGCAGGGGTATAATACCAGACATCTAAATTTAGGAGTGTTTAAATGCTCCAAACTTTATTTTCATTGGCTTTTATATGATGTTTCATAAAGTTATTTGGATGGTGCTGAGAGCCTATAGCAAGCACAGTCTTTGCACAAAACTATTCTGTAGACCACCTTAATTCTTTTCCTTAGAAGTAGTTCACAGAATAAGAATAAAGATTTTTATATCTTCCATTTCACTTGGGCATGGCTATCACAACAGTCTAGACTGTAAAAGTGGCATGTGAGTTTACAAATGGCTATTTAATTCAAAACGAAAATTCTCCTCATACCATTTTACCCTTTTCTGTTTAGTTAGCTAAGAATTTAATGCTGAGCTGGTCACTCCTGCAGAACTGTCTGATGATCACTACTCTTTCTACAGCTTGTTCCTCAAAAGCTAACTGTGGAAAGTTAGTGCTGGAACTTTATGGCACTTTGATTGAACAAAGGAGGGAGAGAGTTTCTGTCCTTCTCATGGAAATATCCCCTGATTCCTAAAACATGCAAGAGAGACCTGTCTCTCAAAAGGAGTACAATGAAAGCAGGTTAGTGTGGGAAGAATGGTTTAAGCCATTTTCTGCCATGTCATTCCTCCTCTGGGAAACCACCTCGCAAGCTGAGGTTGGCCTGATGTCAGTCATGTAAAGGTTGTTCATCTCATCTGAACAAATCACCTGAGCTCCCTCTGGAGTCAATGAAGGAAGATGAGCATGTCTGGAGGACTCTCCATACTACCTCAAGACATGTACCTGATTTACTAATGAGAAGGACCACTTTCTTTTCTCAATTCATAATACAACCTTCTAGGATTCAGTCAGATTAGAGGCCTGTGTTCCAAACAGCTAGAGCTAGGTAAGAGGAATCTTAATTTCGTTTAATAAATACCTTATGAGTACAGCAAAATATTGTTTAGATTGATACCTGGAAAAAAAATCAGGGAGATTCAAAACTATCCTTATGAGCCTTCTGTTACTGTGCACCAAGTGGAACTTGTAGCTGGGAATGTTTCCCCTGCTATTCTTTATGGAAAGTTTTTTACTTTCTCCACTTCAACGACTTACTGAAGTATCTTTGCAAAGCTTGTTCAGGAAGAGATGGAAGACAAATACACAAATCTACATGACTAGCAGTTTTAGAGAGAAGATTATTCATATTTATTTTTTGGCATGGTGTTATACATCACTCCTCATAAAAGTCTCAGTCCAGCTCTAGCTTTTTGTGACAACTAAGTTATTCCTTTCTAAAGTGTAGAGATAAGTGTGAGTTACCTGACATAATTCCCATTCTCAGTGACCACTTTTTTCAAGATCCTAGAGCCTGATATGTGTTCACCAAAGAGAGAACTGAATTCTGGAGATGGAGATCAGTCTACTACAATGGAGATTTTGTGTTCAAAGCACCCAAATAAATTTACCTCTCTGTATTTCTACATTATGAAAGAGAAAATGCCTATTTTCCTTTGTGGTGACAGCCCAAGTAATAGCAAATCGCTTCCTAAAGTGAAATCGGAAGGGAGAACATTGACTTGGAAGGATCTTATGGCAGCTCTTTTCTGGGAAGATGTTCAGAACTGTGCATGGAAAGATCTCAAAACAAGTAAATGGAATGTGGAAAAAAAGGTAAAAAAATGAAGGCATGAAAGGCATATGCAGATGAACTGCATATGTTCTGTTTTATATGTTATATCTTCATGTGCAGATGTGTACATGTATAGCTATATCTTTTTTGATGCTGGTGGGTGGTCTGAGAATTTATGAAAAAAAGTTGACATTACCTATCTTGTCCACAAAATGCTAACAAAAAGAGAGATTTTTGGATTATGAAAGATTTACATTTTCCCTTGGTACCTGCTCCAGCAATTTGAAGATCTCTTTGCTTTGAAGACTTTAACAAAGACAGCAGGGTGTGTGGTTTAAAGAGGCAGATAAAATCCTGAAGACTTAAAAGAAAACATTTTTTTTGCATTTCATGATCACTAAATAAATGAACTTTCGTACTCAGGAGGGAATGATAACTTGGCAGGGAGGTAGAGATTAAGAACATTTCATTTTCTGTTTTTAATATTTTTAAAATTAAAGGTTCTTTTCTTTCCAAAGCATGAGTCTCTGTGAAACTAAAGGCTTACAGTTGTTAAAAAAAATATTTTATCTACAAAATATGGAGCCATGAAAAGGAATGTTTGTATAGAACCACTCTATTGATGAAAATAATTTATTCCTGCACTTCTGTTAGACAAAGATGGGCAATAAGTCATAGCAAACATCTTATCATCAAGAATTTTATTTTGTTCTTGCTTTAACTGAAACTCTTTTCTAATTTTCTTCATTGTGACTTTAAAAATTTTATTTAGGAGATTGTATGCGTTGTGAGACCAGTTAACAGATATGTGTCTCTGAATTCTTGAAACTAAGATTCAGAAATGGTAACTCTTTTGCAAGTATTCAACATGATCCCAGTTAAGGAAGGTTTTGTTTGTGAAGGCAATTAGATAGAATGGATTTAGTAGTTCTGTTGGTTCTAGTAGCAGCTCTTTTTGTTCCCTCTATTAAATAAAATTTAACAATTAGTTTCTGTTCCAGTTCTCTCCTTCCACAGTGTACTTGTAAATGCCTCAGCCTCTCTTTTTTTCTCTGCTGAGCTGAGGAACCATGGCATTAGAAAAGTGCCTGGCTGGTTTCCTGTGCTTCCCAGACTTGCAGCTAGTGGAGCCCCAGCAGTTCCCTCGTGCCCTTCTGGTGTGGTAAGATTATTACATGGCTGCACAATGTAGAGGGAGCTATATAGCTCTCAATAAACATTCATCTCCAGAAAAGTAGTGGTGTCCATTTTCTTAAGTTTACTGGAATCAGGTTTTAAATTATTTCACCCTCAATAGATGTTTCATAATAATAGCACTTCAGATCTCAATTTCCTTTTTCAAGCTAAAGGTGCTCTGAAATGTCAGATATCCTTTCCTAAAATATTTCGTTTTCATCACAAGGAAAATTGCATTTACATTGCCTTCTACCTTACAAATAACAAAAGACAAAATTTCTGGCATCAAGTCACTCCGTGAATAAATTGCAGCATTATTCCTCAGAGCACTGCTGGGTTGCACCAACCCATAGGGAAATGAAAGAATTCTTAATAATTCCTCTCTACAACTCATTGGTTGATGGCCTTTGTTCACCTCCCCCTGATTTCTATGGGGTGGAAGTGTTTATGATATGTTTGTTGGGAACTGACTCACATCAAAAATAAGTAGAACCTTAGTGTGTCTGAGTGAAACCCTGGCCCAATTTCATCAGTGCCTATTGAGTGTGAGCATGTTCCAGAAGTAAAGTGGGGAGTGCTGTAACATTTGAAAGCATTTAGACAAATTTAATAGAATACTATTATTTTGTCTGGGTGTTTTCCTTTCTGTCTCACTTTGAGGCTTATAAAAATAATTGAAGTTATTAGGGCAGTATCTCACCTACCTACACTGGATTATCTGCTAGCAATATAAGAATAAAGACAAAATGTTTAAAACTTAAGATAAAATAGACAGAAGAAAAAATAGAGCTTTTGGAGATATTACTGCTCTACAGCTACCAGACTTAGTTTTCTGTGTTACAACCCACTGCACTGTGAATCAAAGCTCTCTTCCACAATTTCTCCATTGTCTTTTTTCTGATATTCCTATTTGAATACTGCTTCTCAAATTCAGGGCAGTAAGACAATGATTGTCCCTCCTGCCCCCCTGGTTACTACATCAATACTACAGCTGTAGTGACAGGAAAGACTTGTAAGATCAAAGCCTTTGTACTAACTCGAAATTATTTACACATTTTATTACCAAATGGAAAACACAATAATTATGTCAAGGTTTGCCCTTTGCCCAACAAGGCAACAAGGTAAGCGGACAGGCTAAGCAACCCAGCCAGTTTCAGAGCTGACAGTAACTTTTCCAGTTTTTTAGGATCCTACAGCTGATACTATGACTGAATATAAAGCATGAGGCTTAGTTCCCATTAATTTAATTACAGTTTTGTAGCTAAGTATTGTAGATAGCACTAAGTAGCTCAGGCTCCATTACCAAAATTCACAGACTAAAATCATTGCCCCCTGATATCAGAGGACTGATATTTTCTTCTTCATAAAATAAATGAAATGTGCACTTAAGACCTTAATAGTAGGCAACTCTGTCTTTAATTTGAATACACTTTTATTCTATTACAAGAGGTAAACATCTATTTCTGAGTGCAGCTATGCAACATGATTTTCTTAGGGTGTAGTAATATTTAAAAATTCTATGTTAAAACAAAAGACAATAACATACAGTAAAAAATGAATAAAAGAAGGATTATACCTGTAAGAGGAGACATAACAGGAATGTTTAGCTCTTTCCCTAAAGGTGATAATTCTGTTGAAAAGAAAAACACTGCATATTTTCAGCTGATGTAGCATTTTGAGCAGGTGAACCAGCCTCCATGCCTTAGAATTTCAGTAATTTACAGAAGAGTGCCATGGAACAAAATAATTGGACAGAAAAATTAGTGTCAAACTAAGGCTAAGTAGTTGAGCCAGAAAGAGAGCTGTAATTTCAAGAAGACAGTAGCAATTGCAGACATATTTAAGAACTGGCTAAAAATCAATTAACATAAGTAGCTAAGATATTTTTACAGTATTGAGTCTCTCAAGACATGTTGTCACATGCAGGATTCATTTATTTGTATAATTTGGTTCTCAGAAGTGTGCATCAGAGTGGAAAATATAGTGTTAGAGATCTGTAATGAAAGTACTTCAAACTCTTAAGTGTTTGAAACCTAGCTGCAGAGGGAATACTTTAATAGTAGCATTAAAAAAGCTTAAGGTCTTTGGCAAAAGGCTGTGAAGTCATCCGGGTGTAATCGGCCACATAAACTGCATCTGACAGTGTGAACCCATGATCTGAACACTCAGCAAGAACTATTTCTGCTTCTCAAAGGACTCAGATGAGTCCTAGCGTTTTTCCATTTTTAAAATGTAAGTTATTATATCATGAATATGAGTGTGTGTTGAGGTAGGGGAGGAATATTGCCTTGTCAAATACTACTGACAACCTAATCTGTGTTTTGTGCTGAGAGGATACAAAAGAGTCCTCTTCCTTTACACGATTAAACATAAATGACAAAAAATTTGTAAAGTAAAAAGAAAAAACATTGAAAAACTCTAAAAAGCTAAACACTTTGGTGCATGGTCACACACACATATTCCTACAGAATACAAAGTTTATGTGCTTGTACACAAATATAGATGTATATATATTTATTTAAATATGAACTGGATTCTTAGCTAAGTGAAACAATTATACATTACACTGTCAATCACAGATTTTTACTAAGTGCTTGGGCATCCTCTCTGCTTTCTAAGCAAGAGAGCTTCTTGTTCTTTATACATGGGCAATTGAAATGTCAACAAATGCCTTTGGGAAGAAGGAGGACTTTGACCACTAGATCTATCCAGGCTGAAGTAGAGAGTTTCTGTCTTCTCACACCATGAAAAGGATGTTCCTTGCAGCAGCACCTCCAAAGAAGTTCAACAGGGAAAGATCTGGCTAATCAGCTCTGTCAAATATAGATGTAAGCTCCTTACTCAGCAAATTCTAGTCCATAACTCTCTGACTCAATATCAGTACAAATTCTGTGAGCATTCACATTAATTCTGTGACCATTCTGTGATTAATTCACATAATCACATTAATTCTGTGAGCATTCTTTACTCTGGAAAGTTTAGACTCTTGTCTGTCTTCTATTTTTCCCCTTTCATCTTTTTTTATCCTTTCTTTTGTCATTTTTTCTTCTAATTCTGTTTTGTAGATTGTAAGAAAAAAAGCAACAAAGAAACAACAACATAGGAAGGATGCAAATGTGTGATACCAAAGAAGCTGAATTACTATCAGGAGCATGGGAACTTTGATCATCCCTTCTCAGGAACTCAGAGTTCAAGAGAGGGTGCCAGAACAGCTCTTGTTAGTGTTGTCCTTCGGGTTCACTCAGGCTGTGCAGTTTATTTGGTTTCCAGGAGGTCCAGTACCTTGAACTTATTTTAACTTGGCAGGCTGTGAATCAAGGTAGCCATCAGTCTTACCTCATAACGAGTGATGTTTAAATAGTTCACTCATATTTATAACCTAGACAGCTTTTAGTTATAGTCATTAGGCAGCTCTGCCTCCAAACACCATAAAATATAAAGAATGACTCCTCCAAAGAACAATATCTTTGAAAGTGAATGGTACATTAAACTGCAGTACTTCCAATCCTTGGCACTTGATTTCTATTAATTTGAACTGTGGACTTAAGCAATTTTAATCTTACTTTGGACTAAGGAACCTGTCAGGAATATAATCACATCAGTTATGCTTTTCTTCCAGATTCTGAAGGTGCTTTCATGAAACTACTTAATTAGTTACTGTACCCCTAGCATGGAGAGGATAATTGCTATCATGAGTCACGCATCAAATGGGATCTGAAAATATCCCAGAAAGCATCAAGTTTTCTCAGATTTTCAATATTTGATTCTTCATGACTGTTGTGGGGTTTGTAAGGATTTGTAATTCCCTCTAGAAGTGAAATGAGGCAGAATATATCACAGTTATTCACAACAAACTAAAGACCAGGGAGGCCCAGTGCTAGCTCCAAAGACATGCACCTTAGTTTTCCTCTCTCTTCCCTCCAAATTTTTTCAATTATGTTAATTTTTTCTATGTCCTCTGCTGTGGAGGACACTTTTATGCTATGGTACACGAGAACTTCTTTCTCACTTTACATGTACCCAATAAGATTCAGTTCCTTTCTTTTGAAAGGATGGTTATATCAATGTATGTTGGGGTTTGACAGAAAACACTTCCTTCTGCTGTCATTTCTTGCCTTTTCCACAGAGATTGCTGTTAAAGCCTGATGGTATTTTCTTCATAATGTACTTGGATTAACTCACATTATGTAAGCCTACATTCTATTCCAGGTCTTGCACATTTTGTTCAAGGACTCTGTTGCAAGGACTCTTCTTCACCCATAGATCAAGTCATACAAATTGGTTCAAATTCACATTGCTGAGAACTAGCCCCATCTACAGTGGATTTGAACACATCCACAGGGAAAGATATTTGAAGCGTCCTTCAGAATCTATATGCAAACATTTAACTTCCGTTCCCATGTACTGCTTTGTTGCATGTCTCGGTATATTCCATGGTGGCTGTAATGGATACTGGAGAACACGGTGTCCAGGGGAATAAGGGTGGAAAATGAATCTGGAGAGGATTCAGCAAACTTGAGTGAGGTATTGTCCATAATTCAATTAGCAGCAGTCCCTTGTAGAACTACACTAGGATCTAGCTTTAATAAGTGCTAATTAAAAAAAACCAAAAACAAACATGAACAAACTAGCATGCATGCAGTATGGATAATCACAGTGTGAAACTGGTAGAGGTAACTAGGGAATTAAGTTCTTCTGCAATCTCATCAACATAGTTCTCTAAACCCAACTAAACCTGAATATAAAAAACAATCTCTCTTTTTCTTGCACACTACCACGTAAAATCTTGATCCCCCTCCCAATGAAATAATTCAGCAGTCATTCAAGAAGGTCTGACCCACTTTGTGGATTGTTCCTACCATCAGCCCCAACCTGCTGGAGCAACCCAGTCTGATATCACCTCCTCTGCTTACAGCCATCACTACACAGCTCACTCATCCCTGGAGCGCCATCCATCTTCTGAATAGAAGGAAGTCTTATTAAAGAAGAGTGCTATTTGATCATCCATGTAAAGGGTTTTTTTATACAGTACATGTGCAAAAAGGGTGAATTTACAATGAAAGGGTAACCTTACCGTTATTAACTTCCAACTTTTCAGGGCTTGACATTGTTTCAATAAATTTAAGTAAATAAATAAAATCTATGCATTGACTATGTTACCTAAGTGTCCACAAAATCTTTTTTTTTTTCCTTATTTTTTTCCCACTATGCAAATACTGTTTACTGCAGAGCCCTGGCCTGAAAGACTTTAAGTCCTTAAAGTACAAAAATGTTGGACCCTGCAAATTGATGTTGCAACAAGGGTGGAGTGTCACATAGTTTGTACATTTAACAAAACTTAAATATGCAGATGACTGATGTGTACAGATATTAAAACATATGAACTACCATCAAGGCAAATTATTCTGATATTTGCTTGGGTTTGAATATATGCATTCATTCTGGCATGTAGTTTCCCATGTGAATATAATACTTATTTTAAGTACCTAAATATTTTGGAAAAGCTAGGTGATTATTTTTTAAAGTACCAAGGAAATTTTAAATTTTTTTTATAATGTCTCTGAATTTATATAAACAAAAGAATTGTGTCACATTTCGGCATGTGCTATTTGGATACACCTAAAAGAAATCAATAGAAGAAAAAACATTGAAATAATTTGTCTTTTCCAGGCACAAATATCTTTTGTTATTATATAGGGAGAGACAGTGATTAAATAGCCTGAAACACCAATTGTGTTGAAAAAACACACGCATTTAATGTACTGTCCTGCTCTTTGTATGAGCTGCAGTGTCCTACTGCTTCATTCCTTCATTTTGGCTCAATCCAAAAGCTATTGAATTCAGTGGAAAACCACCCACTGACTTCAGTGGGGAGTAGATCAATCTCAAAAAGCATGCAATAAGACAGGGTAAAAACAGATTTAATGCCATGTGTTATGATTCTCTCTTCCACAGCAGAACTTGTAGCTCTTTCTCAATAGCACCAAACCAGAGTAAGAAATGAAGAGGCAAAGTAATCTTCAGTTGGGGAGATCTTGGGTTCTCAAATCTCACCACAAAAGTAACTCTTTTTTGCACTGTGTGCAGTATCCACATCATGGAGTTATGACCAGTGGGGCTGAGTTGGAGGCATAGACAAATCACACTACAGAAGCTGTATAAAAACAATCAGGTTAAAAGGTAGAGATTTGAAAAACAGATACAATTGCTCATCATACTTTTGGGGGGATGAAAAAATCACTGCTGGATGAGTTTATTCTGCCTTTGTAGTGTTGAGTCATACAAGTTTTTGATATTGTTCTGAAATTAGGGTAGTTTGACTTACCAACTTCTCAGCTGTCCATCCCTTAAGTCACATGTTCCACTGGGGTTTAAATTGTTAAAGAAAATGGGTCAGATTTCAAATATCTTTTTGTTTTGTAGATTTGATAACAAATTGGAGGAAAAATAGACTAATATATATACTGGCTGGAAATATTCCCTCAGCAGCCTGGGCATGTCATGTTAAAAAGATAGCTGTCACAATTTATGAAGTTGGAAATTAATAGAATTAGAAAATAATTAAGAATTCAGAATTTGTAGCTTTAATATTGTCAATAACATAAGAGATTAGCAGGGCTTTCTCCTTAGTGTTGTTAGATGAATATAACTCTACTAATTTTGATGAGATCTACATTCACAGATTCAGGGGGAAATGGCCTGGAGAAAAACAAAACCTAAATGTAGTTTTTTTACTTCTAGGACCATTTATTCTCCAGAATTTCAGCAGAGGTTGAGAAAATAACTTTAATCAACTCTAAATTCTGAGTTTTCTTACTTAACTTTTTTCACCATTTTCTGGTCACTCGGAACAGGCAAGAGTGAAGGAAAGTTTGAAAGGTATACCACTCTGAGCAAGGTTAGGCTTCTGTTCATGTTGCTGTAATCGAGAAGGAAACCTCAGATTCTCTGAGACAAAATGTGTTATATTGGAGTCTGGAGCTCTGACAGATGGTGTTCTTCATGGGTTGAGCCCTTCATGGATGGTTATACTTTGCATGAGTGAACTCAGAATATGGATGACATAGATAAATTGTGTGCAGCCATTCTACCCGGACATTCTTACTCCTTGATTTTCAGTTCCATTCTCTGTTCTTAAATATACTAAATCAAGATCTCTTTGTGATCGCTGTAGAGTGCTTCCCATTACAATGGGAACTACAATGAATTACAAAGGAAATTAATGAGAAAACTAATCTGGATGAAGTCCTCCCCTCCCCTAGGCTGTTGCAGAGCACCAGCACAGCTGCAGCTGTGTCCTCCTGCAGCTCGTACTGCTCCCACCTGATTAGTCTGACTGGTGTTTGCATGGCAGGAAAAGTTCAGGACAAGATTTTTGATTCATTTACTTTAACACTGAGGACATTTTTTGTCTCCCTAGTCACAGTCTCTGGTCTTCAGGTAGTCTGTATGACAAATGCCTCATGGAGACTCTTTCACCTTGGGAACTGCTGTAATGGAGTTTTTATGAGCCATCTAGCACAGTCCTCAGCTAAACTTGCCCCAGGTACAGAAAGAGAAAGAATGAATAAATTACCGAGGTACATTGACAGGTAGCAGGGACAATAGGCTGTCAGTAGGATGTAACTTACCCTAGTAAAACACAAGAATTATAAATACTGTATATATGTTGAGAGGAACTGAGGAGGTAGTGGAAATGATAAATAAAAACCCCAATCCAGATCCTGCCCTGCCTAGAGTGTCTTCAGTAAAGCAGTCTTAAATGAATAGTAAAAATACTTAAAAAACATATTTATGACATTTATATTTTAAGTGCAAGTCTCACTGTTTTTTATGGAAAAGAGAACTTAATAAAAATCAATGTAGATGGTAGCAGTGTTTCTGCTGCCAGAAAAGCAGGAAAAGTTTCTGGACATGAATTGTCACGATCTGTATTGTGGCGTGGGAGAAAGGACTGCACTAGAAGAGGCAAACCTGTATTCATAGAATCACAGAATTATTTACATTAGAAAAGATATCTGAGATCATTGAGTCCAAGCATTAATGCAGCACTGCCAAGTCCACCTCTAACTTTGTAAGAAGCAGGTACATTCATAAGAAACAGTGGGCTTATCTACAGTCTAGAAATTGTTGCCTGTTTAATCACTTCATTCTCAAATGTCAGGAATGTTGTGTATTGGATGTCCAGAACTTTCAACAAAACATAGTGTTTAATACTGTAATGTAGATTAGCATATAACTGTGATAAATGTAGCAGTCAGAAAGCTCACAAATAGAATCTTAAATGGAATAAACCGCTTAAGAGAGAGGAAACGCAAATCTGGATATTGGCATTTATTTCCATATTCTTTAAATAAAAGTGACACACAGGCAAATACCAGAGGTGTGCAGACATGACCTAAGTCTGACAGCAATTCCCCAAAGCCAACACCTCTTCCAATGGCTGTACTTAAATAATGTTGCAGAGCAAAGTTAGCCCTGGGCACATGCCTGCTTCCTGATGAGAAAATTGAACTGTCACCTGAGAGGGAAAAGGGTGAATAGAGCCATCTGTAACTTCATTTCTACATGTCTTTTTTTTTTGTTTGTTTAAGGGGCCTCTTGAACATAATATTTGTTACTGTAAGCTACAAAACTCACTGTTCCATTTCAGAGAATTTGTTTTCTTTGCATAGTGAATACATTGAACACTCTGTGGTATGTGCTAATGGACTGTCCATGAAGTCCGGGGATAATTCAAACCTAAATAATTTTGTAGCTGATGTTAAATTTACTTGTTGAAGTGTTCATAACATCAGTGAAGGAATCAGGCAATTGGTACTGATGTGATTTAGGAAGACCAGCAGCTGTGGTGTCGTGTAGTCATATTAGAACATGAGTAAATACAGCTAAATTTACTTAGAGCCCTAATCTCAGGTCGAGCTGCTAAAATTGCCACGGTTCTTATGAACTTTTAGATTGGGATTGCAAAAATTCCCTTTTGTCTTCACTGAAAAACAAGGTAGTGGCTGAAGCCTGAAAATAATTGCTGTCTATGACAATGGATAAGGCTTTGAAGTGACCTGAGGGCTCACAAGGTGAGAGAGGATCACAGAAGGAGGTAGAGCAAACTGTTAGAACAGCTAAACTGTCATTTATACTTCAGAGAACAACACTTGAGCTCTGGAGTGACAAATAATCTGTCCTAACCTAGACCCTGACCCATAGCACTAAGAGTGAGGCTGTAGGTCCTTAACAAGCTTTTATTTCTGAAACTTAACAAACCTTACAAGATGCCAGTGTGCACCATCTTGTAGTCCTGCAGGTGCCTATGCCATACTTTAAAAAGCCAAAATTCAGTGAGGCCCCTCTGAGAGCTTGTGGTAGCAAGTTTCACAGAGTCCATAAAGTTTTAGATGGAAGAGGAAATATATAAATGAGATGTAGAAAGGGAAAGGAAGGTCACAGTGGCTCACAAGACATCTGTGCTACCACAAGGTGAAACTAGCATGCGTTGAAACAGAAGGAAGGAAGAAAAAAAATATGAAGGTTATCGAGACTGATAAGTTTATCTTGGCCTCATGTAATTTCCACTCAGGGTCAACCCTTTTGTTGACTCAATGACAATCACACAATAGCTGTGGGATGCGGTTGGGCTGGACTTTTCCTGAATTACCTAGGGTACTCTGTCACAGAAAAATTCACAGGGAACTTGAGTCACCTTTGCTATTACTGTGATCTAGCAACAAGATAATACAACCCAATTAAAGGAAATCACATAGGAGTCTCACAGAAATAAGTATGTATATACCCCATCTACATAGTCTGTCAAATATACCATTGTAAAGCGTAATAGTTGCCTGGGATCTAAAATTCACTCCAAGAAAAAAGAAGCATTTCTATCCAAAGTCATTCTTGAAAACTAAATCCTGTCTTGCTAGTGCTAATATCAAAGACCGAACATCAACAAAGCCATGTGACACTAAATCTATTCCTTGATAGTAGCTTGATAGCTATTGATGTCATATATCTGGATTTCTTTAAAGATTTTGACCTGATCCCCTACAACATCTTTCTCTCTATATTGGAGAAACATAGATTTGGTGGATGGACTGTCTGGTGGATGAGGAATTGGTTGGACAGTTTGGACAGTTTCATCCAGCGTGTTGTGGTCAATTGTCCAGTGTCCTGATGTACATCCGTGACAAGTGGTTTCCCTTGGGGTCCATGTTAGGATCACTACTTTTTAATATTTTCATCAATGACATAGATGGAAGGGTTGAATGCACCCTCAGCAAGTTTACAAATGAACCAAGCTGAGTGCTGCAGCTGACGTGCCTAAGGGGTGGGATGCCATCCAGAGGGACCTGGACCAGCTTGAGCAGTGGCCCCATGGGAACTGCATGAGATTCAACAAGGCCAAGTACAGGGTCCTGCAACTGGGTCAAGACAACCCCTTGTAACAATACAGACTGTGGGAGTGAAGCGATTGAGAGCAAATCTGCCAAGAAAGACTTGGTGTTACTGTTGGATGAAAAGCTGGTCATGAGGCAGCAATGGGCTCTTGCAGCCCAGAAGGCCAGCCTTAGCCTGGGCTGCAACAAAAGAAGTGTGACCAAAAAGGCTGAGGAAGGTGATTCTCCCCCTCTACTCATCTCTGGTGAGACCCCATCTGGAGTACTCAGTGTGACTCAGGTCCTGAGGAAAGGCATAGAACTTTTGGAGAAAGTCCAGAGAAGGATTGTCAGGGGGCTGAAGCAGCTCTGCTACAAAGACTGGCTGAAAGAGTTATGTTGTTCAGCCTGGAGAATAGAAGACTCTGGGGAGAACTTATTGTGGCCTTTCAGTACTTAATAGGGATTTATAAGAAAAATGAGGAAAAATACTTTGTAGCAGGGCCTGTTGTGATAGGATGAGGAATAATGGTTTTAAATTAAAAGAAGGTAGATTTAGACTACATATAAGCAAGAGGTTTTTTACAATGAGGATGGTAAAACACTTGCCCTGGGTCACTATCCCTGGAAACACTGAAGGTGAGCTTAGATGAGGCCTTCAGCAATCTGGTCTGGTTGAAGATGTTGGTCCCTTCCAAGTCCAGTTATTCTATGGTTCTATGATAGTGTGCCAGCACTCTAACAATCAAATAAATGAGGTTTTAAAGCACAAAGTTTCTATTTCTGTTCCTACAATATTACTACATACATACACTAAATCAAAAAAGATGCATTGAAATTCTGAGGCCTGTGCCAGGTTATTGTGTTGTTCCTTTGGGCTTCTCTTTGACATTATGTGTGAGTGTGTGTAAATAATTCTAAACCATTCTTCAGTGAGAGGTCATATGTGTATTCCAGTTGGATGGGGAAAAAATTAAGAAGCATGTAGAATTAATGAGTTTTGGCAACAGCTTTTGCCAAAGTCCTATTTCACACAAATTTTGCATTCATTGCCTGGTTTTGAGAGTGCATGTGGGAAGGAAGATCTATTTACTATTTGATTTCATTACTGATTTTACTTGAGAATTAAGAAAAGCAGGTTTTCAGCTAACTTGCAGTCCTTTTTTTATTATGTTAATTTAAACTCTAGATTGAAGAATTTCTTTTCAGCTGTAGTTTTGGGGGTTAGTCAATTTTTTTCAAGCACTTAACCATTTTTATATACATGATTATTTTTTTGCTTCAGTAGGGATAGTCTTTGAGGCTTATAGCAATTTTTTGGTGTTAAGTTCTACCCTGTATTCTATCATTTCATATGTTGGAAAGAATTTCTAAAGTATACATTTTATTCAGTAGCATGCAATTATAGAACTTAGTTTAAACCAGTCCATTTCTTTTAATTATGTGTTGTGCATAGTTGTGGCCGCTGCTGTTTTGACTGCAAGAACAATGGAAAGGTTGTGAGTGACCTATAATCCCAAATACGTTTGGAAAGGCTTAATTAGAGGCAACATTTAAACACAAGCAATATGTATCCCAAACTTCATGCAGTCTTAATACTAAATGGCAAATCTAGATTTGCACACTGAGGCAAAATCCTGACCTTTATTTACGAGATTTGTGTGACGCACACACACAGAGGCAATAATACCCCAGCATTCTTCCACAGCAGGACCAGGGACAGGAGCAAAGCAGGTCCCTGACCATCCCCATGAATGGAGTGATGTAGGAAGTGTCACAGGCATGGCACCAGATTTCTTCTTACCAAAAGTAGGTGCAAGGCTGAGGTTAGGTTGGGGCGTCACAGACTGAAGGTAACTTACTTCTTAAAAAAAAGAGCATGCTGAGTTTTAATGATTTTTTTTCAGTGGTCCAAAGTATGCCTGTGTAGGCAGCCCTCAGCAAACAAAGGTATCAGTGAACTCAAGTTATGGTTCCCCACTAGGGAGTATTTCACTTTTTTTGTTCTAATTTATCATTCCTGGTCATTCTCTCTTGAGTGCTGTTAAGCAAGCACTGAGGACAACAGGAGTGAATTGCAGGGCAGAGGAAGAAATGAAAGGAACTAAGTCTTAATCTGGGGTCCTCTTCGGAGAGAGCTGGAGAATGGACATTTTTCTCCTTGAGGAGACTGTGGTGTGGGTGGTAACCAGACAACACACATATCTTGGCTGTGACCACAAGGAGACAAATGGAGAAGATAAGCTTTGTGCAGTTGCCAGGACCATTCAACGTTGAGCTCTGTTTCTGTCCCAGTTCACCCAGTGCACTTTAAACGATATAATATTCAGCCTCAAATGGAAAGGCACTGGGTTTTCTCTGTGTAGGAAACATGTTATCCGCTGTGAAACACAGTGAACTTAATATACAGAGGGAACAAAAGGCAAATGCTTTGTAGATATTGTTTCCTTGTCCACGAAACCCAGTGATCCAGAGTATTTAATGGTCTGACACATCCAGAAGGTGATGGCCAATTGTTAACAATCCTGTGAGCAACTTCTCTTGGCAGTTCTCAGAAAAAGCAGTGCTGGGATGACGGAAAGGCACAGGATGTTACAGGATCCGTCTGTGGCTTCTGGGATGTGGGAAGCAGAGAGCCCTCTGTTTTCAGAGGATGCATGGCTGTAAACAGGAAGCTTTGCAAGGCACAGCTGAGTCCCTGGGCTCTGTGCAGGACAGGGGGAGAAATCTGCTGAAACAGGTACTGGTAGCCAGCATGGAACCGACAAGGCAGTGTATTCGGATTTCCTGAAAATACATCATTCAACCTTGTCATTGATAGCCCATCAGGCCAGCTTATGCACTGCTGGGTTTTCAAACCACTGAAAAGGAGCTGAGTTCTGAAATCAAGGGCATTTCAGAAGCACTCTAAAGGTAAACACAAGCTTCCTTAAGACTTTCCACTTAGGAAAGCACCTAAGTTAACGGTGAGTTATTAAATCAGTATTATGCAGAACTACTGCCAATATTTCATTGAATTAATTTACTGCTAGTTCAGTTTAATTAGAGACTAAATAATTTCAGGCAACCCCCAACATAAAAAGATTGACCAGTTGCAGAAAAACTGCACAGGAGAGGGAAGGAATGGGGTCCCTAGAGTGCATTAGAAGAATTCCTCTGAAACAGCCAGCAGTCAAAAATTCAAAAAAAATCACTTGTCAGAAGAACCTTGTATTTTGGCTGTGCAGGGAAATATAACCAGGGCACTTGCAAAGGACAGATTCAACCTTCTGAACCCTGCTTCTCCCTTTCTCTCAAAAATCGTGTTGCAAAATCCATTCCTCAAATTACTCTAGTTCTGCTGGCAGTAAGATGCATTAATTTCATAGCTTGACAAAGGATCATGGGAACAGATAAGTGGTTCAGCACGTCCGCTATTGTGTTTTGTGTTTTTGGCAATCACTGTTGCCAAATGACCACTGAAGAAAACAGCCTCTCTGACAACAATGCTTATGCCACAGCATAAGTAGAGAAAAATACATCAGTTTTGGAGCTTGCATTTTAATCATTAGCTCAAAAACAATCTTCAAAGACTATGATAGAAAAATCCAAAAAGTAACTGCAAGGCTATGTCTTATAATTTTAATTGAATGCATTCATCACGCTATGCATTTTAACCATCTAAGGCAAACAGATAAAACTCAGGAGTCTGAAAAGACCTTCATCCTCAGATGATTCACTTCTTACCAAATCTTCAGTAACAAAGGTTGTCTCAGGGAACGTGATCCTGCAGGTTAGAGCTGAGTATGTAGAAAATGCTCTGTCCTTTCACCTGCAGCCCTGGCACCACTGCTACCATGCAGCCTCCAGAGGAACTCCGGCAAGAAGCTGGCACCCAGCACCTTTCCCCACTACTCAAACTTCATATGCTTGTTGTCCTTCAATAAAACCTTTAAGAAAAAACTCAGCAGTCCTTTTTTTTTTTTTTTCAGCCTGTGTTATAAATAAAAAGAATACATTATTTGGGAGTGGAAATAACAACTAAATTGCAGAGTAACTTTTTCTATAAGAAGTAGTTATTCATTATGATTTACATACCTTTCACAATAGATTTTGAATTGGGAAATAGAGAGGCAGAGAGGGGAGCAGCAGAAAGCCTAGGAATGAGAATAATTATTAATAATAACCAGCTTGCTTTAACAGAACCTGAGAAACATATGGTCTTTTTCAGGCAAGAATATGTTGCAAAATTAAGTATTCTTTCATGAATAGTTTGTTTGGAGAGATCTGTCTCCTAAAAATTGCCATACCTCTTGGAACATACGGTTATTCATTAGAATTTTTTATAAGTAAAACCCTCCAAAGGCAAAGAGGGACAGGGGTATGAGATGGTTCCTAGAACACCAGGAATTACATAAAGTGAGAATTAATCCATGATCCTTTCTTCAGTCTTAAGCAAATATCCAGGCACCTACATGCTATTTTGGTATTTTTTGTACAACAGCTTTTATCTGGTTTAGGCTGTACCAGTGTATCATTACTTACAGATGGAAGAAGAAAGGAGGTTTTTGTCTGCTGAAGGAGCCTATAAATCTGCTCTTTCTCCATGGCTTCAAACACCTGGCTCTGCTTACTACTCCGACAACTAGCCCAATACTGTCTCTAGCTCATTCACTCCTACACGATAAAATTTTCCTACTTTATCTCTCACCTGTCTCTCATAACTACTCCTTAATAGGTACCAGGTGGCTCCACTGACAGTTGAGGCTGACTCTTCCTATCACAGGTATTAACTCCTTCCTTACTTGACTTGACATTAACAGTCTATGGATTTGGGTGTGTCCTGTGATGAGACCTAAAACACGGTGAAGGAACTGGGAAGAGTCTTATGACCCCACAAATAAGATATTACCATCCTTTTTCTTTCCACTTCAAACCAGAACAGAGAGTGGTTTTGAAGGCATGACACCTCCATTCTGTTGTCTATTCTGCCACTGAACTCTATGCAACACTATCATTAAGCAAGAATAAACAAATATCTCCTGCTGGCCAAGGGTTTTACAGGAAAAACAGAGCAATAAAGGTTGAAGAACTTTTTGGTACTGTACTTCTTATTAATTGCAGTCGTAGTGTGGGAACTCATAACTATTAAGATCTGTGCTATGTAAGATGCTCCTACTTTAGAAAATTTGTAATACAAAAAGACAGAACAAAGACCCTGCAGGCGAACAAAGACATGACAGTGCTGGGACTAACTGATTCCTTATTCTGTCACTTAAGAAAGCAAAACCTTCATCTTGTTAGCCTTGCACCCTGTCAACAGTCAATGCAACTATTGAGAGGCAACATCAAACACCCAAGAGAAGTTCATGGTTGAAAGTAGAAATATCTCAAAGCCAAAAGAGCTGGAGAAGTAGGGAAAACAAAAAATTTTAGCAAAACTCATTCTTTTAGAGTTTAATTAGTCTGATTGCATGGCAGCAAAAAGTATCTTTGGAAAAAATAAATGCTTCTAGTAGAGGAATTCTCATTTAACTGACCAGTTTAATAAGCACTTAAGAGACTTGCATTGTGTCACTGGGCTTCTAACTGCAGATATCAGTGATAAAATTAATCTGAGCAAACACAGATGTCTCTGGCCTGACCTAATTATTTAGGTTCCCTTTTTTAAAAGAACAATTCTAGAGCACAATTCAGCTCACTTGCAGCTGATGTCTAATATTGGTGAGGTGAATCTTCTGTAGTCAGGTGGACTGCATCCCATTCCATCTGTGAAGTAACACTCATCTTCAGTAATTTCTTTTTCATATTTGAATCAAATGAATTATGAATCTCGCCTGTGCCCTCTGTAGAACACACCTCACATAGTACCTTGCATTACAGAACAGTGTCATAAAGAATTTGCTTTCTGTTATTTTTGACACTGATGTGGACATGAAGAATGCCTCACCGAAGGGGACATATGGACTACTGTCTTAGATCCTTCTTGTCTCTACTTAGCTGCTTCTTCTATGCAAAAAAAAANAAAAAAAAAAAAAAAAAATTGGAAAGACTTGATCAACCAGAACATTTATAAATTAAACAATATTTTCACACAAATGAAATAAATGTCAATTAACCAGTGGTATGGGAACCATCAAATATTCTGAATAAACCTATCCTCGTGATCCACAACAACAACAACAAACCATCACCAGCAACAGCAAAAAAACAAACAAACACACAACCCCCCCGCCCCTCAAACAAACCACAAAAAACACAAAATATGTGTTTTCTAGATATGTCATCTACCATAAGATAAAAAAGCATTATTTGGACTACAAAACCACAAAGGATTTCTTTTTGGGTAGTTGTAGCAGTCACATGCTGTATTCCTCAATTTGAGTTTCCATTTCCTCGTAAATTGAGAGTCAAATTAATTTTTAATTGTGATCTGCAGCTGACATATCCAGGGCATAAGTGATTTCAGTCATACCTGTACTGACCTGGGTTGGATTCATCTGAATCCATCCATGACATCCGTTTCTTGCTATGTTTCATCCTGTTTTGTGTTTATGATGTTACAGATATTTTTTATCCTCTGAATCAAAATGCTTCTCTTACTGTGCTACCTTTAATTGTATTTAATGAGGATGAACTCTTGGATACAAGACACCCAAGAGATCTAGAAGACAAAAATTTTTATACAATCTTTAAATTGATGTATATTTTAAATTTCCAAAATAAATTACAAGAAAGAATACTCCCTAAGACTGAAACAAATAAACAATAACTTGATTTAAAAACTTGGCAAATCTAAAATGAGCTACAGTGAACATTTACTCAACATGGGTGAAGTAAAAAATATAGACACTCACTTGCTGAGGGTGAATCTTTCTGCAAACGTGCGGAAGGAAGAGTTGCAGTGAGATTACCATGGTCCCCAACAGTTGCCAGCCCATCAGCTGAGCAGGTTGTGACGTGTCTAGTGTGGTGCTTTCCTCTCCACACCAGACTCATTTCCTCCACATGTGAACAGGGCTATGGAATTATAGTGTCCTTGAACCCTGAGATTAAATGTCACTGGTCTGATGGCTTGTGAAGGAGTTTTTTCGGCTTTGGCTTAGTGGCATGAACCATCTGCTTGAACAGCTACCTTTCTTTTCCAGGGTGAATCTGTCATCATGGTAATTAGATGAGGCTCACAGGCTGGAACCTGCCTAGCATAGAAAGTATCAGACTGCTGGCAAGCCACCAATAAAGATGGACACTTCTTTGGAATGTATTTCCTCTTTCTTCTGAAGGTAACCACATCTATTATCCCTCTCAAGAAAATCACAAGTCTAAGAGTTTTTCCCTGGGTTTAGGGGAAAAGTGTGTGAGATGTGTGGTGAGGCATAGATGATTTTTAGCCTTTTTATTATGTGTTTGATTGCATTCTGCAACAACTTGTGGAAATTCAGTGGTTGGATTTAAAAGACAGAAAATAAAATACATAGGTTCCTCTTACATGCTGTTTGCTAGGACAGGAAAGAGACGCTAAAAAAATTGAAAAGTATTAAGGAAGGAGAAAAGGGATCTCTGGAAATAAAAGGAGTTTAGTTAAAACCTATAACCTGATTGTGATATGTGTCTGTCTGTCTCCGTGTGTGTATGTGTGGTGTTCTTCAGGTATGGGTTTGTAATTTATGTCATTCTGTATATTTAGCTGCCACCCTCAGCTTGAATTTCATTTGGTGGCCTTGGTTGAGAATATTTGTGTGACTGAGTCCTTTAAGCCACTTTTTTTTTTTTTTTTGCTTTAGGCTGGAGATTTTCAGTTTCAGCTTTGTGTAGTACGTTTCATACATTCATACATTCTTGTTTTCTACCTGATTGTGTTAAGAGAGAGACAGTCAAGGTTGTTCTAGGTATATTCCAGACCACCTCCTATGTCTGTTATTTACTGTCATGTGCTGTGCTGCAGGTATCCAGGTATCTCATGTAAAAATGCAGACAGAGAAATGGAGGAAATCATTCTACCCTGGCCATCTGGCTTGCAAAGCTGCATATTTCAAATCACACATTACTTTAGAAGTGACTAAGGAAGAAATCTAATGGTTTCCATTAAAGTGCAAGGTTAGAACGATAGCTGGTCTTTAGGGTTAATTGATTCCATAGAGAGCACAGGGCCTCCTCACAGATCAGAGACCGAATGGCACAACATGAAAAAAAAATTACATAATGCGTCTTAAATCATAATTCATTCTGAAATGACAATTGCTATTTAACAAAACACTTGCCTTTGTGTGTGGTTAAAGGAAGCTGGATTTATGTGTTCCTGTACAAGCTTTATTAATGAGTCCCAGATATTTTGACCAAAAAAGCCCAGTTTTCCAAAAAGAGGTAAAATATAAGAATTTTGTGGCTTTTGGTGTCACCAGTGGTAGCACATTCCCACCTAAACTGCAATGTAAGTTGTGTCTAGTATTTAAATACGCAAACAAGGTTACGCATGTAGTAAAGTTTCCTTGTACTTGGATGCAATACAGCTGTATTGGACTCAATGATCCTTATGCGTCCCTTACAACCTGGATATTCTGTGATTTTACACATTTTGCATTCCATTCCAAAGCTGTTCAGTGTCAATTATGTTTACTACGTAATTAATAGAGGGGACCCAGAAGACATTACCCATTTCAGAAGAGAAAAACATGTTAGCTTTTTCTTCTGTATGTTGAAATGTTTTATATTTTCACTAAAAAGCAAATCCTCAGAATGGAATGGTATGGCTCATAATTTACTGTATATTTAAATGTGAACAAAAACATAGAAACAGCTCATTTTTCAATTCATAGTTAAAAAGTAAAGTGATGGTCTTTTCCTAGGTGCTTGTCAGAGAAGTTGGGAAAACCATCACACACCAGCAAGGAATGGGCAAAGAAGGCATTGATTTCTGGACAGCTTTTGTAGTAACTCATGCTCTTCTCTGCTGCTTACAGGTACAGGATCTGTGTAGTTGTGAAGTACCTGTTCCACTATATCCTAAAATGCAACCAGCTGTAGGATTGTGCTGTTCTACAGACATAAAATCTCTGCTATTTTAAGTTCTCTACAAACATGCACAAAAAGGTTTATCCTTAAAAGCATACAGTTTAAAAATACATTTGTTTTTCTTAAAAAAAGTATATAAATAGCCTTACTCTTTAGACTAACAGATATAATGAAGCGTATGAAAACAAGAGTCTACAACATCATAAATAATAGTCTGTTTTCTTTGTAAAGTAAAGGAATTTGGACTTTCAGATGGTTTCAAGAGCATAAATAATGTTCTGTTAGGGTAAATTATCAGTATATACTTGGATGACCAAGTAAAATGAAAAAAATATTAAAACAAATATTTTTTCTAAAATTACAGCATTATAAGGTACAGTTTAAAGGGGAAATCACCTGGTTTATGCACTAAAACTAAAACCAATATTTGAAAGACCTGAATCTTATCTTCTTTATGTTCCTACTGAAAATTAAGGAAACAGAAAAAACCATTGTTCAAAGAGGGAGCCAGGCCAGCAAAACCAGAAGCTCCTGACCACCAATGAATTGATAACAATCAATATGTGCTATCTTATGAAATGCTGAACAAGCCTCAGACCCAACAAAATCCTACCTTTTATTGTTTTGTGTGTGTCTCCTCCCAGCAAAGGACCAGCTATGTTAACCACTTGCTCTATTTACCTATTAGGGAAACATACAACTCCCCATGTTGCAATGTTTTTCTTATCCATTTACTTGAGAAGCTGCTTATTTCCTTGATTCCCTGCCACAGCAGAGGGACAGATCTTGCTGCCTTTTGCCATGGTACAGTTTTTCCTGTTCATTTGTGCCTTTTGAAGAGTGAGGTCCAGGGTCACAGGCTGTCCTTCGGGAAGCTTTGTTTCTTGCACTTGAAATATTTACTTGAAGATGACAAGTCCATCATTCCAACAGGATGTAAGTGATGTGAGAGTCACACAGTATGAAGTGCACTTGGTAATTGAAGCCAGTCCCACTTAGGGCTTTGAAAGGAAGCACGAAGCCTTGCATTCAACTGAGTCGTCAATGGGGCACCAGTGAAGAGAAAAAAGGCAGACTCTCATGTTCTCTGTGGTTTGTGTCACTGGGTAGATGGGCTGCTGTGATTTGAAACAGCTGTAATTGTGATCTGAATGCTGCAGAAGTCTGTAGTTTCAGTCTCTGTCTGGCTTTTGTCTGCAGTCTTACATCAAGGCAAGATGGTGTGAAGCAGGAAAGGAATCCCCAGACAGTAATGAATGCAGAAACAAGGGTCCAAATCTCAGCTGACAACTCTAATGTATATCATGAGATATCCTGTCACCTCTTTTCAGGCTTCTATGCAGGTAGTCTATAAAAATTTACACAGAGAAAATAGTTATTCTTCTAGTGAAGATTCTTTTCTGAAAAAAATATAGTGTTGTTTTTAGTGCCACATGTACATATTCTGTGTATCACCCACATGATGTTTATTGTTCCAATTATTGTCTTGCTGAAAGCACTAGCTGCTCAGACTAATTCAGCATTAAAATAAAGCTTTGATTACAACCTTATGCTTCTGACAAAACACTAACTAGATAGAGAACAGGTTAATTTTTTTTTTTCATTCTGACTTTTCTTAATTCCTCCATTGAGATGAGTAGTGCAAAGGACTTGCTGTCAGGCTTACACTTGTCAACTCATTGTCCTCTATAACCATATCACAGTCTATGGACATTTTCAGAAAAAACACACTGGTATAAATAAGTGTCCAGTGGAACTGTCTCTCACAGAGGGATTTTGACAGACTTGAAGTACTTGCTGAATGATAGGTAGTCCCATAGATTATTTAGTTGCTATAGGCAACTGAAGAAGCTATAGGCAGTTGCTACAGGCAACTGAAATGAAGAGCTTTCCTGGATGAGGTGCTGCCTGGGGTAAAGACAAGAAGTCAGCTAAACTAATGTTGGCTCTGTGGCATCTCTGTTTAAAGTGGGCCATAATGCTGAGTAGTGGTTCTGTCAGTTGAGGCAGAGGGATTTGAAAACGTCAAACAGTTTTCAATCCATTCCTTAGCTCACTCTACCCTTTGTAAGAATGTGTGCAACCCTCACAGCTACACTGCAGATATAGAAGGCCCCAGAATAGCCACCAAATGTGAGAGATCCATATTTCCCGACCCTGGGTAGTGGTGTGATCTAGGTCTTAATGTTTATAACAAAGGCATTCAGACAAGCCCATCTCAAGTGATAATAAAAATGAAAACTACATCTGCAGAGCAAATGTGTGGAGTTTTTCAGAAAGAGTGTTTCTTGCTATGATGAATAAAGTCTCAGAGAAACTTATAGAAAGGCAACAAAAAGCCTAAATACCCTTCCTTTTCCTATATACACCTTTGTTGTAATAATTAATCTCGATTAAACGTATCTGTCATTTTTCTGTGTTTCCTCTCCTATCTTTCATAGTGAGGAGATCAGCTTAGGTACATCTGCAGTTGTTTATTTTCTCTCAGATTGTATTTGTTTTAGTTAAATGGAAACCCACGCTCTGTCAGGTTTGCTGATGCAGCTGTTCCCTTGTGATTGATAGCATTCGACTTTCACGTTTGCATACCTGTGGCTGATGTCTCCTGTCTTGCATGACATCAAAGGGAGGCAGCACTGACTGGCATCTTAATTCATGGCTCATGTCCTCTGTGCTTGGCTGGGCCAGGAGCACTGCACTTGCTGAGGCTTTTTCCTGTCACTGTGGGTGTGCTGAGTGACCTTGGCCACTGTCATCCTCCCACAACGGGGAAGGTTGCCTGATGTCGGGGGTGTTCCTCTGCTTTCATCTGCTCCCATCCATGAGATAAGGCCAGGTGCATGAAAGTTTGTTATTTTTGCCAAGCCTTTAATGATGTGCAACTTGTTTCTTGGAGGTGGGCTAATGTGGGGGTGCAGACCTGAGATGTGTTCAAAGATTCAGGTCACATGAGAGTAACTGAGCTTGTCAAGACACGTACAAATCAGGCTGTGCTGTAATGTAAAGTGAATTGAGTGCTACTTGTGCACTCAGATGCTAAGAAGAGATTTCCAGGAATTGTCAGGATCATCTATTTATTTACATTTTGATAGTGCCTCAAGCACCAGCTATGACTTAAGCTTCATACAAGAGATGACGTAAATATGCAAAGAGTGTGTAATATGAAAAACCATAGAGCACCACAAAAAAGGTATGAAAGAAAGGAAATTCTGCTCCTATGCTCACAAGTTTTTCTAGGAACATAGGATTGGAAGGGACCAACTCAGTCGCTGAGCTCAGTGCACCACAGCCATGGGCAACAAGATGTCTAGGTGTTCACAGACAATGTGGAGGGGAGTTCAGCATGTGAATTGTGTGTCTAAACACCCTTAGTGTGAGACTCAAGATCCAGCAAAGAGATTTAGGACAATGCTGTCTAACCTTTCAGGGAATTTCTACAGGGAAGAAAAGTCTCTGCCTAATATCCTGTCTACTAAATGAAGGTCCTTCACCTGGGTCAGGGCAAACCCAGATATCAACACGGGCTGGGTGGAGAATGGATTGAATCAGTCCTGGGGAGAAGAACTTGGGGGTATTTTTTGATGGGAAGCTCAACATGAGCTGGCAATGTGCACTGCCAGTCCAGAAAGCCAACAACAACCTGGACTACATTCAAATCTGCATGACCAACAGATTG
Source organism: Climacteris rufus (assembly GCA_013398175.1). Classification (NCBI taxonomy): domain Eukaryota; kingdom Metazoa; phylum Chordata; class Aves; order Passeriformes; family Climacteridae; genus Climacteris; species Climacteris rufus. The sequence goes on from VZRZ01008247.1 coordinate 348,838, forward strand.
AGGGAAGTAATTCTTCCCCTTTACTCTCCTCTTGTGAGACCCCACCTAGAATGCTGCATCCAGCTCTGAGGCCTCCAGCATAAAAAGGACATGGATCTGCCTGAGTGGGTCCAGAGAAGGGCCACAAAGACAATCAGAGGGCTGAAGCACCTGTCCTGTGAAGACAGGCTGAGAGAGTTGGGGCTGTTCAGCCTGGCGAAGAGAAGGATCCTTGTAGTAGCCTTCCAGTATCTAAAAGGGGCCCACAAGAGACCTGGGGAGGGACTTTTTACAGGGTCATTTGGTGATAGGACAAGGGGTAATGGAGTGAAAGATGGTAGATTTAGGTTAGATATTAGGGAGAAATATCTTTCCTGTAAAGGGTGGTGAGGCCCTGGCATATGTTGCCCAGAGAAGCTGTGGATGTTCCACCCTGGAAGTGTTCAAGGTTAGTTTAGAGGGGGCTCTGAGCAACCTGGTCTACAGAAGGGTGCCTCTACCCTTGGCAGGCGAGTTGGAAAAAGATGATCTTTAAGGTCCCTTCCAACCCAAACCAGCATATGACTCTTAGATGATGAATGGATCAGGATCTATTCTAGGCTGACCACCTGGATGGCTACTTCCACTCAAAAAGGTGGCAAGGATTGTAAGTGGTGAATTGAAAATACTTCCAGTACCTTGCATCTCTGATCTCTGCCTGGTCCTTAGCTTTATAAGGTTTGAGTCCCCAGTACAAGATACCAAGGGAGTGATAATACTAAAAGTCTATGAGATTTTCTGTGTAACACTGGCTCCGGGGGCCTGCTCGAGGCCCCTCAGCGTTAGTATGGGAGTGACCCTGGTTTCCTGAGGGCTGCCTCTTGCAATTTCCCCAAACACAGGGCGTCCTCCAGCAGCTTTTTTAGTGCTGGCTCCTCTGGATGAGAGAGAGCCCCGGGCCGATGTTGTGGGCGCAGGCGAGAATAAAGGCCAGAGAGAAGGGCCTTGGTGTGATTTCCAGCTCTTTTATTTGCCAGGGAGAAGCAGCAGGAAGGGCAGGAGAGGGTCCGGGGTCCAGGAAAGGCAGCGTGAGGATCGGGAAGAGCTGAAGGCTTCAGGGACCAGAGATGAATGAACGGGGAAAGCAGGGGTATATATAGGGATACAAGCAGGGGAAAGTAACCAATTAGGGTAAAAGGATTTACATGTAACGAATCAAGAACTGAACAGCAACGAAGTTTCTAGAACTTAACCTTATACAGAACATGAGGTAATATAGTAACTAACCAATGAACTGAAACATGTAAACGAAGTTGCAAGGGATGCTGGGGGTGAACCAGAAAGCTCACCCTGACAAGAGAGTATGACTCAGATCATGGCAGCCTCAGGATGAATCCACCTGTCTTGAGCCTCTTGGGCTGTTGCTTTTGCCACATATGCTGCCACATCTCCCCCGTTTTTTGTTTTTAAAGAGGTCAGGGAGTTTATAATTAGTTTTTTCAAACATTCCAGCATTGTTACAATCAGGAAAATTGCGCAAATAAACCATAAGGCAGTCTTTAAAATGGAAACAGCCCATTCAGACAACCTGGAGTTTTTGAAAAGGCTGGCAAACCAGTCCCGCGTCTCCTGACGGAGCTGTTTGACATGTTCTCATATCTCCTGAATGGCCGCATGGATGCTTTTACCATGGGAAGTCAAGTTCATACAACAGAGTCCCTCGAACTCTTCACAGCCATGGCCATGGAGCAGGAGCATATAGTCTATGGCTGCCCAATTTTGTAGGGTAGCCTGCCTGGTAGTCTCCTCATCTTCGAGGAGCTGGCTGAGGGCTAAAGATGTTGAGTTTGCCTGTTTCCCCAGCCAGCACTTGATATTGAAAATATCCCCGAGTGCTTTGGCCACTGCAGCCCATGGAAGGAAAATCGAGACAGTTACCCTCTGGGCCTTGGACCAGGTCTCAATCTTGGAGTCGCAATCCGAATCTAATGGAATGACAGATCTTTTTTTGCGAGGATAACGGGCCCGATGTTTCTATTCTAGTAAATGGGCCTTGTCTGGTGTTAGAGTGGTTAACTGTACAAGGGTGCAGGGCCCTCCCTGAAGACGAGAAGGGATGCCGTCCCAGGCCCGATTCCTACAAATGAGAAATATTCCCTTTGGCAGCACTCTGGGATGACGTGAGGACCGAGATGGTGTGGGCGCAGTGAAGTTGCACCAATGAGCAGTTTGGTAGGCCCGATCCACCGGATTCATATCTTTGGTATAGGGAGAGATAATTTTTACAGCTGTGATGTGCTCCACAACACTCAACCTATAATAAAAGTTGACACAATAGAAAGCTTGGGAGGACCCCAACAGTTCTAATTCATGGGGCTCCTCTGGTGCATGCAGCAGGATCTTGGTCCACTTGTCCCAGGTGCTGACAGGGTCGAGCCTTTTACCAGCAAATGGATAGTCCCGCGATCAGAGCGGGATCCCTACCAGGCAGGGAGACATGGGATTTTCTGCTCCTAGCATTGATAGACAAAGCCTGTCTTGTTTTAGGGCTTTGGTCATGGCTACCCACACATTTGTTTTCGGTTGAGGGACAAGCCACATGGCAGATTGTCCAATCAGGATCCAGCTTGCAATCAGAAGGGGAAGGAGGGCTGTGCCACTCATGGTTGTCTGGAGGGGTGTTCTGCAAATGAATCACAAAAGAAGTTAACAGCTTTACTTAAAACACGAACTGAGGGAAAACTCATAAAATGGATTTGCAAGTTCAAAGGAAGACAGGCTTCCTGCTTCCTTCCAGCATCTTCTTTTCCAGGAGGCTGTGGATACTCTTTTGATGACGGGTTGACATTGAGATGACGTTGAGTCCTTGGTAGGGACGTATGGCTTTACCCACTTTCAGGGAATCCATTTTGGCCCTGAAGGCGTTGAAACACAGGCGTAACCACGTGCCCAGGTGACCAGTGGATAAGGTCCTTGTATTTGTGCAGTGTCCAGATCTGTTATTAAGACTGGTGGCCTTTCATTGAGTTTCTGGAGTATGTTGTTGGAAAAGTGGTGAATAATAGGAGGAGCAGGTTCTACAAAGGAGCAGTTCAAAAAGTTGATAACAAACAGGGCCTTGCAGAGTCTTAAAGCAGGCGAGCTCACTTCGACTCCTCCCCTCTGCTGGTTTAGGACCCTTTTCAGGGTCTGGTGAGTCCGCTCCATCACGGACTGGCTAGTGGGGGAATGAGGGATACCGGTGGTATGGGTAATCCCCCACTGTTGCAGGAAGCACTGCAGGTGTCCGGAGGTGTAGGCTGGCCCGTTGTCAGTTTTTATCTCACAGGAGGGTGCCCAGAGTGGCAAAAGCTTGCAGAAGGTGTTTTTCCACATCTTTGGCTTTCTCCCCCGCATGGGCCGAAGCATACACTGCTCCAGAGAAGGTGTCCACTAAAATGTGTATGTATTTGAATCTCCCAAATTCAGGGAAGTGGGTTACATCAGTTTGCCACACCTCCCTGCTGTTCAGGCCTCTAGGGTTTACCCCACTGCCCAAGGCTGGTAGTTGGTATTTCTGGCAGTTGGGGCATGTCGCCACAATGGCTCTTGCTTGGTCCCGTGTGAGATGGAACATGAGGACAAGAGCTGGAACATTTTGGTGGAACATGGCGTGACTTAGTTTTGCCTGCTCAAAAGTGTTTGGCAGGTTGGAAAACTGAGCAGACATGGCCAGGGCATCCGGTTGATGGTTACCTTCCGCAATTGGTCCCGAAATGTCAGTGTGGGACCTCACATGCATAACATAGAATGGTTGCTCTCAGTGGGAGATTAAATATACTAGTTTTGAGAGCAACGTGTATATTCTTGGATTCGAGACTTCCTTTAGTAGAGCATTCTCTGCTCTCATAGTTACCCCAGCCACATAAGCTGAATCTGTAAGCAAACTGAATGGCTCCTTGTACCTTTCAAATGCCCTGACGATGGCTGCTAACTCGGCAACTTGAGGTGAACCATGCACCTCTTGACATCAGACTCCCACTTCTGTGTCTGGGGATCCCTCCAAGTCATTACTGACTTGTGGGTTTTCCTGGAGCCATCTGTAAAAATGGTCAAGGCCTTGAGTGGTTCTGGGCTTTGGATTTCTTTTGGAATCAATTTGAAGGCCGAATTAAATAATTTATGTTTTGGATAGTGAACTGAGATTTGGCCTGGGTAACTATCAAGTGCATATTGCAAATTTGCGTTGTTCTGGAGCAGGTGCTCTAACGAATCCTTGGTGATTGGCAGATATATACATATAAGGTCATACCCCGCCAACGTGCGGAGGTGCGCCCTAGCTCTCATAATTAGTTACGCCATCAGTTCCTGTGGCGTGGTGATGCTTTTGGATGGCTGGTGCGGAAGGAACACCCACTCAAGGATGATGAGGGGGTCCTTCTGCCCTTTGTCCCATTGACAAATGAGGCCATGGAGGTACAGCACCTTCCCCAAGATGACAAACTGAAATGGGAGATCCTGTACACACCTTTGTGCCTGCTTGTATGTTAGTGCCTCCTGCACCTTCTGGATGGATATCTTGGCCTCTTCCATGAGGTACCTTGGAGATGTCAGGTCGTCACAGTGAAAATACTGTTCATATCTCCAGGGTAAGTCAGAACAAATTGGAATTAGAAAGGCAGTATTTCTAGTCCCTGTGTATGCAGATAAGAAAGAGACTTTTTGCTCTGTAGAATACATTAGATTTTTCCAGCAGGGATCTGGTGCAGAATGTACAAACAGTCCTGATAGAAAAGTGTAGCTGAGCTAGATAAACTGAAGACAGATAAACTTCAGACTGTGAAGGCCAAATCCTTATAAATCCTGCTTAACTATGGCATTGAAGCACGTACTCAACTCAGTCTGGAGAGGAAATTTCAAATCTTGGCACTTCCTACTGGCTTTCTGAAGCAACCCAGTTCCCAGCCATGGCTGCTGAATATCCTGGTGCAGAAGCGTAACTCCTTCCAGTACGACAGGTTTCACATAACTGCCTGTAAAAGTGGGGTAGCTCAGCATAATCAGTTCTACTTTGGGATCTGGGAGGATGTCTTATGGTTCTGCTGTACTGTTACAGTATAGTGTAACAGTATAAGGTAGTATACTATACTAAATCCCTCTATTAAACGTTTGCATCTGCAATTAAATGACTAAAAAATTCCTGTTAGGGGAAACTTGAAATTTTGTGAAAGGACACCAGTCCATTACTTTAATCACAGTATCAATTTTCCTTGAAATAAAATCCCAAAGTCTTGATCAAATTCAGACCCAATTGATTACTACTTTTACAGAAACTATTTTCTGTACCATTTAAAAGCCAATTTAAAAAAGTTATGTTTGCCTACAAAAGATTTAAAACATATGTGATATGCAATTGATAATCCATTCACAACCAAAAGGATTTGGATGGCATTGTTAATTTCTTATAATTTAGGAGTATAAGATTAGGAAATCCGTGGTCTGTGGATAAATATATGATCTTCCTGTTTTCTCTGTTGCTAGAGTCTCAGTGTTTTAGTCTCACAGCATCAGGTTTTGGCTAGGAAATCAATGAGGTTTGCCTAGTGGTAAGTGGGAAGATTTTGGCCTAGATTTTTTGTTTTGTGTAATCTGAATTTTTTGGTTGAAACCTTCAGGATGCAAAATCTATGTGGGAAAGCAATCCGCTTTACTCTTGGTAATATCTTCACATCTGGCCCAGATGACTACTGATTAAAGATCTTTTCTATCTTCTGATAACTGTTGCAATTTATGAGAGAAATGCAGATGGGATCTGCTGAATTCCAGGTGGAAAAAACTCTCAAAGAAGCACCTCACTGGTGAGTCACCTCAAGGCTGACCACTGCAAAAAACAGACTCTGCCAGAGTCACTCTGTCAAGAGTGTGGGATTCTTCAGGGTTATGCTCAGTCAAATGCTCATTTGCCCTCTTGGTGCCCTTACCGGACTTCTTCTGAGATAAATATTTCTGGTTTCCAAGACTCTGTTCATAAATATAAACTTCACTTTACATTTTGAAAAAATACAGAAAAAAATACCTTATTCCAAGAAACCACAAAGAGAAATTAAGAAAACATGTTACCAGAAGAAAAAACATAACATCTCCACAGGAATATTGGTCTTGGCATTGCAGTGCAATATCACTGACCTTGTTAAAATATATAAAATTACTACTCCATCAGTATTATTACCTGCAGGGGAGAAGTTCCTGACATAGTTCAGAAAGACCAACTGTCAGAAGAATTGCGATGGACAAGGGTAGAATTTTTAAAATTTGGATTATCTGGTCCATTTTATCCCTTTAAGTTACAAGTGAAGTCCAAGAAAATCACATCATCCGTCTTCATGAACAATGATAAAAACCTCAGGCATTTGCATAGTGTGATTTATCTCATCGGTCCAACACATGATTTACTATTGGGAAAGGCTTGTTTCTACCTCTTGAGTCTAGATGGCCAATGCATCCTGGATGGCTAGTTTTTAATTAGGTCAAGTATGACAAGATGAATTTTACCTGGATGATTTTGGAGAGTTCACATTCCTTCATACCCGTGGCATTTAGCAATCAAACTTACTTGATGAAGTAGGTTCAGTTGTACAATAAGCAGTTTAGCACAGAGAAATGCACAGTCATTCATTTAAGTGTAGAGCCTTATGTATAAGAAGAGGAATTATGACCTGCAGAGCAGTGATGCTGATATGGATTTCATGTTCCTGGTACATAACACATTAAATGTGAATTCCTACAAGACAAAAACACTTAGAGAATAAACATCAGTTTTAAATGTATACACAAATTAATGCTTTGAAAAAATAGCAGACGATATTATCTCTTTATAGAATATTACTGAGACCATTACTGCTATCTGTTCCCAGCTCTGTTACTTTTCCTTCAGGAAGGGTATACAAAATCAAGAAAAGAAGTTAACAATGCTTACATTACTGAGTAACAAATAGCATGCTGTAAGACTCAGGACTTTTTCTTTGAGTTAGTCCAGAATATGATTCAAAGATTACTTCCTTACTTTCACTGAGAAACAAGGAGGAAGATTAAACAGTGGGAGAAGGTCAAAATGAAACTCCGTAACAGCACAACATTTTTTGTCAGTTAATTAACCACTGCTTCTTTTGAGATAATTTGAGATGTGGCAGATTCCCAATGGCTGGTTTTCCTTGAGAGAGGTCTGATAGTCTGACAAGATATTGTAAAAGACACAGATCAGATCCCTTTACAAATGTGTGAAGATTGTTTTCCAGTCTGGCATTGGTATTCATTCATCTCTTCAGAAAAATAACACTAGTATCAGACTGGTTCTAGACTTCTGAAAAGCTTTGGTAATTAAAGGTTTACTTCAGACCTGTAGTGTCTAAGGTTTTCTCTCTTCTCTGTGATGACCTCTCAGATCTCAGGGGAAATGTCTTCACTGTAGATTTTTATTATTTCTGAAATGTGCTACAGTACCACAGCATTGAGGAATCCTGTTCAGCTGTACAGAAAGCAGATGCCAAACAACATTCCTCCCATCCTTACCCTGCACCATCATGTAGATTTCTGTCTTGAATAGTGTGTGCACCTGGAGGAAGGATCCTTTCCTGTGGGATTAAAGCATCTTGTTTTAACATCAAAGAACAAATAATTGCATACAGGTATGTATATATATATATAGATATACACATGCATGTCTGTATGAACTTAGATGTATCAGTAGCTCCTCACAGAAAACAGAAGGCAATAAGCATTACTTTCAATCTTCTCATATTCTTCAATTAACTAAGGTAATGACACTGTGAAAAAGATATATTTTCATCATTGTCATCTATCCATAATGTCTTGGAGTAAATATTTAAAAGCAAAGAAAGCAACAGGGATTGCTTCCATTCTTAGGTCCCTTTCTCAGCCAACTTTTCTGAGATCCTTTTCAACAAGATACATCTATCTTTGTAAAACTATGCCAGCATTGGCAATTTTAACTCATTTATCTAGCATACAATCATACTCTGTACAGTCTTTCTTAGTAAAGAAACTGTTATATAAATTACACTAAATAAAACACAAATCAGCACATATCTTTGAACTAAGTAAACGGGCAGTAAGGAGAAGACATTTAAAGAGTCCTAATTCACTTGCAAGAGAAGAAGATAAAGAATGAAGGGCAAAAGAAAAAGAAGAGATTGTCATAAATTTTAATTTTTTGTTTTTAAGGGCCTGATTTAATTCCCGTGCATATCAGTCAGATTCATTTTTATGACTTTGAGATGTGGACCACAGATAAAACTTCCACAAAGACTATACTATGTACTTCTTCCCTCAGTGTAACAAGTTCCTTTCCGGTTTACATCCTAAATTAACCTCACCAACAAAAATAGCTCAGCATGACATCTGCAAAGGTCAGGGACAGAAATGTCCTCTGTAGGGAAGACTTGCAAGGTCACCTGCACGTTTTGGACATCCTGAGCAGGCACAAGGGCAATGAACATGTAGCTCAGCTTCCCATGTGCTTCATCAGCTATTGTCATAAACACAATTAGCTGATAAAATGATTTCTCCAGTACCACAAGTAGAACACACTGAGTGATTGGAGAGATGCAAAAGATGAAAAAGTATCTTTTCTTTCTTTTCCTCCTGCTAATAACAATTTCAGATGCAAGATAGTTTTAAAAATTATTTTCCTTGATCTGACAAAAGGAAAGTGGCAGCCTTCTTTTTTTTTTTTTTCTTTTTTTTTTTTTTTCCCCTCTCCATAACAACTATTATGCTTGCTAGATGTCTGTTCCTTTATTATCAGCCAAGGACAGATAAAGGCAAACATGTAACATCCACGGTGTTACCGGCATTCACTTGGACTAAATGTTTATTTGAAGGACAATGCAGAGTTCCTTCTACTAGTCGGAGTATCCATGCTGAAGTAAAATCCTAAGCATTTACAAATGAGGAGATTAATTTGCTTTACAATTATTTGCTGCTTCAGAACAATAGCAACAACATGATTCATTTAGTTACAGGATGGTGAAACAGTTAGACAACAACCTCTCAGCCAAATTCTCCAACAGTGAAGAACTAATAGAAATTCTTTGCTGCCAAAGGATTTTCACTGACAAAAAAAAAGTACATTTTTGGTTTCTAAAAAGCCTTTCTGCTAAGAACATCTGTGAGTGTACAGGTGTTCTTGGTCAAGAAAACGCAAAATGAGGATGGTAAAATTTATTTGAATTTAACAAGAATCTATCAGCACCTCTTCTGTCAGAAACCTTGTTTGCAATGTTTTAGAAAGCTTGAGAACTTAAACATAGTTATTGTTATGATTTTTACTGCTTCCTGTTTAAGGGCACAACAAGAAGTGGAAATTGCTCAAAAATAGCTTCTTGGAAGTTGTTTCCAGACCAGACTGAGTGTGTTTTTGCAATATTTCCAGTCCCATTTTCTGTATCAACAAGTTCTCATAAATAGTACTTGAACAACATGTTGCTGATTAGAACTGCACTGAACTAGTAAACCTTGGATCCACTCACAAATGTGATTTTAGTGTTTGAATCTCAAAGTGTAATTGACAGGTTAAAAGCAACAGATGAGTACAAGTCCTTGGAGGTATCAGGGTGAAAGATAAAGTTTCTTCAACAAAAAAAAAAGGTGTCTCACTTAGCCCTAGACCTAAACATACATAGTGATTTGCATTTTCTTAGTGTTCGTTTGCTAAAAAATGCTTTCTCTTGAATAATAGTGTCTTATTTCCAAAGAATTATATTTTAAAATATTTGCTTTTCAATTATAAAACTGTGTAATATGGTCCTAATTAACAGATGTATAAAAGTAAATGATGAGATTTATATTAATCAACAGTAATATCTGACAAGATAATATAGGAGAAGATATATAAAGATGTAGGAAATCAATTGTCCTTTATGGCCTTTTAATGTTCACAATTATCAGAGAGACAATATGGCTCATACAGTTGATCTAAATCTCACTGCACTGCTGGAGATCAAACAGCACTGACTCAAAGACCTGTCCATCCCATAGTATCATTTTCTTCATAAACATAAAATTCCCGTTGTCTGTTTTAAGGCATTTTCTTCCGTGCATCTCTTCAGGACAGTGAGACAAACTTAGTCCAAAGTAAATGCTAAACCAAAAAGAAGTAGGAAGAGACACCACCAACATGGTTCTGGTGACTACTGTATGTATACAGTGATGACTAACGTTACCCACACTCCAGCCTTGTCATAGAGCTTGCTGCCTGCGAAGATACACAATATTTTAATGGACCTGACCGAGACCACTGTTATCACATTTTTCTCTGTCCTCAAATGCTCTTCTTTCCTTCTCTTTGTTCTTGTTTATTTTCCTGTCTCCCCCACTGCAGCAAGGTATTTGGGGTTTGAGTTCCATGGCTGCTGCTCCATAGTATTTATGGTAAAAACCAAGTCTGGCAGGGGTCTTAATATTCAATCATTATGTTGTCTCTTTCTTCAGAAAGCCTGAGGTGGGGACAGGGAGAACCCAAACAAAACCTAAATGTCTGAAATGAAATCTTTTGTCAGGCTGACTTTGTTCAGCATTTGTTTGTTCAGTTCTGATGCTCAACCAGGCATAATAATCACTAGGGTGACTTTGGAGGATTAAAGTCTTAAGGTCTAGTGGATTAGTATGTTCAAACCTACATCTTTCAGCTGTCAGATAGAAGAAGGGTTGCTTCAGGAGTAGAAATTTTTTTCTAAGTGCTTGCATACAGAGAGCCCAATTTGTCAAAGTATTGAGCAGCTCCCAAGAATTAATGAATTTATCTTCCAAGCTGCCTGGAGAAGTGGAGAAGGATTATCTCTAGTTTATAGTTGTGGAAGCAAAGCACAGATGGATTAAATTACTTGTTTCAGGTCACATACAGGGCACTCAGGCTGCAGGGGCACTTGCATATTTGGAGCAGAAACAAAAGAAAGTGGTCCTATGAGCTTCTTCACTAAGAAAGTGGTCCCATGAGTTTCCTCACTTCCCCACTTTTTACAATGTGGGGAAAACACCTTCCTACTGCCTTTGCCTACTGAAAATTTTGGGAAGGTTCTGGTAAACTCCAGAGCCCCTGATCTCTCCAACAAGGACTTTCAGAAATGGTGTTGATATTATCCATTAGAAACAGCAGAGAAAGACATTGGCTTGGTGCCCTGGATGCAAAGTACATCTTGGCTGAAAGATGTGAACTGGGCAATTCACCAGAAGGTTTTGATTACTACCTTGGCCCACAAGTTTTCTTTAGCTGGACCTGTTAAGGAATGTTATGCAATTGGTATAGACCAAAGCCTCTGGGAAAATTAAATTGGAGGAGTTAATCTCAGGTATTATGTATGTGATACATGCATCGCTGCACTTGTTTTTAGTGCTGTGAGTAACAGAGATGTGCTGAAGTGCAGAAAATATCTTTTTTCTTCCCACTCTTCTTATTATCAATGATAGTCAAAATTATATCTTTCCCACTTTTGAAATAGTTGACAAGGACTGGTGATCATTTTGAAAATTCCTTTGGAGATCAGTCATCTTTTTTCTATGCTGTCACTGTCTTGCTCTTCTTGGAGGTTGTTGAGATTACTCCAAAATCCTTGGAAGATTTGGAATCTTCTAGAAAAGAAGCATGGGAAGTGTACCAAATATTTCTGCTGTAGACAGTTACAAATATATTCGTTCAAATCTAAAATCTGCACAGGTTTCAGGGCATCCTTCAAAAAGAACTATTCACAGTGAGAGAAAAGAGATACTACATATCACAAAAAAAAAAAACAGAAAAGAAAAGAAAAAAGAAGGAAGTCCTATTTACAACCTTTTGTCACCAGAGACTCCTGTGCAGACGGACACATACAGCCCTGTTGACATTGTAAAACTTCCTCTCCCGTCTTTCTGAGAGACTGCCAAAAAGGAAACAAAATCATCTGGATTATCTGGAAGCCAAGGGCCTTAGGATTTCTCTCTGTATTATTGAGTTAAACCTTGAAAACACATTGATAACACCTTTCTAATGGTGCCCTTTTTCAAGGATGTCCTGGTAGCATCAATAGAAGTTACAAATATTTCATGTCAGTTCCTACAAGTGATGCAAACATAGATAAGAACGCTCGTCATCATTTGAACGTGAGAAAGGAGTCCTACATCTGTCACCCCACTTCTTCATTTATTTTCATTTCTTCTAGCTTCACCTAGCCTCACAAGCATGAAATCTTGTATCTGGATGTGCAGTTTTCCCCCTAAAATAAACTGAGGCCTATTTTCTTCTGAATATTCTACTAGTAGAGTGAAGCAAAAAACTGTAATAATTTTCTGTAGCGTGATGGTTGCCTAATCTTTAGAAACATCACTAATCTGTATAAGAGGTGTATAAAGCAACTTGTCTTCCCTCAAGGAAGACACACCCATAGAAAAGTATAATCTTAGGAAGTTAGTGTATTGACCTTGTCTTCTGATATGTTAATCACAGGTAAAGTGAAATTTACGTGTTCTGAGCCATCCATGCTTGTTTGGGTCAGAAAACTCTTATGGTTGCTGGGATTGCTTTTGAGATTCCTTTTAAGAAGCCTGAGCTTTACTGTATGTACTGCAATGTAACAGGGCTGCACCATTTTTCTTTACATGTGCAGGTAAATGATACTTCTTAAAAATGTGGAAGAAGGTGAGCAGTGGAAAAATTTCTTGTAACTATGTGTCCTGCATGGATTAAAGAGATTCCCAGTAAAACAGCACTGGATGGCTCTTAAGGATTTCTCTTTGCTTTGGGTAACCTACTTCTCTGCCTTTTACATAAAGCTGTTTTTGAAAAGTGTTTATGAAGTTTTATACAGGAGCTGGAGAGACAATGGAGTCATGCAGCTCATCACTTACTCAGCTCCCTACTTTTGGCCTCATAGATGCCCTCAAAGCCAAATTTCACAACATGTATGCAGACAGTTATCCTTCATGGGCAGTCTGGATCCTATCCCTTGGAGCATGGGACACTCATTGCGTTTTGTACTGACAGTCTTTAGTCTGTCTGCAAACAAGTTGTGCAGTAGGAATGGAGGCAAGCAACAGAGCTCTTCTCTCCATCCTCCATCAGTTGCTGCCAAGATGTAACCACAGTTTTATCCCACAAATTGCTGACATCTTTGATTAGTGCTAGTGAATGGGGTGTATCTCTCGAAAACTGCTTAACAGCAAATGTGTGGGAGTTTCATTTTTTATCTCAATATAAATCTACAAGCATGGAAGGAAAAATAGGAAGAAAGCAAGCTTCTTCCTCCACCATGATGTTCAGTCATCACAAAGACGACACCAGGAGGGTATTCTGGTATGTATTATATATTATTTTGTGGTGCACAGATCATTTTTCAAACAGAAAAACAGTCCACATAATCCTTTATTCACATCTGGATATAACTTTTTGGTCTGACTAAAAATTACCTAGGCTTCTTTATACACTTAGGAATGATTCCAATGCATATGTAAAGGAATGCTTCTTCACTTTGGTGTTGTTTTTTTTCAAAAGATTTTGGAATATCGTGCATTGTTTTCCATTCAAAGAGTGAAATCAATTTACCTCTGAATGTGTCCCCTTCTCAATACCATGCTTTTGCCAATATTAAGAATGTGTGAGCGTCTGGAGCTTACTGGTGTGCTTTTTGGACAAATAGAAATATGTTTGTAAGAAAAGAAAGTGGCTGAAAACAACTGGTTCCTCTGTGTTATTTTGAAATAGCCGGTTGCTCTAAATAATTATGTGCACATATTGTGTATAAAAAAGTGTCCTCCCTCTCTCCAGATTATAGGGATCCAATTTTGCATTGGAAATTGCGTGTGTGATGATGTGGCCTCAACCTGCTCCAATGGTTGGTAGGATCCACAGAGTAAATGCAACTGTCAAATGAATCACAAAGTGTCGAATTCTAAATGAAATACATTTACGGGGTGATTCCTTCTTGAGTTTTACCTTATATCATTTAAGCATAAAGTTTAATTCATGAGCTTTTATCAGACTCCGGCTATGGGGCAGTGCCATATTGACAAATCTTTCTGTCAATCCACAGAAATTACATCAGTATACATATATCAGAAATTTTGTACTTACATTAGGAAGAAAAAAATATAGTAAACACTGAAGGACTGTTTGGAAATACATATTTGTATTACTATATTTTGGATTATATCCTCTTGTATCCTTTAAAGAATATCCAGAAAGATTAAGACCAATGTCTGGGGATGGAAAAAAACAAACAGGTAAATCCTTGTGATAAATCCTTGAGAGATTTCATGGACTGTAGAAGTGAAGGGCTGAAAGGTAGGGCATATATGCTTTGTTTTCTTTACCTTTTGTTTTGGTTTTCTGCCAGTCTTACCTGTCCCACTGCTGTAATTCATTTTCACCAAAAGAGAAAAGTGTGTGGGAATCTAACTGTGTAGCCACTAAGAAGGATGAGAACAATTCCTTTTTAAAAGCACCCAGAAGGAAATAGAAACATAAACTCTGCAGAGCTCAGACCCTCCAGAGACCTTTTCAGTAGTTTAACAGCCTCCCTGAGACGTTTCAGTTTAGATCTGAGATCCCAGCTTTTCAGTTTGGACAGGAGACTGCAGATGAAGTTTCAGCCTGGGCATGTTTCTAGGATGATCAATTATTGAATTAATTTCATCACTTCTGTCTCTCCTCATTTTTCACCAACTACAGATATCCATGCATCATGAGGAATCCCAGTTGGGTGCAGACAGAATTGATTAGCATAATTTGTTGTGCTATGTAATTAAGCAAACACTGTAATTGTCTGGAATTAATGAAAGTAAGAGGAAATGGAGCCTAGCAAGTAGAGTCAGGTTTTCACTGCCACAGAGTTGAAGTGTTAAAAAATGCTAAATAGCCACAAAGGACTGAAGGGAAAATTTTGAAAGATGGATTCCATTTTTGCCAAGTTATCTGAAAATTTGTATATTGTGTAGAGATGGGGAGAAAGAAATTCACTAGGGTAACATTTAACTGACCACTACAGTGCAATACTTCTTAACAGCTCACCACATATACATACTATACAATATTTTATTCCACTCTGTGTTGTCACTAGGAACCAAAATACACAGTAAACCACAAATTAGCAAATTAACAGATACTTATGGATTTTTTTACAGAGTTTACAATATGGCAAGAAAATGTTATTCTCCTCATGTTGGATATAAGTTGGATATAGTGTGAAGAAAGAAGAGGATGACAGAGGGAAGGGAAGATAGGGTTGGACAGAGAAGTAGAACATCTCTGTGCCATGTGGCCTTAGAGTGCTTTCTGCATCAGGTGGTGTCAACAGGGGCTCATAGTTTCTGGAGTGACACATCTATGTGATTAACGAAGAATGAGACAAATCCTCATATTTATGTAAACTTTGGCTGATCTGGTAATTTTATTCTGAAGCTTTGAGCACCAACCAGGCACCTGAATAGCAAAACCAGTATTCCTTGTTAATTTAGTTGCTTCCTTTCTTGTGCTTTTCTCCATTTCTCCCTTAATCTCTGCCTCTTTGCCTGGATTTCCTTGTGCTGCCTTTCAGTGCCTAAAGTTATAACACTGAAATTCTAGAACTAGGATTTTGTGCTATGGAACACCCGGGCTGCTTCCCTATTAAGGTTTATAGGAAAGAGTTATGATTGTAGACCTGGCTTTCATGGAGACAGTCATTGTTTTATCCATATCGCATGAAAACAGAACTTATATAAGGAACTACACACGATGATGACCAAGGGAAAAAAAACCCAAAAGAGCAACTAGAATGGGAGCAAATTTTTTACACTTTCAGTATGGATGAATTCAAGCATGATCATACAGGCATATGAGTAAAACAAAAAGAGGGAGATAAAGAGACACAAAAACCCAACATAAGAAAGATTACAGAATATATAAAGAGAACAGGAATAAAGAGTTTAAACCCTTGGGGGAGATCTAGTATTTAAAAAGGAGATCTAGTTTTGAGGCAAGACTAGGAAAAAATAAAAAAGGGAATTTTATGAATGTTAGGTGTAAGATAGAAAAGTGAGACAGAAAAAAAAAACAGTTGGGAAGATTTTATGTATTTGTGACACAAGAGAAAAGGAAGACAGAATTGTTCAGATATCTGAGTAAATGGTTTGAAACACAGCAACAATTGAAAGGATGGCTTGAAGACAAACAAGTTGAAAAGAAAATATTATATATGATGTATAAAAATTATTTAATAGAGGGTTTTTTTTTTTTCACACATACTGTCACTTACTAAGTCAAAATGGGAAGCTTGGAAATACAGTGAAAAAGAGGATTCTCACAATATTTTCCAAGGAGTTACCAGGAAGAAATGGGAGGTGTCTAGGAAGGCCTGTACTTAAAGAAATTCAGATGGAAAACATGAAGGTATATAGAAAGGAGATCAGAAATTTCACTTTATGAGTCTAATTTTCCACCTTTTGAAAGGCCAAGCAACATTCTTGAGAATAACAATACACAAGAAGAAAGATAATTCACAGAGATAAAACTGCACAGATGCTGAATAGAGAATTTCTGTAGGAAGATTGAAAAGAGTAATAAAATATAATTACTCCAGAATGATTATTTTATTCATGTCTCAACACTGTGTGTACATAATGCAACCCCTGCTTTATGGTACTTTGCTTTCACTTACGGTTGGTTTTCTGAAGAATGAAAAAATGAAGCAACAACTGCATTCAACAATATAAAAGTTGCCACAAGAGCAGTTATAAATCTGAAATCAGACTGTTTGGTCACTAAACTATCTAAAGCAACAGAAGACATAATCTGAATGAACTGAACTGAACTTCCTTTGGAGGATCACAAATGGAAAAGAAGAATTTGGGAGACTAAAACTGGATGACCTGAGTACGTGGGGGTGAAATGTAGGAAAAATATATGATGTGTGTTTGAGAATATACAGAATATTCTCTGTTAAACTGCTGTCAAATTTTACATTTAGAAAGAGAAGGAATTTCTTTGGATGAATACTTAAAAATAGAGCTACATATCACAGACGTAATATCTGGCACACTGCTGATTAACAGCTATAACAGTGTCTTTCTTCCAAAGATAACCTGAGCCAAAGAAATGTAATTTTTTTCTTTAAAATCCAAGTAGAAAGTTAATGAGTCTTTCATAGCCTTGCAAACATAAATCCTAAGATACTGGGATCAAATGATATGACTCCTAATTGAGCAAATCTCCCATATATTTGCCTTGTGATCAATCATGAACCCAACACATGAGCAATCACCACTTAATGATGTAAAATCTGTTTCTGGACAACTTTGAACTCTGTAGGGAAATGGTACGGATATATCAACATTCCTCCCAAAAAAATGTTTTGGACAAACTCCAGTTTGGCAGGTTTTACACAACACTTGCAGTCTGATGAACACAATAAACAGAAAGTGACCACTCTTTACAAAAGAACATTAATGGTCAATGTGCAAGAATAGCTTTGATGGATAAGGAAAAGTTTATCCACATGAATAATGTTAGCTATAAAACCACACAAAATAGGTTTCTCATGTAAACAGTCAACTAAAAAACAGGTTGCCGTGACTCCTTTCTTCTAGTCCAATTACCTATTGAATGGAGCAGTGTCACTGCAAGACTTCACTAAAATAATTTAACCTATTTAAGTAATATTACTTATTAATATTTCATTAATAGCATTTCAAAATAGCATTTTCATGTTTTATTCAGATATATAACTTTACAGAATCATTGTTCTGTGATTTGCAGTGAACTATTCTGTAACAAGATAGGTTGAAACATACAAATGAACATGTCAAAATGACAGAACTAAACTAAAAATAAGGATGCCTTTTCCATATTTAGAATTCTTTTTTTTCCCTTCATGTGTGACTGTACAGCTACAGGATTACTTGCAGTGGGCCTGATACTCAGTTATAAGTGGTTCTGGAACCTGCTAGTCATCTGCATGATGCATTTCCTACAAAGATGAAGTTGTCCTCTGGCAAGGACTGCACACTGACACAAGTGGGTGAAACACTGAAGGGAAAACCAGTCTGATATTTCCAATAATACTTCTTAAAAATGCTTGATAAAAGTGTATGTATATAATGATCTATCTATCCCAGCCCCATATCCATCCACGATTAAACTTTTTATGAGAAATTATGTCTCTGAACATCCTGTACTCTCAGTAGTGAGTAGTTTCCTTTTGGCTTTTCACCAAAAATAATAACCAATCTGCAAACTGAATGAGAACTATTCTAAGTCAATTGCCCCAAACTGAAAATGGTTATTAATCCTGTTTCTCACACAGATTTCAGGAACTTCGCATCCTGAGTTCTTTGAACTCTCAGAAAGGCAGAAGCATTTTCCAGTAAATATTTTGCCATAATTGTTCAGAAAAAGGTACACTGAAATTCCAGACACCTGTACTTGCTGAAGTCAACAATGTTTCATTTGTCCTGCAAGTCTTACTGGAAAATAAAAAGAAAGATCCCGATTGCTATGCTCAGAGGTTAGCACACAGTATGAGGTGTTATATGAGAAAAACCACTTCCTTCTCCAGTGTCATGGGTCTGGTTCATAGAAGATGGGAAGTGACATAATTTTAGAACTGACACCAATTTTGAAGATACAAGAGCCAAGAACTACTCTATCCTCTATGCGTCCCTTTTCCTCTTTTGTCAAGAAAACTCATTTTGAGTTCTGCAAAAGCTGTTGAGTTGTGGTTCATTTCTTGACATCTAGAGCCAGTGAGTAAAAAAATTCACTGGTGCTGTATATACTTAGAACACTTTGATTTTTGATTATTCTAAATATTTACTGATGACAAAGACCCAAAACATCCAGTGTGAGATTATATTAGAGTCTCTGATCACTTCCAAAGACGGTTTCAAAAGGGTGGGCATAAGACCCACAACAAGCACCAGAGTCCTCAACAGATAACAGGCCATGGGTACACATCAAGAAACACACTCCTGCTATAATTTAGAGCATAATTGATTAGTAATTTGCTGACTAGTAATTTAAAACTTTATCTTACTGGTCAGTCTGCAGCTTGGGCCAGTCTCAAAGTCCAGTTTTCACACTGGGAGAATAGTCTAGGCAATCTCCATCAGTGGAGAAACACAGACTCCACTGGAGTGAGATCCATAGTTCTTACTTGTCCTTCTTTTCCTCCCCCTTCAGTTACCAGCAAGGATATTATCAGTCTCTGGCATGAACAAGATACATACACAGAGAAGCAATGCCTCCTGTTTTACATAAACATCACCTTATGCTTAGTTGATCAGGACAAGGCAGAGTAATGTCTTTGCACCTGCCTGTTTCCATTCTGTAGCTGTTTCTCCTCTGCAAATTCATTTCCCTATCAGTTATTGTTCTGGCTTAGGCTGATAGGAAATTGTGATAAGTACTTGAAGCTGAGGATCTGAGCTACTATCTAAGACCTCAGTGTCTTCCAAATTCTGATCCCAGAGCCTTACTTTCTTACCTTCAACTGGCACAATTTATGGCTCTAATAAGGGCTATGCAAAATCCATCCTACATTTATCATTAAGATATCTGTGTTCATCATGGTAGTATGTCCAGAGATTTTATAGTTTACTGAAACATAATTCTTTGAAAATAATGTTAAGCACAGACACCTGGCGATTTATAAATTCTCCCTTAAACCAGCTTCTTCTCACCATCTACCATATCTCATGCCATTCTCCAGCATAGTTTTTCTCACATTTAAAACAGCAAAAATTACACTTCTAGTTGATAGCAGATTTCAGTCTCTTAGGATTATGTTTCCAGCAGACAACAGAAGAACCACCCCATTTTCTTACTGCTTGTGGACAAAGTACCATAAATACCTGAAGGGACCTTTACTCTGAGATTATTTTACTAATTTTACTCCTTTATAAATTGGACATGATTTATGAGAATCTAGAAGAAGCTGGAGCTAGAATTTTGTGGAGGACCTGGAAATGGCTTAAATAAATTTAAATAAATAGGAAGCTTCCTGCAAATAAAGAGCATTGACTCTGATTTCTGTATGTTTCATTGTAAATTATATAATATAAAATATCTCAATAAGTCCTACAGCAGAATTTCAGCCATATCAAAATGAAAAAATTAATTGACTTTTGACAAACAGACATTTCTGGTAGGAAAAATGTTCTGCAAACCATGCAAACACTTCTACATATAATCTTGTAAAATGCTTCCTAAGCCCTACTCCCCTCCCATATCAGTCAGTAATTTTTTTTTCATCATGGCAGAACTGGTAAAGTTGCACTTAATGCACAAAGTAAAAAGCCTTTTGAAAACTGACTAAAGTGCATGAACCATACTTTTCTGATCTCAAGATTAAAGGCAGCCCCTCATTTCTTAGGTAGTGTTATTTCTACTGCTGGCATTCCATCAACCACAGGAATGTGTGGCACACAAAGCAAATAAGTTACAAGCATATCTAAACACCACCTTCTGCCTCCCCTCATTGTTATGAGAATGGATTGTATTATACTCTGTTCCCCTTTGATGAGACAGATTTTACTCTTCATGCCAAAAAGCTTGTTTTGAACAGAAAAATAGAAATAAAAGCACTTTTTAAACAAAAGCAAGATTCTGCATGTTGGTGTTGGAAGCTACAGCAAAACAAAAAGCTCTCATACAACAAGTTAGCACTACATCCATAGAGGTGGAGAAGAGGCGTTAAGTTGCAGTGGGTTGGGGTTTTACCCATCCTGTGAAGCCATACCAGGAGCACCAAGATGAACCTCTGCTGGGACAACACAGCCTGATACTTCATCTTTTGTGAAACTCTCAGCCACTCCTAACAAAGCTGTTATTTTGGGACATTTTGCCTTAAGAGAGAACTTGCATTCTGGTCTCCTTTAGAAACAGTGTATAAGGGAAATTATAGAGGTAAGCACATGTTTGTGTATAACTTACTCTCTATCCAACTAGATGATATGTTTACCTTCCAGCATCCCTCTGGCTTGTGTTATATAATCTCTACTTGAGTCAACTTGAATACTTGGCTTAAGACAAGAACCCCACCTAGAAGTACTGCTTTCTTACACTCCTACTGGGCAGCAAGAAAAATGGAAATATGACCAGACCCTTTTGAATATTTACTTTAAAAGGAGGAATGAAAAACCTCCTATCATCCAAGACTGTGTGCACTTCAGGCAATAACATCCTCTTTCCAGGAAAGCTTGGTACATTATCAAGGATTTTCCTTTAAATCTCATTGAGACATACTTTATCTAGCAGATTTTATCTGGTAGTTAAGAAGGTTAGCAAAAGAGCAGATGAGAAGATGAAAAACGTTTGCCACCCTGGAGTACCTGAGTAAAGCACCATCAGCTACACTAATTGTTGTTTCACAAGCAGTGTTAAAAGGTGTAATGATGCAAAGAAGAAAACAAAAGTCTGTCTCTAGAATCAGCTTTGCTATTTACAGGGCCTTACTCCTCTATCAGGACATACAAGTCAGGAATATACTCTAGTATCTTCTGAGCAACACTTCAGCTAAAATAAAGTTGACTAATTCTGTCCTGATTTTCACCCACTGAGACTCTGGTCTGCTGGGATCTGAGAGACATGTGTGAAATACAAATCAACCCAACAGTAGCACAGTAACTTCTTGTAACATATCTGACATCTGCTGAGATTTCCTTATCAGTCAGGTACCCAATGTAAATATTGTTGAGATGCATGGTGACAACAGAACAGAATGTTCCGTGTGACAAAATGTGTTCTTTTTTGTGTTCAGTAAACTCAAATAGAAACAAGGAAGGTGAATCTGTGTTTTAACAGCTGAATCTTGTAATAGTAAGGTTTGGTAGGACAAGTTTTTCCCCAAGGCAGTTCTGAAGGACCAAACATATTCAGAAATGTCAGGTAATAATACTTCTCAAATAAAAAAATCTATCTGCTCTAATGCATTGAATGATGCTGTCACTTAACTCTGTGTCATTAATATGACACTTTGGTGCCTCTTGTCAGGAGGTTAAAGAGAGTGACAGAGGTAAAAGTGCAAGGAAGAGGGTCATACCTTTTCCATGCAATCAGAAATGAAGAACTATTTTTGAAGTTACTTTGTCATAGCTTCATTTCCAGTTCTGGTTGATTGTGGAGTGGCACCTACTACCAAATTAATTTCTGCACTGAGCACATGCTTAAATGTGACAAAATATATTCAACAGCTGAGTTCACACGCTTCTGGGAGAAGGAGAGACATTTCACTAGCCCACCCTCCCCCACGCTACTAATGACAGTAGGAGAGCTCACTATCAGCTCTAAAACTTGTTTTCAATGATGTTTGTATCATGACCCTCATAGCTGGTCCTTCCCTGTTGAAAACATGAAGGGAAATTTTTTTTTTAGCATAGAAGGTTATCTTCAGGGTGGAAGAAAGGCTTGGATTCAGGACAAGCCAATAAAATATCTTGTCCAGCCAATTAGGTTTCTCTTCAAGGTCAAAAAAAGTCTGATGGGTATCAGGTTATGCAAGTCACTATTGTTAAATGAGCGAATGGCTTATCCAAGCAGACAAAAGCAGTGATTTCATACAAAAAAATCCAAATTTGTGAGACTGACATCTTCATTTCACATACTTGGTTATTTCAACTGAATTTTAAGAAATGTTTGTGAAACTTTTTTCAACATTCTGGTATGTTTCTTAAAAGCAGGTTTATGAATAAATTTTCACTGCAGAGCACACTGGAATTTTGAGGGTACATGGTAGATATCTATGTGATCAGATGCCTGATTTGCTTAAGCATCTGGCAAATGCCAAAGCATTTCTTTACAGAGCATTTTTTTGCATCCTGTTTTTCATTGACTCATCTGCTCATGCAATTCAGTAATTTGAACACACATATCAAACCATGGGGTTGAACGGACTTGAGCAAAGAGGCAGTTTACCTGTCCCATAAAAATTCTCAAGAGTTAACAAAATTTTCAGATTTTATCTCAGGACAAACCCAAGATTTAAGGTCTCTCGGATTTCTCCCTGTCACTCATTACTGGAGGGAATGGAAAAATGCTATTAGCAAGTCACAGAGTTTCTTGGTCAGTTGTTCACTCATCCAGTAGATATTTACTTAACCAAGATTCAAAAGCCACAGCAACAGATTCCAGTCCTCATTAGGGTGTGAAAGACCAAAGCTCAAGCCCCTGTTCCAGTCTGAAAAGCAGGACATCCACAGCAGGGGATTAATGAGACAGCCCACTCATCACAGCCACCCAGAAATATTCAGTATATATGTGACTGAGTCAAATCCCTTCTCCAAATCCACCCCAACAAAAATCTTGACTGCTGTTCGCTATGTCTCTAGAGAACATCTTAATAACTGTGTATTAGATCTTCTATGCTTTATTTTCTTCAGAAAAAATACATACATATTGATATTTTGTCAAAAATTTCTCAATATCTTCAGTTCAATTGACAAAAGTCCAGCTATTTATCACGAGTTCTTTTCAGTCCCCTCTTCGTGACCTTTAACAATTCCTCTCTGACTCCAGGGTCCTCCATTTCATTGTCTTTATACTGTTACCTTATTTTGCAGGCTTCATTCATTATCGTCTCTTTTACTCTATAAGCAGCAGTATATTTACTTCATTATTAACTGCTTTTTTCCCAGGATATTTCTAATGCTAAAATTTCAAAAGCAAAGCAACTGAATAAAAAACAAAATGTAGACTTAAACGTCCAGTCCTTTATTCAGAGGTCTTGGCTAATTAATCATTTGCAGATTTGAAGTGTGACAGGAGTCTTAGTCTCTTGTACCTAAACTTTCTTAAAAGTTCAAACTCTCCTTGTGATACCAACCTGCTTCTAGGAACTTATTCAAGGATTTGTAATAGATTTCAGATTTTTTCTGTCCTAAATCCGATCATGTGGTCCTGAGATTATTTTAGCTGCCAGATTATAGCATTAGAGGGATCATATGACTTAGAGCCCACATTCTCAACACTGCCCTGATTCTTCAAGGAAGACCTCCAAGAAAAATCTTCTCTCCCATCTCCTTGACTATAGATTTTACTTTGCAGAGTATTATACTTTCCATGCGATATTTCTGGAAACTGTTGATTTTAGTTAAGCCCAATGCTGTGTTTGTTTAAGGCTCAGTTCTTCATGATATATACATACCTTTAATGAAAATATAGTTCAAGAATCTAGTAACATGAGAGCAAGGAATGAAAGATAGCAGAGTTCATATTATTGCCCTTGCACATTAAGTAGATGTGTCAGTCCTCTGATACCTCAGGAAGCCTTTTGTAAATCTTCCAGCTCTTTAGACTTTATTTCCTTAGACAATTGCCCAAACTCAGTAGTACAAAGAATTGGTTGAAAAAAAAGCTAACTGTTCTCTCCACTTCACTTTATCTCCTGCATGTTCTTAGATTCCTCCTGCAAATGTCCAAGTGCACAACTGGCAAAAGCCATTTTTCTGCCCTCTGCAAATCAATTGTTGCTCTCTTGAACCACAGAGCTTACATTTTCTATTTAACAGAAATACCTTTCAGTGAAACAATATCCTCTTAAAGCACCCCAAAAATAAACTGTGACCACAGTCTAACTTTTGCTGATAAGGTGAGAAAAAGCTATTTGCCTTAAAACACACTCTTCTCATATCCCCCAAACATCTTACAGTGAGCAACCATTTACAAAGCAACATCTCTGAGAAGTTCAAAACCAATTCTTTGATTATACAGCCAGCAAGGTAAATTTTAATCCTTATACACACATATATATGCAAATACGTATACACACGCACACATATACAAATTTGTGTAATATATAAAGGTAACACACAAAAATTTGGGGACATTGGAAGATTTAATGGGCTCCAGAAATCCACTTGGCTTTCCACTCAAAAACTGAGTCTCTAAACATAAGTAGATACTTTTAGTACATCTGTCATGGATCAAAAATACTTCTTAAGTCTATCTTGGGCCCATTTTTTCGTTGTTCCGGGTCATCTTTTCTGGTTTTCTATGTTAAAACAACAATACAGCTTCTACCCTTGCAGATACACATGCAGTTTCATGAAAAACCAATACAAATTGTGGTTTGTATATTTCTGAACAGTTTTAAACCTTAAACTGGGCTTTGGAGGGGTTTAGGGTGGGGAGACATTTTTGTTGTGATACAATGATTTGTGGGATTTTTTGTGTGTTCTTGATGTGAAAACTTCACGGGTGCCTAATTTTAGACTCCTGAAAACAATGATAAAAAGAATTTAAAGTCCCATCTTTATTTAAATGTATAGGAATTATGAAGCACCAGAAACACATACAATGTTTCAAATTCCTGAGGCTTTTGCAAATGTAAGGGTAGAACAATCAATTCTGGATATCTGATAGCTTATCCTAATTATTTGGACATGTAGTTCAGAACTGGTGCCTGGAAAAATTATATAAGGTCTATAGAGTTTGGACTTACGCATGTGATCTATCCAGCATTCATGTCACAAAATAATCCTAGAGGGCTTAGCAGCATTTAGGTCATGTCCCTGCTCACTTTAAGAAAGCATGGAAGTTTTAATTAGTCTTTCAGAGGTTCTTATGTTTGATTCTGTTTTCTCAGTTAGATTTATGACTTTGATCTCATCACTTTTGAGCTCTCCAGTGGGAAAATCTTAACCAACATTTTTTAAACACAATGCAGATAAAGATTTTGCCATTAAAAGATTCCATATCATTCTATGGAGTTTTTCTTTTGTTTTGGTTGAAGAGTTTTACTGGATGTAATCTGATTTCAATAAACTTTTCTTTATGAGGCAGATACTTCACAATGCCAATTAGTTGGGGTTAAACAAGGTAGAAAGGGAAGAAGCTGCCAACTGTGTTTAAGGTAAGCATAATACCTTAATTCGTTATTTTTTAAAAAATAAAATGTACTACAAAGTGTAAGTTAGAATAAGTTAAGTGAAAGTTTAAAAAGTCCTATAAGGTCTGGGGGGTTGGGACTGTTTTTTGCCAAGAACATAACAAGGACAAATAGGGAGGGGAGAGCTCTAATCGTTCAAAGACAAAAATAGATAATAATATTTTGATATGTAAAATGTAATAAATATAACTACCAGCTTGCCATTGGGAATGTTAACTTTTCAGAGACAGAAATAATATTCAAAACTTCATCAAACTAAATAAAAATCCAGAAGTGTTCCCTTTAAGACTTGCAGTGAAGAATAATTAGAGAAAAAAACTTCTACTAATAAACACAAACTGTGCTAATAGCCTTGTACATGTCTCAAAGTCACTTTGAAAACTTAATGTCAAGAACTAAGAACACAGGCTCTCATCCAACAATTCTGTGTTCCTGGACAAGTTCTTTATCATCATGCAAAAATCCTTGATGTATTCAAATTGTAATCCTTTGCAGAGTTGAAGACAGGATTATTCTTCCAGTCATAGCACATTTCCTGCTACCTACTGTATTCGGGGTTACCTCTGGTCCTACCAGGATATCAGGGTCACAGATATGTGAAAAATTATTTAAACAGATGAAACTTGGGACTTAAAATGAAATTTTAGAACTGTATCATAAAATTCATAAAGGAATCTCATACATAGGAAATAATTTCTTTTTCCGAGTTTCTGGAATAATTCATAAATGTATATGCATTGCATTTCATACTATACCCATGATCCTCAAATTTATTAAACTGCATATTTTGTCTGCTTGTTTTAATGTAAAGCTGGGACTGTGGTCTGACCCTCTCATTGTTGCACTTGAGCTGTTTCTACTCCCAGATGCCTGAGATTAATATTTGCTTAATCTCTTTCCCAAAATCAAGGGCTTAAAACACCACTACTGACAGTGCCAAGGAATTCTGTTCCACGGGTGCAATTAGGAAAGGCTTGAGGAAAGGCTTTGCTACCCTGAGTTCATTCCACTTAAGGGCAAAATGGACACCAAGGGAAAAATCAGTGAGAACTGTATTAGAAGAGCTCAAAGAATGACTCACTGTCAGCAGAGCACAGCCAGGGCCACCTTCTGCTGCCTGCAACCATCCAAAATCTCTGATGAAACCAGCTCAGTGCAGCAGGAGGAGCAGAGGGTGCAGGATGTGCTGGTTTCAGCCATCTCAGTGGTTTTAGAGGCAGTGCTGCAAAGCTCTGTCTGACCTGGCTGGGTGAAGCAGCAGCACGTCCTCCTCTGCCAGCCTGGCAAGTGTTTGCAAATACCATCCCTAGGCCTGGTCCTCCGCCCTTCACTCCTTCTGTGATTTTATCTAAAGCTAAAATTTAACATTCCACTGTTCTAAATATCATCATGTTCCCAAAGTATTGCTAAGCACACAATTAAATGCAGCTTAAGTCCCTGGCAAGACACTGGGACTGAAATAAGGAAATCTGCTGGTTGATTCTATGTTTCATACAATTTGGGGTTCGCGTATGTTCTGCATATGTAGAGAGAGTCATTTTTGTGGCATAAATCTGGTAAATGCCAATTTCACTGCTTTTATTCCAGGGTGAAAATATATGTTTTAAATGTTTTGTGAGGTACTCAAATTACTTAGCAATTGCTTGATTCTTGAAATGATAGGGATTTAGCTCTCAGTAAGAATAAATGATTTTCCAGCCACTGAAGATATTTAGATTTTAAGTAATTAAGTGTTTGGATATCATATGACATACAGAATGATTATTGACATATGCAGTCAAACACCATAGTTTCTTTTGTTCTCTATTTTGGATTTTGGCAAATGGAAAAACTACATGCAATACGGTGACTGTGTATTGAAATACATAAAAATAAATTAATGGGTCATGTATCTACATGTGTTGTACATTGTTCCTCCTTTGTATAGATATGGATACAATTAAGTAATATAAATCACTACATATGTATGTTGGCTCCATGGCTTTAATATTTTGCTCTTACATTCTCAATAATATTACTAGTGTTACAGAGGGACTCTTAATTTAGCTTTCCTTCAACTGTTAAACATTCATAGATAGGTTATTTGAAATCAATCTTTTCCTGACAAGGTTATTTAAATAAAGATGGAAAAAAGAACATTGCTTTTTTTTATTATATACCTCCAGAAAGTGACTTCGTTCTCAAGATAGTAAGGTCAGAACACATTAATTTCCATTAATTCAAATGTGCATAGCCAGTATTCTGAAATATAAATATAATGGAGTAACATGAACTTAATTGGAAAAACACTTCCTGGGGCATCTGTTTAATCCACAGCCAAATGATAAACAGCGGTCTCAGAAAGACCTGTCCCTTTGCCCAATGGAGTCCATTAGCCACTCAGTTTTCACACTTTCCAAAACCCCTCCTTTTTTGTTCTGTAGTGAGAACTCAAATATATGTTCTCTTGATCTTTACAACGAGAAAAATGTAAGATTCTCAAAAAACATAAGTATTCTCAAAGATAAATTTAATTAGAACAATCAAAGAGTTTGCTGGAGTTCAAAATTATTAGTTTAGCCTGCTTTCAAGCACAACAGTCTGAACATTTAAAAGCATGTCAATCTACAACTATATACAATAATTATATGAAAATCAATGCTTTAGTGTTAACAGCCATTTATTTTTCTGATGACTTGCTGTGAGGATAGCAGAACATGCAGATCTGTTCCCAGTGCTGGGCAGTTTCACTCTTGCAAAGGTTATTGCAAACATTTTCCTTGGTTTGATTCTTTGTGGATTTACACCCTTCCCTCTAAAATTTTTGTTTTGATGATGTCCAATTGGACAGGATTGTTAAACTGACCTTGATTTGATCTTAGGACCACTAAAAGATTATTCATAACCAGGGTTGACCTCAAAACTCAAGATCAAGGCATAACTGCTGAGTCTCACTGTTTTCCATTGAAAACACAAATGTTTAATGCTCTCAGCATTGAAATTTCCATTGACTATCATCTTCTCTCAGAATGTTTTCTCAAAACTAAGCTATCATTTCTGAAGATTCATGTAGAAAACTGAAATCTAGGGTGGATATATCTTTCACCATTCTCAAAATATTGTGGTTTTTTTTTTTTAAGATAGATAGCTAACTTAAACATGGGAAATAAAGAACACCAATAATAATTCAGAAGAGCATTTAATCAGATGCCTTAAGTGAAGCTTAATTATCTGTCTGTAAGCCTGAGACTTACAGGTTTGTGACTTTCTGTACTTATGACTAAGCAAGAACTAAGGTGCTCTGCCAGAGAGGGTACTGAATACTCTTGCAATGCCAAACACATGGTCAGTTTATAACAGGAGCTGATTTACACTGAAATGAGGTCTGGTATCATTGCTGTCTGCCCCGGATGACATTTATTATAAGAACAAGGATACTAATTCATCTAAACCAAAAATGTGCTTCTGACAGGAAAAGAGATGTACAGCTACCTAAATGTGGTTGACAAGTGACCTTCTGGTACCCAAGTATGTCCTGCTTAATCCCCAGAAGCTGTTCCAAAAAGATAAAGGTGACCCGTAAGATCGTATGCCATACCTGTGTTAAACAACATAAGGTCTCAAAAAAATGTGACAAGGTCCACATGTTCAGGCTTCTGAATTTCTCCATTTGACAGAGTGCTCTGGCTTCTGATGAACTGCCATCAGGTATTTTACTACATGTCCTTTGGATGTAAGTATCTAACCATTGCCATTCAGAAGAGCAGCATGGAGTTTTCTGGGGGGTATTTTTGTTTAAAGTTATTGTTCTAAATGAGTCTTGAAAGTGGCAGGTCAGGGGAGCAAACTTGTTAGTCAGTCTGGCAAGCAAGATTTCTTCTTCTACTCCTTTGCTATACACAAATATGTGTACATATATATGCCTTTGCTACATACTAGATTTCTGAAGCAGAAGTCAGATGGAAGGAACACCTATCTCATCTGCTCCATCAGCTCCTCTGTTTTCATGTCCTATTGCTGAAGAGATGCAATGTAGGCTTAAACTGTAAAAATAAGATTACCCACAAATAACAAACTTTTCCTAATAGTTCCTCATTTATGCAATAGTTCCTTTTTATGCAAAAAAAAGAGTGAAATTTATATTGCCCAAAGTGAAAGTCATCTGTCCTAGACTACATCACTTCCCACTCAGGTTGAATGGTCTGCTTTATGCAATTGAGGGCCGTCTTTCCTTCAAATAGTTGATCCCAGTTATGGGAATGGGGCTGGACAAAGTAATTATGAAAACTCAATGAGGGATCAGGAAAAATCAAAAAGTCTATCAAGAACAACTCTGGAATCATCTTGAAGGACAGCAAACAGAGGGTATTATAATAATTATTATAATTAACTGGTTAAAGCTGCTATTAGGAAAACAAAGTATGCCATTTTTTTCTCTCAGAAAAAAAAACCACCTTTATTGAAGAATGTCTTGTCTGCATAATCTTTAGAAACTGTCATCTTATCTGGGACTGAAATCTGTGTGTGAAATGGCAGTCAAGGAAAACAAGGTCAGACCCAAGCAAACATCCACAAGACCTGGAGGCCCATGGCACCAATCTCATATGTGGTTGTGAAAGGAGCTGTGATCATTTAGGGGAGAATGTAGGGCAATGTCCACTGCCTCCAAACTCACAGTCTACATGAAGCTGCAAAAAAATTAATTTGTTTGCTTTTCGTAGCTCATGCTTTCTTTAGCCTTTTCTATCTATTATAGCCAAAGGCTTAATTCACCAAGAATGTGCTGATAGGCCAGACCAAGTATAAAACACACAAGCATGCAGATTCTTCCCACCCAATGATCAAGAGGAAATGTAATTAACAAATGCATTAGGGAAGCCAGAGATGTTGTCATGAGGATGGTGCTTGCTCCCACTTTGAACAAGGCAAATCCCACAGACAGTATGATCTCAGGTCTGTGGATTCACAAAATCTCATGGAGGGTGTTAGATGGAGTGTTAAATAACAAACTTATCCACAGGGACCTGGTGATGAACTTACCCCACAGGAAATTAAAAGTGATGAATTAAGGCATGGTCCACTTGCTCACAGCTTTAACCCTCAACTTACGAGCTCATCTTTTAGAAACTACACAATAAAGAAAACTTATCATGCCAGGTGAAACTATTTTCTATGTAATTCCTCGCAGTTACAAAGTGCAAAAATATGCAGATCATATTTTCTAATCCTGCCATTTTGTAGCCTTTTACTTCCAGAGAAATCCTGCCTTAAAAGTGCACCTGGAACTACCTTATATGTGCACAGCCCTAGATAAATGACAGTATGTCACAGCTGACATATGAGGAAATCCTGATGCTTGTTCTCACAATTCCCTGAGTATCTGTATTTCACATAAGTACTTTTCATATTTTAAGTTTACTCTTTTTCTGTCCTGGCAGACTTTTTCATGAAACTTTCCTGACATTTTAGTTTGCAGTCATACTGATGGTAGGAAAATAGCCTTGATAATTCAAGTACTTAAGGCAATTTTGCATAAGGGAGCTGCTGTCCTGGACCATTTTCTGGCTGTACCATTTTAGCAAGCTGCTTTTTTTGCTATAGTATTTTAGGATTCGAGGACACAAGGATCACTTAGTTCCATTCTTATAGACTTTTCCAACAGGCTTTGCCTCTTAGTGTCACATTACAAAAAAATCAGTCATTTTAACTGAGCTGTCACTATTTTCCTATGCTCAACAATAACAGGATGAGTTTAGGACCAGAGTTCTCAACTCTACTTGCTTTTACTTTACTTACATTTACCTCCAGAAGTGCAAAGACATGGCCATAGAACCTGATATTTGTTGAGATACTTTCATTGAGTCCACTTCATATTGCTAGCTCATTTAATTTACACTTTCTTCTCACATCTTGGACTCCTCCTGTCAATTTTGTGATTTTTATATAGTTTTGAGTGTTGCTGAAGAAATACCAAAAAGCTCTCCTAACCATGTTAGCGGAGAAAATGGTTAGCTTAGCGGATTTTTAACTTATTTTTATTTGAAGAAGATGTGAGGAAAATATAGAGAAATTAAAAGAAATATTTGAGTGTGACTTATGATATAAAGCCTAGAAAAGACCAGAAGACAGTGTCTATTTTTAAAATTGATGTTTCTGAAATTGGAAACAAGCCTTTCTCTTAATCCTTCTGCCATGAATGTGGAAATTAAAATCCATGTAAATTAACTATCAACCAATCAAGAGAATACTGTCCCACTAGGGTACATAAGATCATATTTAATTTGGGGTTGGGTGTAAGGAGCCCACTACTGTGTTTCTGACAAAGATCAGTGCTAAATGCTGGCAGAAAGTGTACAAGAGGCAGAAGAAACATTGCATGGTACTTCTCTCACTATGTCCTCCCAGTTTCAGGAAATTTGTAGTGCTGGGTCTTCCTGAGTTCATAATAGCATTTTTTTTTTTAACTAAACCATGATGGGTGGAGAGTAGCTATATAATTTTTAGTTATTTTTGAACTTTAATTATTACCTCCTCACCTTCTCTAAGCAACTCATAATTCAAAGATTGTTCTCAAATCATTCTCTTCATCCCCTTTGTAAGCTTTCACTGCTTACACTTACTGAATTTTATTTGCCTTTTTAGCTGTCAGTTTTACCTCTTCCAGTTGGGTAAATCTGCTCATTTCCTGTTCTTTGCTTTTCATCTTTTAAATATCATTTTACTGATGCTTGTCTTTTAAATTAATAAGAGGACTTTTTGTTTTAACCTATGATGGCCTAATTTGTCTAATAATCTTTGGTGAGCTATCATCTGAGAACATTCTGGAAACCTATACTTCTGAAAACTGTATTAACATGATCTCATGTGTTTGATTCTTTGCTTCCTCAAAGACCGAAAGCAGCTTTTGAACCAACAAATTGCAAGTAACATATTGGCTCTTTTCTGGTCAGGTAATTTAGCTACATGCATGCTGTGTCTACCTTCAGACAGACTCTTCCAATTTTATAAGAACAGAAATAGGGGTTACTGGGCTATAATATAGATGAGTCCCATTTTAAGAAAAAATAATTTTCTGGTTTATATAGGTGGTGACCATAGATGATAGGTGACTATATAGGTGATAGACTATATACAACATTTATTAGCTTGGGAATGTAATATTTCAGTCCTTTCAAAGATCTTGTATGGCTATTATCTTGGTCTTGTGACTCAACACTCCTCATTTAAGGAATGTTTTTCTAAATTTCTGCTACTCCTTACTGCTCAAGGTGACTCCTCTGACTAACAACCCAAAAATAACAGTTCCAAGATGAATCTTCCTCAGATTCCTCATAGTCAACAGGAATGCAAGTAATTAATCTAGCTCTTCTCTTACAGTCTTTACTGAGTAGACCTTTCACACCTTGACCACCTATTAACCCAGATGACTCTGTCAGGCTTCTAGTTTCTTGTATATTTGCTTTTTATTTTGACTAATTAATAATTTTATGCCTACAATATATTGTTTCTAAAAATCTGGTTTAGTCTATATTAAAATTGTTTTGCATTTAATTCTTCAGGGTTTATATATTCTATTTTCCTATTAGCTTTAATACAATGTTTTTTTGAGAAATATTTTTCCATAGCCACCCCTTCTTAGCTGTTTACTAATTTGTTTTCTTTTTTGCTGTTCTTTTCAAGTCTTTTTGATATACATTGCACATTCAATTTGAACTCCTGACAGAATATCTTCAAAAAGGTGTTTCCTTCCATCTCCAAATATTTGGCTGTCTTCTCTGTTTATTTATATTTAAAAAAAAAAAATAATCTGTGGTTCTTCATTCCTGTGTTTTTCCAATTTTTTTTTTTTTTTTGTAATTAAAACCTATCAGATTTCCATGGCTAATAAAGGAAATTTGCTTTCATGGAGCAGCTACTGTGATAATGTCTCATCTCAACCACATTTGTGTATCCTTATTATTAATTACCATCCAAAAAATTACTTGTAAGAGTCATATATATGAAAAATATCTTGAAGAAAACACATTATTTCGCTGGAAAAATCTGTTTAGATGACATTTGCAAAACATTTGCTAGCAAGACACTATCCCTATGAACATGTTATTACTTCCCGTGCAAATATCAGCCTCAAAGAGTTTCACAGGGTAGCCTCATAATAAATATACTGCAATAACATAATCTTGAGTGACAAGGTTTCAAAGATGGGTGGAAATCTCTGTACCTAAGAAGAAAAGACAGCTAGCCAGTCAGCAGTACTGATAATACCTGGTTGAGCTGAGAGTATGAATTGTCATCAGGCACAAACTGGGTATTATTCCAAGCTGTGAACAATCTTAGCTGTGAAAGGCTTTGCTCTGTTGCTGGAGAGTCTGAGGCTACTTTTGTCATCCCTGTCATCAGTTTCTCACAACTTTTCTTCCTACTCTCATCATATCTGAACTGAATTGCAGTCAGGTTCTCATGTACCGTGTGGCCCTACGTCAGATACTTTTATGGTGAAATTTTGGGTTGAATGTCTTATCAACGTATCACTGTAGGAAACCTTTGAGTAAGCATGTGGTACATCTGAATAAATTCCCCTTAGGATTAGATTGGGTAAGAAATTCAATTTAAAAGGGGAGAAACTAGCTCAGGTTCATTGCCCATAAGTTTTGGGGCCTGTTGTTTTTGCCCAGAGATCAGTTTTGTGAGAACTTCAGGGTTTAGTATCTGTGTCCAAGTCATTAAATCAAGTTTAAAATAGGAACACTGCTTGCAGAGTGCAGTGGATTGGCTCACTCTGGTGAATTTTGTTTTCGGAGTAGGGGGTAAGGATCTTTCCTGAAGTAGAAATTTTAAATTGTAGTATTGGAAACATGATAGCACAAATTTTGCCCATATGATTTCCTAAATTATTCTGAAATATTTGTATCACCTTTTTGTCTGCTTATACAACTCCTCCATGAAACTGTCAACCCAAGACATATAGGTCTTTTCATCTGTTTTTCCAGTATAATCAAATACGTTCTTATTTTTCTGCGTATAAGCGTGCTTCTCTCTGTTTCTAGTTGGACTTGACCACCTGTTTTACATTCAGAACTGTCCCTGAATACAGTTTTTAAAGAGTCCTTCTAGCGATCCCTATCCACAGCACTTTTCAGGACCAGTACACTTTCATAATCTCTTTGATCTTCCTTTTGTCTGTCCTGCCATCCATTAACTTGGAGATTTCCATTCTCCCTTTGTTTTCTCTCTAACCTTTTGATGAACTGTCCCTGTATCATTCAGAGGAATCTTACTTTTCCTGCTACTCCTGCTGATGATGATTCTAAATCTGTAGTCCTTGGTCCATGTTCTGTATATTTTCTTGAAATTACTATCCAGTGAGATAGAATTGTGAAGGATCATTGTAAACACCAACAGACTCACAGCAAGTGAGAAAATCTATGAAGATAAAAAGTCAGGAATCCCTTTTAAAATTAATCCTGCCTGTCCAACCCAGTACAGCACTATAAACCTACAAGTTTCTGTGCTTTCACATTGTTGTTGGATAAATACTGAAAATATGTAGCTCTCTATGTCCTTTCCTCTTGTCTACAGGTTTCCTCCTCTTCCTTATATATAAACCATGCTAGGTAACAAAAATAATTTATGGTTCAGTTTGTCCACAGAGGACCCTCTTCATGTGTTTTCAATACAACACATAACAGATTACACTGCTCCCAAATAGGATGAAAGGTTTTATAAGTTACAATATATTTACACTTATAGAAAGAAGTCAAATCACTTTCATTATAATTTTTTTGTCCTAAAATGAGGTAAAATATGGTAGAAACAGAAATATGTGTTCCTCTGAATCCTTCATAACCCCTGTGGGATGCTCAGAAATGTATTTGCAAATAGAAAACACACGCATTGTCAACTAGCGCCAGAAAAGTTTGCTTACAAAGACTTTGGAGCATTTCAAGTGTTCATGTTTATAGCAAACATAATGCTCTTCCAATAGTGAATCTACCCAGGCATGCAACTGTCATTTAGTTTTAAAGCCCACAAGATCTGAAATATTACAGCTCTAAAATGTCAGACCCTGTCTGACAGCAGACCCTGTCTTTTGTTCTGGTGATGGAGGGACAGCTGGAAGACCACGGCTAACTCTACCAGAGGAGGTCTGGAAAGCAGAGAGGGCCAAGGACCATTTCCAAAGGGACATTTTATATGTACCCATCCTGATTCCAAGGTTTGACAGAGTTTAGCAGTATAGAAACAGCCAGACTGCTCAGTGGCTCCCCCATTACTTAGTTTACTGCTAAAGATGTTACCAGTGGTCCTGCACTGGTGGTCAGAGTGCTGCCCATGTCAGCACCTCCCTCAGGGCCATGAGGAGAGACCAAGGGGTGCCAGGGGAGCAGGATCAGAGTCTGCACCCACCCACTCAGCCAGCCAGGAGAAGGGAAGCTGGAGGGGCACAAACGTAGACTAGGATGGGACATGGCAGGGTCCATGGCTGGGCAAGGCAGGGCTTTGGGGAGCTGGAGACTGGCCTTGCTGCAGCATCACTGAAGCAGGAACTGATAATCCAGGGGCTGAAATGGGATCCAGGGTCATGGATAGGGTGGGGGGAAGACTCCAAAGGAATGGGTAGAGACAGTCAGGGCTGTGAGTGCCCTCAAGACCATAATACTGAAGTTTTGCTGTCCTTCTGTTAGTGATTTAATACTCTTGTACACTCCACTGTAAAGCAAGGAGCTTTTTTAGTGCCACTAAATACCAAAAATACAGCTATCCCAAATGCCCTCAGGTTACAGCAGCCATCTCTTCCCCCGCTCCAGCTCCACAGCAGGTGAATGTCATCCTGCTCATCTCACCTCCCCCCATGGACACCATGGGGGTCTGGGGACAATGGGTAGAGTACTAATGCAGAGCAGACTTCTGTTGTTTGCTGAACAGCTACAGAACAGAGGGAGAATATAATCCAAGAATACTGTATGGACACTCTCAAACCCCAGAAAACTGCCTCTGCCTATAGGGAAATATTTTATTAGATAAAGGATCTCTTTCTTTTCCCCCACTACCTAGAATATCTGAAATTTGAGCCTGAAGAAGCTCTGTACCTGTTTTCATAGCCCTGAGTGCCTCACAGGAAAGTATTTCATAAGCAAGAGCTCTATTCTTTTTAGCTCCAAACATCTGCCTTCAGCATCTGCTTTTAATCAAAGTGAAACCAATGCCCTCCTTTAGTGGACAATGTGGTGCAGATATAAAAGGCCGATGGTGTATTGACTACAAAGCCCTCAGCTTTCTTATTCCTCATTTCAGATCCTTTGCCAAAGAACCTTTGGTATTATTTCAGTTTTCCAGAAAAAAAACAAATTTAATGGTCAAAATTTCAAGGAAAGTCTATGTATAAATATATTCTTTGTGATTCATTTTCATTTTGTTCTTTTTCTACAAGAAATGTTCACATGCTACTTCGAAAGAAAAAAACCTAAATTTTGTTCATTCAAGATTAAAATATAGTTTATCATCTCTGAGGGAATTGTAGATGATTATTTAGTGGGGAGAGCTAACCACATAATTCCTATTAATGATGAAAAATGAGTAAGCAGTTCAAAGTATACCAACTTTAAAAAAATTCTGAACATCACAAATATACATATACATGTTGCTTCCAAAGGCCATATTATTGGGAGATGTAAATCATTTTGCACACATATGTGTCAGCTTTGAAAAGGCTTATTTCTGCTTCAAGAACTACTTTTTGCAGTAAAACTAGATTCCTTCCAAATCTATTTAACATAAATTACATATGCTGTTTGCATCATAGAATAAGCTGTTTGAAAACATCAGATTTAAGTCAATGAAAATAAGAGCATGAATAATTATTTTAAAATTAGATGCTGAGTTGGTGACTGAAGCTAAGTGAAATCAGTGGAAAAAACTCCAAATAGCATTAATGAACTTTAGCCCATCAGGTCAAACACTGGCCTCACTGTGCCTTTCTACCATTGTTGTCAACTGAACCAAGAGTTCACATTCAAGCACTGCTTGCTCCCATGGGATTACTGATGTCCTGCTAGAATGTGGTGAAAGCAACTTTCTCTGTCAAGTCGGTTCTCAACGCTGGTTACGCTCAGATATATTGCTCATTTAACCACGGCATATCTGTTAATTGCAGCAGCCAGGGATACGGTTGAAACCAGTCTAGATCAACAAACTACGTAGTTTTGGTAGTTTTATGGAAGCTGTGTGCTTCTCCCACTATGCCAGCACTATTTTTAGACACTTGCTCTTCTGTTTTTAACATTAGTCTTTAGTCTGGTTAGTTGCTATGTTATTTTGACTGCTCTGCCCTCTCCACTGCTGAGTTGTGAAGGCCAGCTAGAGAGGCAGTGCTGGTCTGACTGTGGCTCAGGATGTGACCAGCTATTACTCTCATGTGAGTCAGCAATTTTGGCTATGGAGTGCTGGGCAAAAACATATTGTTTTCCTTTTTTCCCTTTCCCTTTTTGCTACACTGAGAAAGCAATAGGAGAGCTGATTCAGTCACTCTGGTTTGAAAATCTGGCAATGATAAGAGAGAATGCAGATTGCTTTTTATGTTGTACTCTTTCCTAGAGCATGATTGCCAGTATCAAAAAAATCCTGTAAAACTCTATAAAATCCAGTAATTATAGATCTTTTTTTTATATATTCCATCTGGTTTCAGAAAG
Organism: Climacteris rufus; assembly: GCA_013398175.1. Lineage (NCBI taxonomy): Eukaryota > Metazoa > Chordata > Aves > Passeriformes > Climacteridae > Climacteris > Climacteris rufus. Next base: position 387,347 of record VZRZ01008247.1, read on the forward strand.
ACTTCTGCAGAAACCTATCTCAATTTTGTAGACCCTTATTGCTTTGTCTTTTTAAAATTCTGTCCCTATTGCAATTCCACAACAAGGTTCTAATCTTTTGAATATTGACTGAAACGTTCTGCAGATATTACCTTATATCTTCCGTACGGAGCAGTTCAGTACAAAGACAACAGTGCAAAATATGAAGAACCTGCAGTTTCAGGTGACAGCGGAAACTGATAAGTGAAGCGTAGTTTCCATTTGACTTTGTAAGTATTCACTCTGAATTCATTTAGTGCCTTTATTACCTCTATCACTGAAGCAATTCAATGCTTCACTGTATATATAAAACTATGTTATGCTAAGAAGAAAGTGAGCCATAGGAAAAAGAAAAATTAAGAAGAGTGTCCTGGAGCCAGTTCATACTTGTTTGAGCTTCTAAAGTTCTTTTGTCATTTTTTCAGCTGCAAAAATATATGCAAGAAGCACAGAGATGTGAAATATAACCTTCCCTCCCCATTCCCTAGTCCACTATTCTTGTCCTGAGTACAAGCTATGGGGAAGGGGAAGTCTTACACAGAGGTTGTTATTTTGTCTTAGGTCAATTCCCAAAGGGAATACTATTTTGAAACAACAATAGTTTAATGGATAATTAGTGGCCCTGATACTGATCTCACTTTTTTGCAGGTACACTAAAAACAATTCCCTAAAACTCTGTGTAGATCCTCTGTTGAAAATTTTGTTTACACTGAAGGAAGATTTCTAAAAATCCAAGGCAATCAATTTTTAGGGAAAACTAAATGACAGTATTTCTACTCACTTGAATGAGATTTTCTCATTTCTGTCTGCTGCACAATATCTAACCTTAGTTCTAAAAATACAGTATTTCTACTCACTTGAATGAGATTTTCTCATTTCTGTCTGCTGCACAATATCTAAACTTAGTTCTACAAATACAGTAGCTTTGTAATCCAGAGAAAATATGTGATATTAGTGTTTTAAGCAGAATATAGACCAGATAAAATTTCCTATTAGAGGACTGCACATGAGGAAGTGTCCTTTTCCAGTTATAATTTTTATTAGGCTTTGAAGAAAATTTGAGTACAACTGTTAAACAAGAGTGAGAATAGCACAACAGGGTAAATGCTTTATTGGCAACAGTGTTTCAACTACATACTTGTTGTTTATGTCTTCAGCATCTTGTATTGCATCACATTGGCCTCCCATCACAATCAGCCAATTTACAGCAGGCTTCACTGCCACGTGTCCAATAGCAACAAACTGAATTGTGCAACACAACCATTGCCACGTACCAATCTCCTTTTCTTTTTCCATCCTTGCATTTCTAATCCCACTTCAAAGGGCAGAAAATTATTCCAAGGAGGTACTCAATGTCTTATCATCTTTCAAACTACCCTATAGTTTGAAATAATCAAGCAGGCTCTTGATTTTTAACCCTGTTTGGGAGTTAACAGACTGTATTTTGGAGACTGGAAACATAGTCGACTTTTGTAGATAGGATGTTGGTTTTTTATATCCTTCTAGCTTCTGATTTTCCCTGTTGTTTGTGCTGAACGTAGATGGTTTTCTTTCTATCTTTTTCAAAGTAGGAGTGGGTAAAAATAAGAGGAAAAGTTGCAAGAAATAAGGTCATGGAAGCTCTGTGTATTTAGATGAAAGATTTCCCTTCATTTGGATAAAGGCTGTGCAATTGGCCTTTTTTCTAATGAACTGTCAGTGATCAGACAAAACAGATGTACTGATGCTATTTTCTTGTTTGAAGAAAGAAAGCAGAGCCATTTAAATGTATTCATCCAGAGAAGTTAAATTTTGACAGAAAAACTGCTAATGGTGTCATCATGCTGAAGATTCTTGTCATGGGCAAGCACTTTTCCCATTCCCTTCTCACACCAGTAAAAAACCCCACACTTTTGTCTCAGTTGTTATTGTAATAAAATCTACCTGAAGAACCAGGAAAGTTTTTCAGAAATTTGGTTACTTTGCAGTAAGAATGGCAGCTGAGAATAAGCTTAATCTAAAATGTTTTGAGCTGACATTGGAAATTCAAAGTTCTTAATTTTAGGGCCTTACTTCACATTTAACTTTCATGCCTTTGTGTCCCAAGGTAGTGGAGGGGGAGTGGAACAAATAAAATTACTGAATAAAGCAGTGTTATTTACATCCCCAATTTTTTCACAGAGAACAAGTAAGATTATACTTCATTTAACCCAAGCAGGTGCAATATGCCCTAGGGACACAGCAGTTACAGGGTAGGTTACAGATGTTACTTTTGGCCTTAGGTAATATTTTACACAGCATTGGAGAAATTAAGTCAATTCTATTGAATTTGTTATTATTCACATTTGAATAGTATGGATATTTTCCTCTGAGTGGCATTTGTCTATGCTCAGAGCAGAGAAAAATTTTCTTAGAGTAAAAATTTTCTCAGCGCTTACTGCAATGATTTAGCATGCAAGCACCATCAGTTCTGAATAATGTGAACCAGGTTTGATATAGACAAGCACTGTGAAGATGCATGGCTGCCTTCCTGATGTGTGATCTCTGTGTAAATCCATTTCATTCAGTCTGAGCATGAAGCTTGAAATTTACTTTTTCAGCCACTCCACAGTTGGTCACACTTTTCAGGTGAAAGATTTATTTACCCAAACTACAAGATATCGTTGTTGGTGTCTCACTAGATAGGTGGGAATAATTTATTTTATTTTATAATGGAGATAAAACTTACAGAAATTTCAAGACTAATATAGAAACACCTTTGATAGAACTTATATATGTATAAACATGCTTTGTACATTCACACCATCTAAGAAAATGACCATCTCTAAAGACAAAAACTGTCTAGTTACAATTAAAGGGAGTAAATCTCAATAATTCTGGGTAATGAAATCCTTTTTTTTTTTCAGAATTCATTTGTGTTTTAGCAATATGGTTTACCTTTAGCTTATGCAGAAAACATTGGTTCTTGTAAAGTTGTTAAACAATAAAGATCTGATCAGCGTTGCTTTTAAAATCATAAAACACTGCTTTTTTTCTAAACCATGTGCCACATGGATCTTTGGGGGGGAAAAAAGTCCACCGTTTTTAAGCTGCACTGATTCAGAATTATGGCAACTACACTTTTCCTTCAGAAGTACTGGTTCTTGAGTCAATGCTTGTGGGAATATATGGTTTCAAAGTAGTTCATGGGATGTAATTTTCAAAGGGATATATGAAAACCATACATTTCTGATTAACATTAATGGGGAGCTGTGTGGCTAAGCACAGCTTTGAACATTCTGGTTAGAAGTTTTTATCTTAGTGAGCTGCACATGGTTCCCCTGCTCCAAACAGATGGTGTTTTTCCAGATTACAGAAGAGCCTGTTGTGGATCAGCAGACACCATGTTGAATGCTTCTCTCTACTGTATACTTCATAGGTAACTCCACTAGGAGAGAGTTCCCTATTAACTATCATATTTCATAGGCTTAGATCTTTAATTATACCTTATAGCTATATATTATAATACAAGAAACTTCCTCATGCAAAATCAGTAGTTCCTTGCTCACGGTAATTCCATCATGCACTCCCAAGTAGCTTAAATTGCTATTGTGTTACATTTTTATCAGGCCTGTAAACTGCTGTGGGAAGTGCTCAGTTAGCTTTACTCACAATTTGCATGATCACTGAAAGATTTTACTGTTTGTCTGTGCCTCAGGTGATACGTGATGATAAAGCATTACAGCAGACATCACTTGAAAGTGGGAATGGAAAAATGGGAAGCCATGCAATGCTGAGTGGAAAGAGGCTAATGGCCATGTGATAAGACAGCAAGAAAAATTATTGCTTGAGTAAGTCTATACAATGAATTGGCATTCACGTTTGTTATCCATGAGCTGGAAGTTGTTATGAGTAAGCCCTAACCTAACTCACATAACATGGCATATTAGAATTAATAATACTAATTATCTATTTTTGTGTGGTAGATATGTAAGTAAATGATCTTTTTGAAGTATGAATTGATCAATCAGTCTTTTTCTTATTGGGGATCACTAAAATGCAAAGTGCACTGCAAAAAGGCAAGTCACCTCCTGGTTAGCCAGCCATTTGCATGATTAGAATAACAATCAGCACTAGAAGGATTCCATGAGGCTTTTCAATAAGAAAAAGTCAACAGATCTCCTTTCTCCTTATATCTCTGCAGGTGTTTAAAGAGTCCAACCTATTTTATTCCAGATATTCGTGTTGCCAACTAATTGTTTTTATAACAATAGCTTATACAGAGCGTGGGAAACAAGGCTTTTATGTTTTCACTGCCTGTGTCCTGATTCAGGACTCAGCACAGAGTACCAAAATGTGCAATAAACCTCTGGTGTCATAATAACTGAACTACAAGCTCTGTAATACATGATAATGCACAACTGAGAGACTAATTTAATACCTCATATTTTCACTGATGCTAGGCAAGGGGACAGTAGAGATAAAGGTTTAAAAGAAGAAAACATTTTAAAGAATGCTCTGTAGATGCTCTGACCATCTATTGGTTACTGGTCCACTTGTTGATTGTCATTTTAAAGGGCTTGTACACTCCAAAAGTAATAGAGCTGAGTACAGTTTACATCCAACTCCAGACCAGGAGAGTTTTTCTAATTTGTTAGAATGACAGAAAAGATGGGTGGAATAGCTTCACCAATCTTGTGTTTCTCTTTCTTGGAAACCAGGAAGAATCTTGCATTAGAATCTGTGACCTCTGGAGAAATCTCCAAAGATGGAATTTTTAAAAATAATCCTAAGCAAATTAAATCATGACTCTTTACCAGAATACCATTAAGGTCAGGAGGACTTAACATTTGGTTTTGTAGTGGAATCTTAGTTTGTATCTCATTACATATCCCATCATAAAAATCTTACCTTTATTAGTAAAACATTTGTATTAGTTACTTCTGGAAAAAAACCAAAAATTTTCACTCACTTGGTAGTATTGGTATTATGGTTTTATACATTATATCAAATTGAGAAAATGTCATTGTTTTAAGAACCCTTTTTTCTCCTAAAATTATAATCTTTCATTTTCAGCATAAATGAAAATTACAACAGCTGAAATATGCTTTTCCCAATTTTCTTATTTTTATAAGTCAGAAAATGTTATTGGAAATACAGTTTTAGTGAAACACAAATTTTGTCATAAATTTTGCTCATAAATATTGTTGAGAATTTTCCAGAGCAGATAAGTAACGAGTGTCTTTTTTGTTCTCTGATATTTTTTATTACACCCTTTCTCTAGAAATCAGATAATTTGAAAGACCGCTGTAAAATGGGACCCTCAGTTTTTAAAAGGCAGGAAGAATATGACACTGTAAAACCAAAATGTTTAATCTGATAGACAGCATTTTCATTTACATTTTTAATTTTTTAACTCTTGGATAATCTACAGGAAAAACAACAGCAAATGGCAAAATTGTGTTTTAAATATTTGCATACTAGACATCTTAAAACATTTTATTAGTTTACATTCATCTCTACTCATAGTCCAAAGAAGAATAGACTCTAACATGCAAATTAAAAATGAGTCAGAAAGTGTTCATTTCTTTTCCATCTTTGTTCAATCAGATTGTTGTAGGTGTCACTGGTAGGAAAGACATGTGAGCTGATACAAAGTCTGTCCTAGATATTAGTATGATATTTATGTTCATAGCACACTTAAAAATAATAATAAATTAATATATATTTATGAAGGTAGTTAATAATGCATATCAACATAATTTTTTTCTTTCTGAGAGCCGCAAAAGCCTCAAAAATCTGGCAATGTGATCCTAATATAACAAGGTCATCAGTTATAGTCTTATGTAGTTGTTTGTTCAGTTGGTTCAGTTTACATGGATAAATCTGCATAAGGGAGTGCATATTTTTGAAACTCATTCATAATGAAATGGATCTTGCACTTGTTTCACTTTCATTGATACAAGATAGCTTTCCAAATCAATTTTTAGTTTTGGCACCTCAGAATGAACAGATTGATTTGTGGTAGAGAGTATTTATGATGATGACAAAAGCTAGACAAGATGATGCTAATATCTAATTCTGAATATGAAACAGCAATTAGATGCCTCAGGTCTGGAGAGGTTTACCTGATTATTTTTATTAAAACTCCTCTGACAAAACCACTGTCACTGATGTATACAGATCTGTTCTCCTTCGGGAGTATCTGACTTTCAGAAGAAAAGCATAGCCAGTCAAAACTCCCAATTAATTCTTCTACTTATATTCATATTATAAGCTCTCCTACAACTGTGATAGAACTTTGCTAATTATTTCCCACTTCTACACTTTTGTTCCTTCTTCAGCCAAACATCTTTCTTTTATTGTTTGCTAATGGGGCATTTCCTGCAAGCACATTATAAAAGATCAGACAAAATTATGTATCCTGCACAGAGTACTTGTCTGATTTTTTAGACTGAGCATGAATAGAGTTCAGTACAAACAAAGACTTTAAAACTGAAATAGCTAAGATGCCATTGAGAAACTATTGGCCATCAGTGGAAAAATTTTAGATGCCAAAAGTGTATCTATTCATCTTGAAATGAATAAACATGCAGTTGGACTAGTATGGAATATTTTCATTCTAATCTTTAAAATCAGATCAGACTGTTCAATGATTGAGTGGTTTGTTCTCCAATTGGACAACAAACAGATTGTTTGTTGTGGGACTTTTTTCTTTAATTGACCGTGATAAGTCAGTAATCCAAAATCATACTTCCCAGAGAGGATCAAGAAATTTACAGGTAAATTATGCAGAACAGATGAAGTATGCTGTAGTGTCCCTCCCTTATTTGTATTTATTTCTCTATGTCGATGAATACTGAAGAGAAACAAATTTTTTGAATTATCTTTTTCTTAGTATGATAAAAAGCAATAGTTATCTTTATGACTACCATATGATTTGGACAAGAATATCAACTTTGTTTCATATATTTATACATTACTTTAATATACAAGAAATAGTAACCTCCAACAGCAGAACAATTTGAATGTATAATTTAAGGCCCAAGCTCCATCTGAGCAGTGCACTGGACAGTACATTTTGTAGTCATACACAAAAAGTTAATTATAGAGAGACTTTATAAATATCACATCTATAAGAATCATTCCAACAATTGGTGTCCTCTTAGGGTTTTACCTGGAAATGTTGTAGCACGGTGGCTTAAAAAACTGCTTAGGGCAGAAACATTTCATTACTGGTTTTAGGAAAAGTTTCAATAAAAACATTGTGACTTTCTGTTTAAACATCTCATGCAGAGAAGTGAAACCAAAGATAACAATGCTGAGTTCCTGGTGAGAGGAAGGAAGATAAAAATCAACATTATATAAAATTGGAAGAAAAGAGATTTTGTTGTTCAGACAGACATAAAATGTAAACAAATAGTTCAAATACTGGAGGTTGTATAGGATCATAGAACATGAGTTTAATCAACGTTTTTCGGTACTGATTAAGACAATGATCTTTTAACAGACTTTTTATAGTGTTTCTTTTTGCAACCATTATCCTCTCAGGATTAAGAAATCTCTTTATCAAATGTCAGTTTTGTGTTGTGGAAGACAATAGAGTTGATGCAGTCACACAAATATTTTACCTCCTGACTTTTAGAACTGTGATTTTATTTCTTAGGCTAACCTTAAAGTTATGCCTTGGCATTAGAGAGTAGTACAGATCAATCCCATCCTAGAAATCTGGTGTGTGGAGGTACGCATTCCTTGCTAACTAGTAGAAGAAAATTATGTGAAGTTAGTCATCTTTGCCTATAGTATTCACATGATAAAGCAGCATATATTGTTTTCAAATGTCTGTGCCATAGCATTTAGAAAATGACAAGATTTCAAGGATTCTTCATGGCTCAGCAATGAGAAGACAAAAGTCACAGAAAACCTGTCTATTTCCTAACAAATTTTTGCTTCCAATTTCTGTTGGACACAAACTTAACTTCAGTGGATTTCAGTGGAAGTGTAATCAGTGAATATCACAGATTTGACAGAATGTTTCTAGACAGGAAAAACCAGTTTGGGGGGCCTAAAGTTCATTAGTTTTATAGACCGTCATGTCTAGATTTAGGCATGTGGTCTAATCTAACCTATTTGTTCTTAGATCTTCCTTCCCTGTGATAAGGTGAGTTTGGAGTTAGTCCCCTTCTGATGTGGGGGGTTTTTATCCAGTAAAACAGCTTCATCAGAAAGGAGATAAAAAGTTACACCATGGTACAACCAAGTGCTTATCATCTTGCACAGCTGTCAGGGAGGCAGAGAATGGCTCAATGTCTCTTCAAACAGCTGAAATAGAAGATATGTCTTTCACTTTTGAGCTGAGCTCTTCAGGTAGCTTGAAAACTTCGACTCTGTGGTTCTAATGAAAGACTCCAGCACGCCTAATGTTCTTTGTGCCTAAATTGCACCTTCTCCTCCCATCAGCAGTATCTGATACTCCTTGCCATACCTCCTTCTCTACTTACAGTTCTGCCACCAGAATGTTAAGCAGGCAAAGTCCTGCTACAGCCAATCTTCACCTTCCTACCTGTGCCCAAACAAACTTTTTTAGCATCACTCCAGAACAATGAAGTTCTCCTGGAACAGAGTGCAGTGGGGACTGTTATGTGTTATTATCTCACCTAATCATTATCTCTACAAAAGAGCTGTTCTATGAAAGAAGTACCTTGATCAAGCACTAAAATAGCAAAGTTCCTGTCTGCCACACGGGGCTACTCTGCACTTTCCATACTATCTCAATATATTTTAATGCAGAAAATCATGACTCAGTCTCAGCAGAATTTAGGTCAACCCTTGTCAGTCTAAAAACAAAGATAATAAATAATCCTTTATCTATCCAAGTTTTTGGTGCTTTTAGCTAGGTACAAGCAATGAGGGATAGACACTGAGCCTACTTAGATTCTTTATTTCAAATAGGAAAACTGAGCAGAAGGTACTGAAATTGCTTTTGAATGTCTGCTACTGCAAAAAAAGGGGTGGATAACATTCCTGATGCTAGTGAACTGAAGAAGACAGAAACAATCTACACTAATAAGTTTTAATGTGCCTAGAGAACTTCCCTGCATTAAATTGATATCACTTGTGTATGAAAGACTAAATTCCTCTCTGACGCAAATCCGTCCTCTTCCTGCTAGCACTTTCACTGTACAGTTTTTTTGTTTGAAGTCAGAACATATTAGAGACTATTCCCAGTAGGAAATGTGCACCCTGTTTTGGAAGGTAATATAGCCTTCACTAGCATAAATACTGGTGATTATATGTCTGCTGGTCTCACTGCTGTGCAACACTCTTTGTCTTTATTAGAACAAATGTAGCTGTATTTACTGACAACAGGGGTAAGAGTGTTTTAAATACATACATATTAACTTATCTGTAGCTTATTTAAAAAATTTTGGTACCATGTTTACATACTAAGTGCATACAGTAGGGATAAAATCTGTGGCATTTCAGGAACCCTTTGGATCACAAAAGTCATATATTCTGGTTATCAAAACAACACAATGTTGGATATGTTTGAAATTATAGATATTTTTTTCCTTGACAGAAGATAGAACAAATAAACTCTTGCATATGAATCTTGAGCCTTTTCATGTTGAAACAAATCAACTTGAATTCTTTTAGTACACAATATTGACATTTTCTACTGATAAAAGCCAAGAAAACAGATAGAAAATAATTCTACAGGATTTTTTTTTTCTGAGAAGTTCTAAATAGAATTGCATAATCAAAGAATGGGTGAGGTTGTAAACCCCTCTGGAGGTAGTCTATTCAAGTCCTTTGCTCAGAGTAAGGTCACCTAGACCAGATTCAGGCCATGTCCACGTTGCTATAGTAAAGAAGTTTCTTCTTCTGTTTGAATGGAATTTCTTGTATTTCAGTTTTTACCAGCTGCCTCTTTCATTGGTACTACTGGAATGAATTTTTCTCCATCTTCTTTATCATCCCACATTGAGTTCATAGGCACAGATCAGATTCATTGGAGCCTTCTCTTCCCCAGCCTAAACTCACAAAGTCTCTTCATATATCAGGTGCTCCATCCAGTTCCTTAAACACCTCTAAAACCTTCTCTGTTCTATTTCCAGTATATCCATGCCACTTTTGTACTAAAGAGCCCAGAAGTGGACCCAGGATTCCAGATACCTTTTACCAGTGTATAGTAAGAGGGAAGGATCACTTTATTTGCTGGCAATGCTCTTCTCAGTGGAGCCCAATGGGCTGTTGGCTGCCTTAGCCACAAGGATGCATTGCTGGCTCATGATCAATTTGTTGCCCACTAGGACTCTCAGGGCTTTTTCTGTAAAACTGCTGTCCAATCTGTCTGTCCCCAGACTGCTGTTATCTGAGGTTATTCCCCTCCAGCTGCAGGGCTTGGCATTTCTCATTGTTGAATTTCATGAGGTTCCTATTGGTTAATTTCTCCAGCATGTCTGAGATTCTTCCAAAGCACTGTCCTGCCCTCCTGTGCATTGACTGTTTACCCTATTTGCTATAACTTGTGATTTTTCTCAGGGTATTTATCAAGCAATCTGCAAATACTCCAAGCAACCTCTCCCTTGCTTGAAAGTCTAGTTTTATATTGTGTTTAGTTACCAAGGGCCACAGGCAACACAGGCAGGTCATAACATTAAGCGGATCATAAAAAAGTATAGGTGGGCAGCTCTTAATCACTTTTGTCACTTCCCTGTTTAATGTTCCTCAAGAGATTAGCATAAGACATTTTGCCCCTGCACATGCCAACAATGTTCCAGTGCTGACAGTCTGAGACTGCAGACTCAGCACCATAGCTTGATCAGTATCTACAAACTACGTGCTCCTCTGACACATCCCCTGTAAGACTTGATCCAACATAATCTTCTGGAGGAGTCTCCCTAAAGATACCACTGCTACTATTTACATGAGTGTGTCAGAAGAAGACAGCAATGTTGCCAGCCTCTCTTATGCAAAAAGCAAATGGACAGGCCAGTCATGTCTTAGAAAGGGTCCGGGAGTTTGCACCCAGGTTAGCTGTAAAGCATCAAGTCCATCTCAAGCCGAGTGTTGAATCTCACCTATTACGCAGGAACAAGCATTCAAAAGTCAGTGAGTTGGACACAAAATAAAACAAAACAGTGATTTCCTCTTTGCCAAAGTAAATGACATTCTGAAAGTCACTCTGAAGGCAACTGAAAGTTCTAAATCCAGGCTAACCAGGAATGCTTTTTAGCATTGTGCAGGACAGGTACAGCATGAAGTCTGGCTATAGGCTAAAGAATAGTGACTACTCTATGCTGCTGCCTCAGACAGTAGAGAATCTGTTGAATTCCTTAGTGCAAAATTCTATATGGAAGATGGAAAACGGTATTTGTATGTCAGCAGACATTAAAAGAACATGTACACAAAAACATTGTTCTTTACACTGCTCAGATCTAATTGTGATGGAGGAATGTGTGTTTCTAAGTCAGAAGAAAGTGTTGTCACAGAAGAATCTTGGCTATGAAACCAGTGGGACAAGGAAAAAAATATCCAAAATAATCAGCTCAGAGTTTTGTTTGTATTGAAACAGGTGATTTTCTGAATTCTTTCTAATGACCTTGCAACCAGAATTTCTGAACAGCACCTTAGAATTACAGTCAGCATAACAGTGAGGAAGAACTAAATACTGAAAAGTATGATCAGCAAACATATGAAGAAGAAATGGACTAAGGATATAATGACCATAGACGGTGGAAAGTAGATCCACACATATGTCTTGTTTATGCATTATAGGCTTATTTTTATGTCCCCAACTCATACTTCAAATGCAGAAAAGTTAAAAAAAATGTGGTAACAGATTTAGGGGTTTTAAGTCTGGAGCACCAGAATAACCTACACAAAGGCAAAAAGTAAGCCCAGAAATCCACTGAAGTTGTTAAAGAAATTATGTAATTGTCATTTACAGGTCAGTCATCTGTAGGGAAAAAAAAAAAAAAAACAGTGGTGTATGGCAAAAGACATGAAAGTGAAATGAAAAGTAGCAGAATTAAAGTGTCACTCTCCCACGTTACAGGGACCAGGCAATTCTTTTTACTCTCAGAAAAAGAAGGGTTCAAAGGTCATCTGGTGTTAAACCTGAACACTAATGACCTTATTACCTATTCCATGGGGTCTGATGACTGGGAAAAAGGCCAGGGTATCTTAGCTAGTAAAATATCTCAATTAGCTGCAAACTCTTTGCCAAGTTGCTCAGACACAAATATGGCTCTCCTATCTCATTCAGTCAAATACTTTTTGGAATTCAACAAATGTGAGTAGACAGAGGGAACTGGAGGTGAGCAATGATGGTAGAATTTTTTTCTTTTCTAAGAAGGAAAGAGAGGTTTTCCTCTGCAAAGTCTTCCACAAGGTACTGATCACAACAAAGTAATTTAAATTTGGGCAACTTTTAAAAGCTTCTACATTTTGTTTTGCTGTAGGCCAAACCCCCTCAAATCCTTGAATATGTTTGATGCTTCTGTAGCTTTTACCCTGAACCTTGATGGTTCAAGTCTCAGTCTGTTTCATTATTGAAAAGACCAGTTCCTTCAACATCACCCCAAGTCAATCTGAACTTGACTCTTTTGTATTGTATCTCACACTGTAGTTACAAACCTACAGTCTTTTTTATACTTATCTTCTCCCTCTCTCATTAATTTGGACACAGCTATCCGTCTGATTTTGTCTTCGCGAAATATTTTGGATTTACTAAAACAGTGTACTTTGGCAAAAAAAAAAAAGAAAAAATCCACCTCTAACTGATATCCTGTATAAAAAGGTTCTCAGTTATTGCTTCATACTTTTGCTTTATGGTATTGAAGTTTACAGGAGAGACTGATAGTATAAAGAGGGATACTCAACACTGATCAAAACAAGATTTTTAACATTTAACTACACATGAGGTCTCTCACAATCTTGGGTTTTTGCTTTCTTTGCTTTCTAACCTGTCAAGAGACCTGCATTGGATACTTCATTTATGTAACTAACAGAGCTTTATTATTTTTAAACATTTATATTGCACCAGATATCTATAACTCTTTATAGTATGATGATCTTGTCTCAAAGGATGTACAATCAATACCATGAAGTCTACCTTCTGCCCCCATAGCCCTGGAGAGGGTGGTGACAGCATAACACTGACACTACTGCATTCACTGTCAAGGAAGCTAAAAGACTAAGTAGGGATACAAGATTAGACACCACCCATGTTTGCTGTTGGTTTTCTGATCTGTATGTCACAAAACACCTATGACATTTTCAACTGTTCTGATCCAGTACTTAGCTTCTTGCATAGTTACAAAGGCCTGTTTATTATTTATTCCAAATCTTGCTCACTAAATGTTAAGTTGATTATTTGTTCTGGTTTTCTTGGCAATACGAAACCAACTGATCATCAGTCTTGCTATAACAAATTTGAATCCTCTCCAATTTATTTATATTTTAAAGTATGAGGGGAAATATTTTTTTTCAGAGGATAGAAATACAACATGACATAATTTGTCTTGGGTTAGATCCTTTAGCAGTTTAGAATGTTTTAAGACACATTTATGCTACATTTTTCAAATGTGAAAGTGATTTTGGAAAATGATAATGGAACAATTTCAGCATTACCTAAACAAAATATTTAATCTAGATAGTGATGAAATAAAATGTTTCAGCATTTTCCCTATTGTCAAAATTAGGTGTTGAATTATAATAAAATATTCATATCACTGTGGTCTCCACAAAACTATTTTCATACGTGTACTCTTCATCCTCCTCCTGGATATATTTCTAGTTTGCCTTGAATAACTGATGATTATCTTTAAATGTTTTCTCAGATCAGCTTTACAAATCTCTTGTAATAATTTATTATAGGCCATAAGTTTCAAAGTTTCTCACAATATAAAAATGAATGTCAAAAGTCTTACTAAAATAATCTTGTGTCTCTAAATTCTTCACCTGATGGGTCAAACCCTTTAAAAGAAGGAATTTAAACTAATCTAGCATGATTTGCCCTCGAGAAATTTAAGTCTGCTGTTTCACCTCATCTTTAAGCATTTAGAAATTTTTTGTTTAATGTTGTGTGTCATTATCTTCCTAGTTATTGTCATTAGTCTGACTGTGGTGGGTCTTTATCCTTCCTTTTTAACCTGCAAGACCTAAACTTGCTTTCTTCAGTCCCCTCGACTTTCACATGCATTGAAATTCAATCTTCATTCCTTGATGAAGGATTTCAGATAATTTACACTGTCTTCATAAACTGATTTGTTTCATTCAAAGCTATACTGGTTAGTCATAGTCCTTCTTTGTGTTGAGAAAGTGGCTTGTCTGGCCTTTGGGTATATGGTACAAAATGGATGTTTTTGATATAGCCACAGTCATTTATTTGAAGGGGGCCCTTGGACCAGTTACATTTACTTCTTTTGAAACAAAGTACCATGGAGGCCACCTGTAGATTAGCCTTAACCTCCACACCACCTTCTTTACATATATATGACCTCACTTGTATTTTTTTTTGTTCTTTTTATTGTGAACAAAGATTTTTTTAAATTGATTTTGATATACTACATAGCAGCTAAATCTTTATGCTGGTGCATTTCCTCTGTGCCAAGTCCTCTCTTGAATATTATTTTTTTTAAATTTTATTTTGTTGTGAAGATGTGAGGTCTTAAAATATTTTTCTCAGTTTGGAGACAACTTGCAGATTGTTCTCTGTGTGTGTCTGTCTCTTATTTAAAGTAATATCTATGGCAATCTATAGCCATTCATTTAAGTGTAATAACTTTTATATCTGAGGATATTTCTAATGAGTTCTTGACAAATTATGGGCTGTACAGTACTGAACAAGCAGCAAACAAATAGCTTGCAAGTCCCCTGTCCTCTCTTTTCTTCCCAATCCCTACAATTTTCGCCTTTCTCTGTGAATGTGTGGCCTGCGATGGATTTGTCTCGGATTCAGCTGGCATTAGCTCTATCAGACACAAGGGAAGTTTCTAGCAGCTTCTCACAGAAGAACATGCATGTGAATGTGAAATGACCACAGATACACACATATTTCTTTCCACCAAAGTGTGTCAGGTGATCACTTATAGTGAAATTTTTCCCCTCTAGTTGGGGTTTCTCCTCAGAATTATTTGAGCTACATTTGATGCTGAACATGGAGTGAGAGAATAGAGTTGAGACATATTTGAGTTCTTTGGTTTCGCAGAAGTACACCTTCCACAGAGACTAGAATCTGTTGTTTGATTGCAAAAATGCAGGGAAACATTTCTGAAGTAGATATAAAAGAAAACTATGACACTGACGGCAAGATCTACATTCCATTTTCATCTGGACCCTCACCTCCATGTGCTACAGAAATGCAAGCCTGTTTAGATGTAGAATTTGGGTTTGGTGGGGCTGGGTTTACAACAAGGTAGACTTGTGACTGGAAGCACAATTCTCTTTGAAAACTTCTACTTGGAGCTCATATGCAGCCCTAAAAAAAACATTATTTTCCCTCAATAAGGCTCATCTGTAGACCAAAAATATTATTATCATAGACAGTATTTCTTGTTGCTAGGTAGAGTGAAGAAAGCATACACAGTAACCAGAGTTCATCAGAAGTCTATACTAGGTAAATCTGTAAGAGGTGAGTAGTGTCTTGACTTGTCTCAGCTTCAGAGTGATTTTGTTCACTGTTGTAAGTGGGCTGTTATAAGTACATATCATGGACTCATGAGTTTGTTTAGTCCCAAAGTTTATAGAGAGATGAAAAAAGGCAGAAAGCTTTGTAATACAAAATGCACATTACTGTTTCTAGCCAGCGTGCGTTGTAAGACCTTTTAAAATATTTTGCAGCTGTTTTATGTCTTTCCATTCCCAGGCTATGCCATCAATTAAGTTTATGTGAGTAAATGAAATTGTGTTAGTGTTGAAGTAGTAAGGACTATATTAGAATCCAGGTCTTTTCTTGGCCTTTGAAGCTATTTGTGTACAAAATTGTTCCTTCCTGTGTATATGGCTACAGATTTGACTGATTCCACACCTGTGCAAATGTGCTATTATGTGTGGGGATTATCTAGTGAATGTTTGAATGCCAGATCTCCCACTTGTGTACTGGTAGTGTTGAATAGCAAGTCAAGTGTGGGTGCAAGTGTTTGCACTGCTGGATATGGGAAGGTATAATTGTTAGTGCAACTTCACAAGTACATAAAGGAACTGGCAGGTTGAATATCTGGTCCATGGGGCTGACTGACAATGGCTGCATTGGTATAGACATCTCAGCTCACTGGAACTCTTAAACACACATTGATTTATTGTGTATCTACACCCAAAATTACCTCACCCATGCCAAATCTGAGTTCTGGGAAGTCACCGTCTAGGTCCCTGGAAGGCTAGGCAGTGAGCAGGAACAGTTTTCTGTGACTGCACCCAGTGTATCCTCTGCATGAATAAGATTCATGCTGTAAAGCAGATGTAGGAAAAAGCAAACAAACAAAGAAAAAAACACACAGACCCTCAACAAACTAATAAAAAAATAACTCAACCCCCCACCACGTTTTTCTTCAGCTGTTTGCCTATATCACACACCTTTCAAAATTCCCAGACTTGCTTCCAGAGAGTTTCCAGAGCTTATCTTTTTCTGTCTTTTCCTCTCTCTTCGGTGTTTTGTGGTTTTCTCTCCTTATTTATCTGTCTGGAACCATTTTTAACAGTGTAGAGAGCAATTGTAAAAAACATAATTTTTTCCAAAGGGAAAAAACCACCTGCAGATGGGAGGTGGCTACAGACCAGGACTTTCCTTCCAAATTCTATCTAATAAGGATTGAGCTAGCAGCAAGTTGTGACTTCAGCAGAGGCACCTTTAAAATGGAATTGTTGATCAGTGTATAAGCTGGGACACATCGAAGTGTATTGTCAGACTCAGTATGCAGTGTTTGGAGAATGTTAATAAAAGAACTGAATTAGTTTAAGACTATGTGAATAATAAGTTGAAATACCAGGATTTCTTGATTGAGGAAAGAGATGCTATTGCAGAAATTTACTCTGGTTGACAATGGTGAGCTTAGGAGTTGTAAGTCACATTCTTGTAGAAACAGGCAATGATAGTTCTAATAAAAGTTTGTGTGTTTGGAAAGCAATCTAGGAAAAAAATTACTGAACGGAAAACACAATAAGAAATAATTATACCAGTTGTCTTGAGCCTATTCAGGCTTCTGAAATATCTAACACATTAGAGGACTGCTTGGAAAATACAATCTAACATCATACTGTGAGTCTGTGCTGCTGTCTTTCCTCATTTGTACTGACAGCTTCTTGTTGACCTCTTCTGACTGAGGTCACTGTGATCTCATCAGTTTGTATGGGAGGAGATGTCTTCTTGCCCAGCATTGATGGGGCAGTTAATTTCCCTTTAGGTTTGCTGTATAGTCATTCAGAAAACTTCCTTTTCTAAACCCACTTACTCCCTTTTGTTCTTTATGTGTACTAATTCTCATCTTCCTATTTGAAGGATTAGTACGATGTAAAGTATGATATCAAACGGTAGGTAAGCCCAGTCTACAGCATTTCTTAACCTGTGGAGTGGAAAACAGATATGTTTCTTGGAGCAGGGGGTTTAGGAGTAAACAGGCACTCTGAAGAGATGAGAAGGTTCATTGCATGGTGACAGGGGGCAGCTAGATATAGTGTGACTCCCAGACTGTGTGTTTTTTTTTTCATTAAGGTGTTTTTTATTTAAAAATATTTTGATTTTGCACAGTTTAAAGTTATTTTCCATGTGATTTCTCACTTGCAAATAATTCACTGCAATGCAAACACATTCCAACTCTTGCAACTTCTCCATATTGTCTAAGAAAATTACCTTAATGAAAATTCTTATCAGTGTCATGATTATATTTTTTTCATCTTAAAATTCACATAAATTAGATTGCTGAAATTATTTGTTCCATACAGAAAACTTAAGGTCTGTAAATATTTAACTCAAAAGTGATCTACTTAACATAATCATTAAATCAGTAGGACAGAAAATATATTTATATACATTTATCAAAAGAAGTCAAGCATGCTTTTGAATGAGTGACAATCAAACATACAATTTGGTCACAAGATTTCTAAACCTGTATCTAAGTGAATTTTCAGCAAATGCATTTTAAATTTCTAATATTGAATGCCATTTATCAAGCATATCTGAAGTGTTGATTTTGTAAGGCATCTTCCTGTTACATTAATTCTAAATCTGGCACTTACTGAATGCAAAGAGCTTTCTGCCTAACCTCATCCAATTTGGTGACACCAGCAGACATGATAAATCCCATAACTATACCATCTCCATTCCTCTTCACTATTTTTATATGAATCTGTAATAAGCAATGGCAGCATTCTTTTTGTCTAAGCCAATTTTAACACTTGAACTTTAAATAACTAAGATGGCAGGAATTTTTGTTTGGTTTCGAGCTGATGATCTCTTTACTATTCCTTTGCTTCTTAACTTGTAAAGAATGAAACAAATGTGTATTTATGAGACAACTATATAGAACAAATTAAAGTTTGGCTTCCAAAAGTTATAAGCAGCTTTGACTTCTTGTCTAGACATATTTTTTAAATTGGAAAAGAGAAAAGGAATGTTTATTGTTTTTATAGCATGCAATGTTTTGATTAATGTTGTATTAAAAAAAAAAACAAACAAAACAGAAACCCACTTATTTGAGGCAATCAAAGTTGTGTTCTGCACATAATGTTTTTATCTTTCATTGCAGCAATCTGATATTTATGTTTATGTGAGGTTCACACACTGCTGACTGACTGATCCCGTCAGAGATCTGTCTTGGTGAAACAAACATGAAGGGAGTGCTTGATATTTTTGTCAATGCATATTCAAAAAAGATCGCTGTCTGAAGGTTGTTAACAATCTCCCTTGCATCAAAAAAGAATTTTGCTGGAGAAAATTTTATATCCAGCTTGCTCCTGAAAAAAATTTTCCATATGCATTGATTCTCAACTAATTTCCATTGTCTTTCTTCACATGTAGATAGGAGTTCAGTTCAACCTGTTTTCTTGGACATGGTGTTTCACTTCAATTTATACTTGAAAAACCAAACAAGAAAAATACAGTGAGACATGATGAGAAAATCTCCAAAGATTTAGAACTAGGTTCCAAAAGCATGGTCCAGATGTAAATTGTCACAGACATGTAGACCTTAATGGAATTATGCTGATACATGCCAACTGAAGCTCTAACCCAGGATGTTCATGGGAAGACTTGAATGTGTGAAACTGGGCGTCCAATCAAGTGTAAATTAATTTTCTTAGACAAACCAGATCACATTCATTTGGAAAGATAACCCACTACTTGGCATTGATTTTTAAAGCATTTTTTAGGCACCTTTAATAGGGCCTGATTCAAACCCAGTGAAGTCAGTGGAACAGTTCCCTTTAATGGTTTGGAATCAGGCACATCAGGAAAACTGTTTCACCATATGTTTCAATGACATTTAAGCTCACTTGTCTTGTTTCAAGAATTCTTCATTCAGCTACTCACAGCTTGAGATTCTCGGTTCTTTGGACATTTTTCGTTGATTTTGTTCTCGTTTGGAAGAATCTGGAGTGGGAAGAACTCAGGGAACCTTTTAGGCTAGGAAAAATGGTAAGCATTCTGGAATTGGCTTGAGGTATGGAAGATTTTTTTTTAATGCCACTTTAATTCTGATTGCTCAAGCTTTGATACAAAATAGGACATTACTGGTGTGACAGAGATAGGGATCATTTTGAAAATTTTTTTTCCAAATGCATTTTCTTTTGAAAGGAAGAACAAAATAGAATCCAGACCTTACCTTTTGCAAGATCATGCAAAACCATATTGTAATATCATTTTTGGTGTTCATGGTAGCTTTAGTGATGATCCTCATTTATTACAGAATGATTATCCTACAAAATTGTAATCACACACCACCAGAAATATGGCTGTCATTACTCTGAATACTCTTACTGTTACAGTGACAGCCATGTGGAGGATAACTCCAACAAGATCAGTATGATCCTGTAGGAAAGTAGACACACTTATGAACAAAATTCCATAGAATTGTCCCATCTTTAACAGCTTATAATCTCCTGTGAATTGATGAACATATAAAAAGAAAAACTGAGCAAATACGAATGGAAAATAAGAAAAATGTGTGCAAAAAATTCATGTCTGGATTTCGTTTTTCTGTGTTACAAGACATTAGTTGGTCTAAAACTAAAAATAAAGACAATCTGAAAAGAATCCTAATATTGTGGTTTCTCTTGAACTGCAAATTGGCACAGGCATTTTATGGGGAGAAAAAAAAAAAAGAGGTAAGTCATCTAACAGTGTGAAACAGTGAACGTATGTTGCAAGGAATATGAGTTCCCTTACAGTGGTGACAACTTCCATATTCAGCAGAGGTGGATTTAAAATGTGGTTGAGTCATGCTAGTTTTTTGCTGTCAGATCATTGCTATTTAAAAGGCATGACCAAGGATTTATGCACATGGAATATCTTACTGTGAAATGAGGAACAGGGCCTGTGGTAATAGAAATATTTACATTTACATATACTTTCTTAAAAAAATCTGACAAGCTTTCCTCTGTGACAAAACCCCGCCACCTGCCACATCCAGAATAAAGACAAAAATGAAAAATCAATGTGATTAAGGACAATTTTACACCTATTGACTAGTCTCCTAGCATTTAATGGTTATATCTTTCCTTATAAGAAATAAATATTTAAAGACAAATTTTAAAACAAATAATGTTGGTATTGTGTTATCACCTTAGATTCTGGACTGAGGAGAACAGCATAGAATCCTGGATAATGATACTTTATTCAATTTATTTTGTCTGTCAAAGAACCGTCATGGTTCCTAACAAAAATATTTAAACATCTTAGCATGTTCCCATTGAAGGAAAAATTTACATCAGAACACAAAAGTTTAACCGCATTAATTCATGCAAATATAAATGTGATGGGATTTCTGAAACTCTTATGTACCTAATGGGCATTCACAATCTCTTAGGTACCTTCTCCCTCCATAGGCAACAGCTGCAGTAGCACACTACCTCCCTCAAGCAGCAGCTGGGTTCCTGTTTCCCTTCGCAAAATCACCATTTTCAGCTGGACTGCATTTTTGAAAGCTCTATAAAGCATTTCAGGAAAATCAAATTATTTAGTTTAAGCAACAGGTCTTTTCTAACCTCACCCATTTGGCTAAAACAGATTAGGAAGTCACTGCAAGTAAAAAATTGACAAGTTCCAGCAAAGAGGACCCATGAGCACTAGGGTTGGTAAGTGTCTCAGTCCTTTTGTTGAAGCCAGCAGAATGTGAGTATAGTCTAAGTCTCTTACCAACTGCACTCACAGGTGTTCTCCAGATAGAAAACAAATTAAAATCTACTTAAATCTCGTGGGAAAGCACATAAAGGGAGAAGTTGGTAGATATTAGCCTATTGGCTTGCTCTGTTTTGTGTTGCAGTTAGAATTTACCTTGATACGATACAGCCCAGATTAAGCACATATGGAATGAAATGTGACATGGCATAAACAAAGTATTTTAAATGAAACTTTTTATAGCCTTAAGAAATAGAAGAAACAGTCACACGCTGCTCATTAGCTTGCAAAAGTAGACACAATGGCTTGTTTCGTAGGAAATTTCAATTCATGCCCATAAATCAAGTAACAACATAAGCAGTTCTGATTCTAGTTTGTGGGAAAATGTTTAATTGCTTATTTATTTGATTTGTTGCACCAAAATGTATTCTTATACGATGTGTTCTTACATCTTGTGTCTGCAAAGAGTAGAGATATGTTTCTTAAAAGTGTTTTTTAGAATGACTTGGTATCAATCCAGTGCTCTGATGTCACTGGAATAGAAACAGGACTCTGTCTGGATTTATTAGAAGTGGAAAGGCTCTTTTTAGTTTTCTCTGTTTTATTGCATCTTTCTTGACATTAAACTCCAGCACTCAGTACAGCCTATTCCAGATGTAAAGCTTTTCTTTAAAGTACCATGCCAATTACTGACACATAATGTCATATAAATTATTGTAAACTATTAGATAAAATGCACTAATAAAATCAGGCCTATTAAACACTTGCTCCTCAATTTGATTTCTCCTTTTAAAGCAGCACATTAAAATTATGAAAAGTAATATATTTATTACATACAGCATATGTTTGCATGGTAAAAATAAATTAATAATTTAACTCTCCTTATTACCGATTGTCAAATAAATTTTCTGATAGAAAGATTTTTAATAGGTTCCATAGGCTTTATTGCAAGACTGACTGCTTTCTCTATAGTATGGTTGCAAGATAAAGGACAGATGTCACAGATTTCTTCCCAAAACAATAATTTATTCTTTCCGTAAAACGTCTCATTTTTATTTTTAAGCTGTAAAACTCCAACTCAAACCTGTAAGCTACATCCCTGACTTCAATGCCTCACAATCTGCACCATATATACTGTTAGATAATTTTAGTTGCATTGTACCATCCATCATCACAGTGCTGTTGGAGATTGCTGCTGCATGCACTGTAGAATGAAGCCTTACTTTCTGTCTTCTGTACCTAAGGCTAAAATGTCCATATTACTTCATGTACAAATATTTAGATTAAATATTCAAATAAAGTATGAGACTAATTATGTTTATTCACCTAGCGTAGTAATTGTAAAACCATAGGTTCAAGTAAACCTTTGTATACTCATTTAATTCTTCTGTTCAAGGGCAAAATATTTTATGCCCACTAAAGAAATTAAAAAACAACAACAAAAAAATGAAATTGGGTGTCTCCAAGGCATAATTTTTTTTGTATATGTAAAGTCATTATTTCAAGAATTATCAATATAAGCAATAATTCACATAGTTAATATCAGGCAAAGACCACATGGGATCTCAGACATTAGAGTGAGAAATGTATTTTAGTCTGTTCAAATAGGTATAGAAACTTTTGGCTTATTTACAGAAGTGTCTGCAGGGTTTTTTGAGATTTCTGAAATAATCTTTCTGAATGATCATGCACAAAATACATATATATCTTTGCGTAAATATCTGTTATAGTTTCATTTAAGTTCTAAACTAGCACGTTTCTAAAGTCAAGAATTAGAGCAAAGTGAATACCAGCCAATTTAAAATAAAGAAGAAAAAAAACCAACATGTAGATCATCATAACAAAAATCATCATGATAATAAGTAATCTATTTGATAGCTTTTGGAGATTTTGGAATTTCTTTTGAATTATTAGTAAGCCATAAGGCGCAGTTTCTCCGCCATGTGTGACTACATTGGGAGATTTAATTTCGAGCAATATGCTGTACTCAGGGTTCTGTGACCTTCATGATTCATTCAAAGCAACAGTTAAGAGTATGATGTATAATTTAACTGTGTTCAAAGAGCTTGATTTACAGCCCTCTGAAGAGTGTGGCGACAGTGAGTTTCGCTGCTGAATGTTTTTGCTACTGTTTAGGCAGTACATTTGAGCTCATGTAATAACATTTCTATAGCTACTGGGGTAAAAGGCATTGTAGGTAAAAGGAGGACAACAAAGCCTGGTAAGAGATGTGATAATCTGTAGTTTAATCAGATGAGGAATACCTGGGAGCATCTGGATGAATCACTGTTTCACAATTTCCCAAATTCTTGTGCAACAGTAAATAAGATATTAGAATGTAAGAATATTTAGGAGGAAAACAATTACTCTATTCCTAGTGCACCACAAGCTTGAAAAAACCCTATAAATAATATGATTTCTCAGAAAACATCTGTGGAATAAACATAACGAAAAGATTTGTATTTTAGGATAAGTAAGGAAAGAGTAAACCTATCGTATGAAAAACACATAGGCTTATTTAATATAATAAAACAAAGGCTAAAAAGGGTTTTTCATAAAATATGAACAGCTCAATAGTAGAGAGGGAAAAACAATGCTGGCACAGGAATAAATATGAGAAAACTGACCATTAATAAATTAAAGCTGAAAATTTGAAGTCTGTTTCTCGCTTTCTCTCTAAAAGCCCAATAAAATGCACAAGTAAGGGTAAAAAATGTAACTGGTTTAATGGAGAAAAAAATCGACACATTTAATTTAAATTTAAGGTTTACATTCTTGTGTTGAGGAAGATTGGTTCACAATACTGAATATTGTGGAAAGAAATGGGGACTTCAATAAGGAAAGTATATTTTGATCCCTTTTGGATTTGAAGCTAAATTACTCCATAGAAAAGTAATTGTTTCATGTTCAAGCATTTCTCAGACAGTACATAATTACATTTAGTTTCACACCAGATACATTGCTTCATATTGTTAGAATACAATTATGTTCTCGCACAAATTTCCTCCCTAAAATGGTGGTAAGAATTCCACTCTACCATTTTTCTTACTGAGACTGAGGAGTTTTAACCAGGAGAGAAGAGGGTTTGGGGCTGGGTTTTTCGCTTAAGTTCTTGTGTTTGTCTGGAGCTACATAAACATATATGATTCATTACTTAAGGGAAGAAAACAATAAAAACCAGGGAGAAATTATTTCAGCTATCATTGTCTAATGAACTTACTATGAACCACTAATTGTGACATTAACCATTTTGGATTTGAAGTAACCAGAAACCTTCCACAGATTCCAATGGAAACCTTAAAGTCATAAATATGTTAACGAGTCATAAGTATGCTAGCAAGATGTTTTAAAACCAAGAAATTAAGGGAAGAACATCTTTTACTTATATCCATTCCCCCATACTCACTCTAAAAACCAGGAGATGAGCAAATATGTTTTCTACCCAACACATTTTTTTTTCTCTAAAACAACCAAGGCTGGACTTTCTTCACAAGGTTTAAAGCAGAGGACTCAGTATCAGATTTCTCTTTTTACCACTTTTCTTCTTGTTTAATTAGATCGTTTTTGTTCTCTTTAGCTAGAAAAGAGAAAATATTGCAGCATCTTAGTAATGAAATTCAAGAATCACCCAACCCTTTCTCCCTGCCAAGACAGGTTTGTCCGACAGGGACTACTCAGGGTTTTTCCAGTATAAGATGAAAACCTCCAAGGAGTGAGGTGCAGCGTGTGTACACCTAAAGACGCTGAACCCAGAGCTCTCGAGGTAGCTACAGCATCCTTAATGGGAGCAAAATCCCTGCTGGGACAAGTTGCAATGGTTTTACAACTCTCCCAAATTACAGAGTTCTAGCTACCGCAGATGACTTATTTCTGCTGGCTCCTCTAGAAATGGGAGTTACCCCAGGCGTGATGTTCCAGCATCCACAAGAATGAAAGGCTATACAGAGGGCTCTTCTTGGGATAATAGCCTTTTTATTATAAATCCAGTGTTGTGTTGTGAGGGTCCAGGGAAGGAGTCCGGAGACATCCAGGTGGCTGCATTAAGCCAGAAGAAAGAGACAGAGCAGAAGCTCTGCAGGGGTCTTAAAGGGAGATGGGACCATGGGACCACCCACTGGAAAAACGCATGGTTCGAAATGACCAGTGGAGGGGAGAGCTTCCCAGGACATAGCCATCTATGGGACCTAAGGTATGGATACAGGTAACACAAGGGAAATATGGGGTTTCACCACAGCTGAGGCAGGGGGTTCAGATACTGGAGAGAGAAGGTTCAGAGGGCGTTGCCTTGGCTTTCTTCCCACCAATTCTGAAGCTCAAAAGCAGCAGCTTCTGCCAAGTATGCTGGTACATACACTCAGGAGCATTGCCCCAGATCTGAATTGTTCTTTTCTCATACTCTATACATTTTTGAGAGTGTACAGTGACTTCAGGTGTGTCATTTAAGTTTGACTGCAGTATTCCTTAGAAAGAGCCATCTTTTATATTTCAGAGACTGCTTAAAGTCTTGACTAACAAACAGTCTAGGAGATTCCTGCATTGTGTGGAAGATCACTTCTTGGCATAGCTGGTGAATGAGCCAACTAAGGAAAGTGCCCCACTAGAGTTGGTGTTTGTGAACAGAGGACTGGTAGGTGATATGATGGCTGGAGACCATGGGGTCACAGCTTCCTCTCAGGTAGCCACCTGCTCCAGCATGGGTCTTCTCCACAGGCTGCAGATGGATCTATGCATCCCTGTGGTCCTTCATAGGCTCCAGGACGACAGCTGTTTGACCATATTCTGCACCACAGGCTGAAGGGAAATACCAGCTCCTGTGCCTAGAGCACCTCCTCCCCCTCCTTCTCTACTGACCTTGGTGTCTGCAGGGCTGTTCTTCTCACATATTCTTACCCTGCTGTTCTCTAGCTACAGTTACATCTGTGCAGTAACTTTCTTCTTCTTCATCGTCTTCTTCATCTTCTTCTTCATCATCATCTTCTTCTTCGTCGTCATCTTCATCATCTTCTTCATCTTCTTCTTCTTCATCATCTTCTTCATCTTCTTCTTTCTTCTTCTTTCTTCTTCTTTCTTCTTCTTTCTTCTTCTTTCTTCTTTCTTCTTCTTTCTTCTTCTTTCTTCTTCTTTCTTCTTCTTCTTGTTGTTGTTGTTCTTGTTCTTGTTGTTGTTCTTGTTGTTGTTCTTGTTGTTGTTCTTGTTCTTCTTCTTCTTCTTCTTCTTGTTCTTCCTCTTCTAGTTCTTCTTCTTGTTGTTCTTCTTCTTCTTCTTCTTCTTGTTCTTCCTCTTCTAGTTCTTCTTCTTGTTGTTCTTCTTCTTCTTGTTCTTGTTGTTGTTGTTCTTCTTCTTCTTCTTCTTGTTCTTCTTCTTGTTCTTCTTCTTGTTCTTCTTCTTCAATATGTTTTCACCATTTCTAATTGGCCCAGTCTTGGCCAGTAGCGTGTTGGTCTTGGGAGCTGCCAGGGATGGGCTCTGCTAGACGTGGAGGAAGCTTTTAGCACCTTTTCACAGAATCCACATCTGTAACCCCTTCTGCTACCAAAGCTAGGCCATACAAACCCAACACACAACCCCTTCAGCACTACAGGCTGGGAGCAGAGTGACTGGAAAGCTGCCCAGCAGAAAAGGACCTGTGAGTGCTGGTCAAGATCAGGTGAGCATGAGTTAGTGTGTACCCAGATGACCAAGGCCAAAGGCATCCTGGTCTTTGGAGCCAGCAGGACCAGGGCAGTGATCATTCCCCTGTAACTGGCACTGATGAAGCCATATCTCAAGTCCTGTGTCCAGTTTTAGACCCCTCACTACAACAGAGTTATTTAGGTGCTGCAGCATGTTCAGAGGAACTGGGGAAGGGTCTGGAACACAAGTCTTATGAGGAGTGAGTGAGGGAGTTAGGGTTGTTTATCCTGGAGCAAAGAAGGCTCAGGGGGACCTTATTGCTCTCTACAGCTATTTGAAAAGAGTCTGTAGTGGGATGGGAGTGATTCTCTTCTCCCAAGTAACAAGAAACAGGACAAGAGGGAATGTCCTCAAGTTGTGCCAGGGGATGTTTAGATTAAATATTAGAAAAAAAAATTATTCATGAAAAGGGCTGCGAGCATTGGAACAGACTACTTAGGGAGGTGATTGAATCACCATTGTTGAAGGTGGTGCAGATGTGGTGTTAGGGACATGGTTTAGTGATGGACTTGGCAGTGATGGACAGACGAACTCAATGATCTTAGAGGCTTTTTTCAGCCTAAATGATTCCATGATCTTAATCTATTCCCAATGTTGTATAAAAATCATTTACACATTGGTCCTAGAGTGCCTTATTGTCTGTGTTATTCATGTCAACTTAGCATGTATTAGACCCCATGGATTTCCATAGTTTCTATTGTGTACTGCTGTTCTTGTGAAAACCGGTGTAATTAAGGCCTTGCACTTGTGTATTTGAAAACATCAACCTGATAAAATGCTGAATCTGAAAAAAAATACGAGAAAAATGAAAGGAAAATGTATTCTCTTCATTTGAATAGAAGGCATAGGTCATTAAAAACACATGGATTTAACGTAAAAACCACTGAACACACTCAGGTGAAAGGATTTAAGTAGGACAGACAATCAGTTCCTATGCAATTTGGATTTGTGTGTCATGATTTCTCTTTATTGTTTAACATTTGAACTCAGTATGTAGGGTAATGAGACTAATAGTTGAATCCTTTTCATTTTCTTCTTGTTGTTTAGGGGCTTTTTGAAATTCACCACATGAGCAGTTGAAAATTGGCACTACCAGTTAGTAAAAACAGAATCAACAAACAGCAGAAGTGAAGGGAACTTCTACTGATTCTCCAAAGATATTGTTGTCTTCTTCAGAAAGATATGGGAAGCAGTTTGGTAAAAAGAGGCAACAAACCTCATCCTAACTACACAGCTTTTGCTTTGATCACCTTCTCCATATCACTGGAGCTCCAGGATGTTTCCTTAGCTGGGACTCCTGAAAATCTTTTCAGAATATCAGGCTTACAGAATGCAGTATATTTTGTGCTTTCACCCCCTCTTTCGTCACATTTCACAAGTAAAAAAATTCAGTTTGAGAAAACCTATTTTCCTCTTGTCTTTTTTGGGGGGGAACTACTTTAAAGAGAAATTTCAAGTAGCCAATGAGGTAACAAAGGCATTTTTGGTGTACTGGCTCTTTGAGAGGTTTATGAATCTGATCTTTTCAAAAAAACATTCTTTTAAGAAATAGGAAAAAAACTTCCTTTAAAGTTCATTCTCTTAAAGAAACTATTTGTCACCCTCTCAAATCTAGTGAAAGTATTTTCCAAAACTGTTTAATAACAAACATTGTTTTTTTCTTAAGCATCAAAAGTATGTACTGCTAGCATATTCTCTGGAGCCAGTAAATACCAGCTGATCAGTCTTGAATCCTTTTAGGAAGTTTAAAACAGCTGTGCTGCAAAATGAAGTGAGAAAAGCAGCAGGAACAGGCTTTGGCAAGCCTGGATTTGTTCATAATGAAACAAAGGTTCTAAATTATTTCAGTGCTGGTAACCTGCAAGCTGTAACTCCAGCTATTCACTTCTGTGACTGAATAGCATGCAAGAATGACCCAGCAGACAAATTAATTCAGCTGCAATTGACACACAAAAAAAAGTTATGCCTTTATAAATTTTATTTATAAAATAAGTGTTCTAATACCTTGCAGAGTTAAAACATGTCAGTTAGATCCTCCTGAAACATTTGTACAGTCTGAAAACTAGGAGGAAATTAACCCCTGACAGATGAAGTGTGCTTATTTAATTAGCCTAATATGAGAGAGAAAAGCTATTAAAAGTTCTCAAAGGCACTGTACAACAAGAAGCATTTAGTCCTAAGCATTGGGCTTTTTAATCAACTCTACTAATGGAGTGTGTTGCCTCAATGAATAGGTTGCAATCCAGTGTGCCATTAGTCTTGCCTTCAGAGGCAGCCAATCTTTCTTCAGTGCCCTCATACCACTTCCAGGCATATTCTATGTCTTACTTAATGGTGAATATCTTTTGACAGTGAGAATTGACAATTGTTTCTTATTCAACAACAGCTTACAGATTCAGTAAAATGTTGGACTGTTGGCTTGAATGTTAGCTGTGTCTTTGGCACCTTCTTTTTCCCTGGACTTGTTTTGGTCAGCATTCATGGACAGTCTTATTTACAGAGATAATGGATTTTACTTTGTTAAAGCTCAGTTTCATATTCAACTTCTGCAACAGCTCTTTGAGACAAAAAGAGGACCTAACCTTATTTGATGCTCAGAGGAATAAAAGCCTACCAGATTCTTAAAATTGTGGCAAGAAAGAGATAAATGTTTGTCATAATTCCAGTTCCTTTCTGTTGCGGTCCTCTGGGTGTGTCTTGCGACCGGCCCATTCCCGCCGGGCCAGGGCCGGGGGGTGCTGGTCCTTCCCCCCCCCGCGCGGCAGCTGCCGGCTCGGCAGGGGCTGTCCCCGCCCAGGGGAACAGCTCATTGGTTCCCATGCCAGCTACGGACGGCTGGCTCACTGGCCGGTGCCTCTGTCAATCATTGTGGTCCTCCGCCGTGATTGGCTCTCCCGACTGCCCTCCCCTCGCCCTCGTTTTATAACACGCCCCGGTCGCCATTTTGGCCGTCTTCTCGGCACCGTATTCCAGGAATAAAACCTACTGGCGATAAGTGGAAAGAACCCTTTCTCGTTCTCTTTATTTCCCTGCATAAATTAAACCGCTGTGGGTGAGCTAAGCCAAGATTCTGCGGGAGTTCTGATGCTCAGCTCACCTCTGATCGGAGACTATATAAGGCCTGAGTTGTGTTATTTAGGCAAACAAGACTGACGCAAAAGACTACGAGTTACTTACGCTTCCTACCCGCAGCACCTTTCTATGATCTTAGTGAATAAAATACAAGTGCCATTTCTCACACAGGTGGTTTGCATAAGAAATTTAGTTCCAAGCATTGGCCAAAATGTCAAATCACCAATTTAGGGGCTTCTGTATTAACTAACTGATTTTCTTATAGATGAGGTTCTAAACACAAATTACATAGTCTTTTCACCAAATAAAATTATAACTAGCCTATTCAGGCTTCTGTGCCAATCTGAAAGTGGTCCATCAACTCAAAATGCCAGTAACATCTCATTGCTTGTTTCAAGAAAGCAGTCTGTGAAAAATGTTACTGAACAGCACTTAGCACAATTATGCACATTGTTCTCCAGTTTTCCCAGGTCCTGTATTGAGGACTGTATTGAGAAACTGTGTGGAGAAACACAGTTTCTCCAGGTCCTGTATTGTACCATCTATGCTCCCAGTGAAAATCTACTCTTCTGTTTAAGCTGTTTTTATATGAAAGAATTTTAACTTTTGTTTTTAATTCCCTCTTTTTGTTAATGTTCCAGAAAGTATCAAGTGAAATGATGTTA
Organism: Climacteris rufus; assembly: GCA_013398175.1. Classification (NCBI taxonomy): domain Eukaryota; kingdom Metazoa; phylum Chordata; class Aves; order Passeriformes; family Climacteridae; genus Climacteris; species Climacteris rufus. Next base: position 418,070 of record VZRZ01008247.1, read on the forward strand.
CGTGTATATTATCATTCAAGAAACTGTGGATAGACATTCCCGGAAATGTTTCTCGGCACTTTCTGATCTCCTCCCGTAAACGTTCCTGCTCCTATTGAGGGTCTTGGTGAAATGTCCTTAGAAAATAATGGTATCCAGGACAATACCTCAACTTCTGACAAGAACTAGTAGAAATATCACCTGAAGAATGAAGAAACTTGTCTTTGCAAACTTAAACTCCGCCCTTTTCTGTTCACGTTTTTATGAGCTACTTTAGGCAGAATGAGATTTCTGGAGACCAAAGGCTCTTAAATATTGCTGCCTTGTGCTCCCTTACACAGACATGTTAGAATTAAAGTCTGTGGGGTTAGTTTCCCATGGTCCAGTTCAGGCAGGCACATTAGGAGATTAGAAGCCACTGGGAATCAGAGAAGGAATGGCTGAACATGTGAAGCTAGAAGAAGTGATCCCAGAGTTGAAGCAGAGAGAAAAATATTCACCAGACAGCACCAAAGTTAGGAGCAGAGACAACTTTTGTTTACTGAGTGCCTTTTAAGAACTCAGTGCTTCAGGGCTTGATCACAACAGCATATCTAAGCAGGACAGTTTCCTCATACCCGGGGTACTCATTTGCTCCACAGCTGGAGTCATCTAGTCATAACTTTGTGTTTTTTCTCTTACCCAGGCACCTCTTTTCAGTTGAAATCCTTTATTTCACACTCACAGCCACTGCAGCAACACTTCTTCCCAAGCTTTGTATCTCACTCATCTATTCTACAGAGGGGATGGCTTTCTCACACACATCCCCCTTTGTAAGAGTGGCTACTCTTATGGGTTTTGCTTCTTGACAAAACAAGAGAATTAGAAAAAAAAATCCTATAAGGAATAAGAAACTGGCCTTAAGAAAATGAACAGCTTCTATTTGAAAGGAAAAAAAAAATTGTGTAAAATTCCTAGCTGCTCAAAGATGATATGGCCTGCCAAAATTTCTACTTAATCAACTATACATGCACCTTATTTTTGTTCTTGTCAAGGTAAATTGTATATTATATAAGATATATAAATCTGTTTGAGTATTTACAATAAAAAATAGTCAGTACCTACTTAGACTCAGATGGGAGATTACACCTCTTGAAAAGGTTATACCTTGTCATGCACAGAATTCAGATTCTGACACTCCATTTTGAGTGCACAGTCCAGGGAACCCAGACAGTGAGCTACAGACAAAATTACTTGTAGCCAGCAGATCTTGATTATACTAAGTTCCTCATTTGTGATATAGGAAAAATACTGTGGTAGATAGAAGCAGAGATAGGAACTTGCTAATATGCATCATTAGCACTTCCAGACTGGTTCCTGTTGCCTGGGAGATGTTTTCACCTATTCTTAAGGTTATGCAGAGATTTTGACAGCTGTAAAAGACTGTAGCACTGATCTTCTTTGCAAAAAACTTCAGGAAGGAATTAGAGGTCAGAAAGAGTTCAGGTCACTGAGTTCTTAAATCAGTATCAGTGATAGTAGGAACCTAGAGTAATAGAAATATACAAGGAAATTGCAAAAAGAAAAATCTCCAAAGTGAAAATGTGTGAGATACATCTCAGGTTAGAACAATAATGTCATTGCCAGGTTTAGCCCACTAGAAATAAAAATTAGTAAGGTTCAGAACTTTCTGATTTTTTTAAAATGTTCCATTTATATACAATCAATCATTTCGAATGGATCAAGCTGCCAGGACAGTTTGATGGTTTCTGAAGGACCCATCACAATTCTTTGGATTCTGCCTTTGCAAATCACTAGCAGAGTAGCTAATGTAGATGACAACAGACTGACTTACAATAGGCCTTAATAGAAAATAATTAGTGAAATGCATGCTCGATTAGCTGTATTTCTGTCTCTTAAGGAGTTCTTTTCAATATAAAAGTTTCCTAATGTGACTGGTTCACACTGTAAACAATTCAGAAGATGTCTTTCTCTCTGCCAGAAGGTTTTTTTTCAGCAAAATTCACAGAAAATAGCCTATAAGTGATGTCCATCATCTGTTCTGGAAAAAAAAAAATCAGAATTTTTAATCATTCCATACTATCATCTTGGAAAGAAATCCAAGCTTATGGTCTTGATAACTAATTTATAGATTTCTTATCAGTAACATACCCAGAAACTTGTGGCATCAAGTATAAAATCCAATAATATTTTTCAGCATTTTTTGTTGCATCACATCTTACCTTAGTTATATATATTCGGATTGTCTTTTTCTCTCTCAATTTCCTTTGTTTTTCAAAAAAGGTGAATTCAATATAGTAATATCATTTATGATGCATGATTAGTAATGGGAAAAAGTTAACAATTAGTAAACTTGTATCTATATGATACTTCTATTGCATACAATACCATACAGAGTTGGTACTGAGGGCACTTAGCATAATATTAAAAAATGAAAAGGAGAATGTACTCTATGATCTCCCTCTTCTCCCAGCATAGCTCTGCTTTAAATAGCCAGGAAATATTTACACTGGGATGTTTGTTAAAAAATATGAATGATATCTCATTTGGAGCCTTTCATGTACCCTCACAACAGCACTGGGTTAGATCTTGGAATTACTGAAGCAAGAAGTAAAACACAGGCAGCTACAGAGGATGTGATCCAGTTTTCTTATGAATGTAAAGCTGAGTAAACCTCAAATTAGCCATCTAAGAACCAGCTGTGTTCCAAGACAGCTATCAGTGTAAGGGTGTGAGGAGTGGATCTAAAATGTGTGGAATGAGTCATGCTCTGAAGATGCTGGCTTTTGTCTTTGCCTCTCCTTGGACTATAGAAAATGCTCAGCCAAGAGTAAGCATCTAACACACATAGAGAGTCATCACTGTGTGCATTATAATCCATCCAAACTCTATCCTTGCTTCACCAAGATGACTGATGGAAATAGGGTTCATTCATTGAGCAGGCAGTTTTCCATTGAGCTGCCTCTTTTGTGCTCCATTTTATTTTGTTGAAAACAGCAGTTCAAGGAAATATTCTGTTACACTATTTCTGCACTCGTTCCCTAAAGCAAAGAGATATCTATATTGTAAAGAATTGCATATGCAATTAACTTATTCTAACTTCCCTGAGAATAAGAAATAAATTATTTTGATAAGAATTAATTGTTATTTTCAGTAGGTTTATATATTTTGGTAATTCATTGTGTGTATGTATTGTATTTTGTTTCTTCGTGACCTTTGTGACATCAAAAGACATTCTTTTGTCTTTTGTCCACATTAGCAATCATGAAACTTCTGTCTTGAACACAGGACTTTGTGTTATACATTCCTCAGTAGAAAAAAAACCAGTCAAATCTCTTGTGGGAACAAAATGCATGTCATAGTTTTAACTGATACAATGCATAGGCAACTGCTCTTTATACTGTAATTATTAGGCCTGAACAGGCATCCATTGAAGACATCTACATTGTTAGTACCCTGGTGAGATCACTTGGAAAGGCAGTGGTTAGTGGTGTACAACAGTATGCTAAAATGCCCAGAGGAATTAGGACGCTTTCTTAGCGTTGCCTGTAAACTTTTCTTATTGGCTTGCCTTTTCTTGTATATGCCACTCATAATTAACTACAGCAAAAGAGGGCCCAGCAAGGAAAAGCAATTTATCTGAAAGCCCCTATTCTTTTCTCAAAATGTATGAAGGCTTATTTTGTACTTACAGCTGGCCAGCATTTCCTTTTTGTTTGCTGAATAATGATCTGATTGTCTCAAATAATAGAAGAGTTTCTAGGGAAGCTCAAAGCTGGTATAAATTTGCAGTCATCTCTGCTGTAGTAGCTTCTATGCTGCTAAGGAGTCACTACCCTTTTTGCCTAGAAGTGAGAAGCATGTATGATCACAGCATTAATGAGTGGATATTTCAGCAGCTATCTCACATGATGAAAAAATTAATTGGGAATATTGGATCTTTTGGGCGAAAAAATATCCAGTAAGTATTATCATCCATATAATGCCATCTATGCCAGTATCCTGCATTCCCTTGTCTTCTTCCTTCATCTGTCAGAGACAACTTGTTGCTTCCAGTTGTCCTGAAGACAGTTAATGTTGTGGAAGATTCTTTATTTGTCCAGCTTCTGCACCAGGCAGAGTGCTTAACATGGTAATATTGTCTAAAAGGATCTTGTATGCAACAAGCAAAACACATTAAAAGAATCAAAAGACTCTGTAAAAGACAAGTATGCAGATCAAAAGCTCTGCCACAGAAATTATGATCTCTCAGAGCAACTTTGAAAGGTCGGAGCAAGGCTGATTTTTCATGTGAACCTTTAGAAACTGGTCAGACTCAGATGCCTTGCACTGGCCTGAGGAGTAATCCACTCTCTGTAAACAAATGTTACACATATGGCTCAGACTCAGACTTGCAGCAATTTGTATTTCCCCAGTTATATTTTGCTTTTTAAATGTTAATGACAAGTTCCCTTTAAGAAAAGGGCAAACATTCCCATAGACACAAACATAAAAAGACTACATTTCTCTCCTCTTAGCTGCACCTTCACAGGAGTGCCTAAATGTTTGGTCTGGACTGTTTCATCAGTGCTTTGTCCTTGACACCAAATACCAAAGACACATCAAGGCTGAACAAAAGTCCACTGAAGTCGATAGAAATCCCTTCAGTAACTTTAGTGAGCACTGGATGCAGCTGTTAACTTACAGGTTGTTGCCAAGGAGAGGCGCCTGCGCCACCAGTAGTATACTGACATCCTAAAGGCTTGCATGTTTATTAAAAAAAACATAAAATTCATTGTGTTTTCTAAGCAGCACACAGAGAAACACAGAGAAACTAAGAGAAATTTTCAGATTGAAAGACTGGAAAATAATAATTATTGCAAATGGGAAGTATTGTTTAGAATATAACATTTCTGTGATTACACTGCTGCTTTGCCTTTGTATGTATGTGTTCGCTAAACGTGCAAAATACGTACTTCAAGTTATTTTGAAGTTAAACAAACCAAAGATGTTTGTAAATCTGCAAGGAGTTTCACCTCCTGTGCCCTGAAGTCAGCCTAACCTAGGTTATTCAAACTGAATTTCAAGTGACCGTTTCTGGCTTAATATCTCCTTCTGCTAATTTTTAGCAGTTCAGAGTAATTATTTTGGCAGAAATTATAAAACCATGGAAACAGACTTTTTATAGTGAGAAAATGACACACTTCTGAACTGTCACAGGACTGACAGTGAACACTGCCTAAATGCTGTCTGGTACAGAGGTTAAAAAGCTTCTTCTTGTCTTTGGCCTCACAAAATGATCCGCATTATCTGGATTTTCTCCTCAGTGAATCATTCAAGTGTTTTACAATGTGTCATTAAAGGTAAGGGGAAATTGTTTAGTGAACTGTTAGCAGGTACAAAAGTTTGTTTTGCTTAAATAATGTTCCCACATAAAGGATGTTTGGAGTCACCATTTAACAAAAGGGAAAAAAAATTTGACTTTAAAAAAGCCAAGACCCACAGCACAGATTAACAAAAATGTCAGTGATTAGCCATGTATTGAATGCAGTAGCTGTAACTGGCAAAGACAGAACTCCCAACATCTAAGTGATGAAATAAGAATTTTTTTCCAAGTCAGAGATTTAAGAGATTTTTCCTTGCATATCTTAAACAGCATTTGCCATCTATTTCTCATGGGCTACTAACCAGGTATCATATCACATTGGTTTATCTGCTGACTCAGGCTGCTGTGGGAAAATTCTTTTCAATAACACCTCTTGGAGAAATTAATAGAATGGGTAAATTATTTTAAACAAAATCCCAAACTTGTTCCTATTGTTGCTCCACATGGGCTAAAGGTGTTGTGTTCCTTTTCCTGTCAAATAAACCATGTAAGGGATGGTTGTAAATCCGAATGCTAAATCTAAGGATGCAGTGTTGTGGACACCTACATTTCACCCCTTTCCTTGTACGCTGGTGATACTATAGGAGAAAAGATACCAATGGAAGTGAGTTTCCCTCCTATCCATCACTGCAGGCTAAACTCATGCTGCACATGCTGCCTTTGCTTTCTGATAGGTTCTGTTATTGCCCTGAATTATATTCACTGCTTAAACTGACAAACTTTCCTGTGTGCTTTACTTGCACAAAGTGTTTTATTAGACTTGTTCTCTGCTGCTTGAGATGTCAGAGCTTTATTGACTAGTAGTTATTCAGCCTTTCCCAGCCTTTCTCACCTTTCCAGACCTGTACTGGGCTCAGGACACTCCTTAGATGTAATGCTTTGGCACTGGAATTACATATTCAACACTCAGAGAAGAACTACAAAGCAGTATATCTGTAGTCTCTCCAAAGTGAATAGAGCAACTCAAAAGTTCCCTTGATTGCCAGTGAGAATAAAATAACACTGTCACACAGACCAGGTGAGAGGCTTTATGTGCTTGTATTTGGCAGGATTCCAGGCAAAATATAGATGCTGAATGCAATTCAGTTGGACAGAAGATCAACAGAGGCATCAGAGTACCAAATTCTATGAAACTATGGACATGAGTAGGTGGATAAGGAGCTTCATCCCCCCACTTAGCTCTGCAGACGTGATCTAACATTTAGAGGTGCGACACCACAGTAAATGCAGCTGTGAGTGTCAATGCATGTTTCTGTACCTCTGTGAGGTCCATATTCCTTTCCACCTTGTCTTCAGTATCCCAGTTTATAAACAGTGAAATAGCTTCTTATGAAAGCCTTCAGTGTCTACATCTGAATCTGAGATCATACAAGCAATCTATAACTGTGTGCATAGCTGAATTGCAGCTATTTTTGCAAAATTCATCGTGTCCGGGCAAAGTTTTTAATAATTTCTTCTTGATGGTAAAGGAAACCACCTCCTGTCTTGTGCTAATAACTTTTGTGCCTATGGCAGTCCTTGAAAGACAGATGAGATCTTCAGTCAGAGTATACAGGGAGCTCTTAACATTCAGTAGTTTCATTCTTTGTTACTCATTCATCATTTTTTATCAGCCTAGCACTATAACTCAGACTGTGTTGGTTTGAAGTCAGGGCTAGCTTGAATAATGAAAATTAAGAAAATGAGTACATAGCTGTGCACTTTAGAAAACATATGAAAAGAGAGATTAGCTATACCAAAATTTTTGGCATTGTTCCTAAATTTAGAATAATATATTAATTGGATCTGGAAGGCACTTAAGTGCATCATGAAGAAATAAATAGGGATCTGCTTACCAGTGAGGCCACTGTCACTGTTCATTCATGTGCACTGCTTCACTGTTCAGCAGGTGTGATTGTTCTGCACTTGCTTGAGGCTTCTGGTTTATGTGTTCATCAGTATGAACAAAAGTCACAAAGAACCATGAACACGTCTTTCTGGTTGTAACACTAGGGGGACATTGTCTAAAATATTTGTAGCCAATTAAGTTACACTAAGATGATACATACATTTCCTAAAAGCCCACATCCCAACCAAAACACTAAGTTGCTCAAAGCTGACACATCATAGGTATCTTCTTAACTCAGTCCCACTTGTGATCAGCTGCTGGTGTCTTCAGGCATCCTCTATTGCTCTAATCAGGACTATGGGGAACATAAAATGAAGGATCACTGCATGAATCCGTTTTCTTCACCTTTGAATCTAATATCTGTGTTCAGAAGCTGAACTGCACTTTCAACTGCTGTGTTACAGAGTCATGCCACTTCCCATAGGCTTTCTGGGAAGATGATAATGTTCTCAAATATTTTGCACACTCACACTTCTAAAAAGCCAGGGGGAGTCCATATGGGTGCTCATTTGACCTCTCTCACAATACAGGTCATAGAATAATTTACCTTGGTACTTTACACCAAATCCAGTAAGTTGTGGCAGAACTACAGGATGTATTTTTGACACCTATCTCAATGTAAAGCTGTCAAGTGGCTACATGATTCATTTTGACTTTAAGTAACTCATTCAAAAAATTGATTTTATTCACTTTTCAAAAACTGTGACTTATTACTAGCTTAAATCACTTTTGTTTCAACCCCTAGTCACAGACTTTACTACAATTTGATCTGATAAGGAGTCCTTTATTATCATAGACATATTTCCCAGGCAGATATTTTTAGATCCTACCCAACTGAGGCCCCACCTTTCTATACACTGGTCTTCAAGTATCAATTGCCATTATTTAAAAATATATTCATCAAATTATTTAGTACGATATTAACAAGTGACTAAGACACAAGCTAATTAACATTTGTGAGCTAGAAGCATGCCAAGTACACAGAGGAGATGGAAAGCCCTTCAGAGCTAATTTAGAAATGTCTTTTCTTAATGTTTTCTGAAACAGCACTGGAGTTGTTCTGCTAACAGCTGCCTCTAAAGATTTCTAGTTATGTCCCATTCCAGATCACAGCCAAGCATGGCTTGCTTTGTTTTTATTTGTTGTCTTCCTGAAGACAATCATTTTTATCCATTGTGTTTGCATTGCTAGAATAGTTAATTTATCTTTGATGAAATAGAAAGGGTCAAATGATGAGCCTGGGTAAGAGAGTACAGACAGCTCTACTAATGCCAACTTGATTTAGCTGACCATAAATCTCAGCTTGACGGCTCTTTAATGCATTTGATTCATGAAAGCACACACTTCCTGATTTTTATATATTTCTCTGTGACAGGAAGAAGGCAGCTGACAAGCTGAGCATCAGAGTGTTAGCTGCAGGATAAACAAAGTGTATCTGTCCTCTGAAGCTGTAGATCTGAAGATTTTTTGACAAATTCCATCATGAATAAGCACCAGTTTTCAGCCAAAACTCATACGTACCTCAGTATACCTCGTCATTTATCTGTGATAGACCATACAGCACAGATCAAATGTATCCACACAAGAGTGTTATTCAAGCCTACCCTATTAAATGGATTTTCTTTTCTAACTATCTATGGATTTAGACAGAAATGTGAATTTCATAACTAAATGTACATTTCCTGCACAGAAAGGCTGAAGACCATTTTTGTGTATCTGATCTGAATCACTTCTTCCTGTGACCAGGCACACCTTCATTTAAAAAAAAAGAAATATCTCTTTATATCAGCTGTATGTAATGTTGTACTGTTATGGAACAGATAATAAGTCATAAAACCTTCACTTCTGGAAAATACTGCACATTTTGAACATGATTAGTCATGGACCAGAACAAAGAAGTAATGTGTATTTCCTTTCCCTGCCTGCTTTGAGGCAGTGCTTGGAAAAAATGATGATGAACCACATTAGAACTGTGAAATCACTTTGCCACTTTTATATGCTGTCAGTGCTTTGGTGGATGAATACCTCTGAAGATAAGTGCAGCTATGCCATGTAACTCCATTCTCTCCTCCACCCTGCCACCCACACTCAAACTGTGATTCAAGTGCAGCCCAACTACTCCAGGGCTGTCCAGGAAATTGCCACCCAGAGATTTCCGTAATAGTGTTTGCAGCCAATACTGCCAAAGGTGGAGATAAAGGTTTGTTCAGAGGGAATGTCTTGAACTGTTCTTTTCACAGTCAGTAATGGATGTCTGAAGCCAGTTTGTGATCAGCCATCTCATCATTGTTGAAGTTTCTGGCATTATACACAATCCTTCTTTGCTCATATACAGTCAAGGTGTGTGTACAAATGCACACGGCATTCCTCACAGTGAAAAAAAATACCTGCAGAAGTGAAAATTTGTTTTAAGAGAAAGTAGAAGTAACGCCATGTAACACCTTCATTAGGATTTCTGCAGCTGACTTGTGCAATCGGCCTGATGTTACAGGAATCCCTCCACAATTAGTTTTACTGTGTGAGACACTGAGGCCCTTCCTTGTAATTCACTGCTCAATATATATCATGAAACTTTTTAGGAAGTGGCTATTTGAAAAGCAAGTGGATGAGAAGTGATCCTGGGACTTAGCTCAGTAATTAGTTGTTATTCTTTTTATGATTACAACAAGAAAAGTTTACTTTTCTAGAGAATGTACCAGTGTGTCCAAACATTGTAAACGCAGTGCAGTCATAAACCTTCTAGAAAATCTTCCTTTAGCAAGAGATAATTATCAGACCACTCAGTCATTGGCTGCACAGTACACACAGATAGAAATCTTGGCTAGAGACAGAAGTGATCGTTTTCAAATGAAAAAAAAAAAAA
>VZRZ01008247.1:428219-493679 GCA_013398175.1 Climacteris rufus
AAAAAAAAAAAGGAAGGAAACAGAAGAACAAACCTCCATAACCCAGAAATGCCAGCCTAAGGAGAAAGGGGGGGAATCTAGGGGGATAAAATGAGGATTCCATGCAGGAGCCAAGGTGAACGGTACAGGTTTTTCAGCTGAACTTAAGTTACTGTATCACTTAGGCTGACTGAGAGATGAAGTTTTAGGTAGAAGAGTTGGGAAAGTTGGCATGAAGCACACCAGCTCCATGCACCAGCTGTGGATGTTATCTGATAAGAGTGAAAGATGCCTCAGGGAGCTATAGCAATGCCATAGACATGACCTCTATGCCGAGCAGATTCTGAGCAGGCAGATTTATGCTCCTGCTTCCACTGTTAAATGGGAAACATGGTACCTCCTAGACTCCTCAGAGAACCAGAGATATGCTCACTTAGAGATTTTTGCATCTTTTCATTCTAAGCACAAATTGGTGCTCCAGTGCTCCCAGAGAAGTGGGAAGGGCAGGAAACAAGCTGCTCTCCCTGTCTGTGAAAGACAGAGGTGGAAGCAATAAGGATGAAAACTGGAAAATGTCTTATACAGTTAGCTAATATTAAGAACTTTATTTTATTGCTCAGATGAGAATTTCATAGTTTAGACAAAACAAAGTGGGATTTCCCTCATTTCACTCAGGTTTGTTGGAGAACACTCTTTCATGGCAGCTAGGACAGGTTCGTCTCTCAGAAGGCACAAACATGAGAACAAAAGAAGTTTAAGTCCTTGGCATTACTGAGAACTCATGTGCTTTTTGCAAAGGACTGCATGGAAGCCAGGACAGACTGCAGCAGAGGAATGAGCAGGAGCAAGAGCAGATGACATTGTCTCGTCCAAGAACATACACCCTTGCCAGGAGGCTCTTCCAGGTCTCAGATGCAGAATGTTCTGTGCTTGCACAAGAGTCAATGTTTTTCTGTCCTACACAAGGCAGCACTGAGGTAATAATCTGTTGAGCATTTGCTACTGGATTTGTGCCCTTATGTGAGGAGAGATGACTTGGTACAGAATCAACAGTGGTGGCTGAGGAACATCGAGAAAGCCACTGGTTTTTAAATTCCATCCCTAGCATTTATGAAAATCCAGACTGTGAGCCTCTGGTCTTCTGAAGAGCCCTCCAGTTTCGGTGTCAAAAGCAGGGAGGCAAGCATCATCTGATAGTTCTTCCCTGAGGAAGCTATAGGGTGACCCTGATAAGTCACCACCCTGATCAAGTGTACAGCAGCAGTAATAATAAATTTAAACCCCTGTTCTTCTAATATTAATATTTATTCATAATGGACATGTCCCTGCTTACATATATAAATTGTGGCATTATTAATTATTTAAAATTGTTTCCTTTGCAATGTGGTAGGGAGTTGGGTTAAGAGAGGTTGTGGCAGCAAATGCTTCTGGTCTTTAACTTTTATTCTGAATTCAGCCAGACTTTCTTTTCTCCCATATCTCAATTAAAAAAAACAAAGACAAAACCAAAAACAAACAAACAACAACAACAACAATAACACAAAAAAAACCAGACAAACAAACAAACAAACATCTGGCTCCTGCTGCTGTTGGAGAAAGGGAAGTCATACACTTCTGGTCTCCAACCTTGGAAAGACCCAAGAAGTTTCGTCCTGGATTCCAATCACAACAGTACCTTAAACAAGTCTTTGGCTCCAGTCACAGTCAGAAAGAAAAAGGAAGGAAAAGCATTTGTAATTGCAAAAGCATTTTCAAATACATTATTTGACAAATCTTGAGTATAAATAATTAAACCTCTCATGACTGTGAAATTACATAGTATTAGATAGGCATTCCTTACTAAACCAGTATCCCTTACTGCATTCATTTTAATGTCTGTCTTGCCTACAATTATCTGTAAAACCCCATCACGTTCCATTCTTTGTGGCGTTCATATCATATATAAACTGTTCCAACTGTTCATGGTTTATATTTTTGTTAAACACCGTTAACAGAAGTTACACAGAGATGCAATACACCAGCAAATATCCAATACACCAGCAAATGTACTCTGTTCTACTTGCTTGCATTTATAAAAACCACAATTATGCTTTCTAAGTGCCTAAACTTTTTCATCCAGAATAGCTGTTTTTTTCTGTGTTACTTCATACCATTCTTGAATGGCAGGAAAATGAAATCTGTGAGATAATCTGCCTAAAATAACCAAGAGATGGCAGCACTCCATTCAACCCAAATTTGACTTGTCATATAATCTATATAACTGCAATACAGCAGACAGTGCAAGCAGGAAATGCAAGGGAAAAGGAGCAGTCAGCAGTAGAGTAAGCTAGGACATGCATCATTTCATCAGTCATTCTCCCTGTTTGTTATGGTGGGGCTGGGAATCACAGCAGTCGTGGAATGTTCTTGACTAAATGGGGGAGAATGAGGAAGTTCGTGACAATTGTGTTTCTTCCTGGTCCACTGTCTACTGATGGCAGCAATATTCACCAACGTCCTGAAGCTGTCCCTTGTCTTCGAAAACATTAGGAAAAATATTGTCACCATGAGGAAATGTATTACGATAAGGCGCATAGTGAACACATTCCAAATTGGATTAATCATATTAAAAAAAAAAAAAAGACCATTGAAACTTTTGCACATATTATAGTAGATCAAACTGCTTCCACCATTTTTTCCTTCCTCTTTTAAATGCTAGAGTGGACTGAATTCCCCCTAATCCTCCTCAATCTTCATACACTACTTCCTGACAGTGCAAGCTACAAATTGTTAGGTTCTTTGTCTTGTTTTGCCAAGTTGCAAACGGCTATAAGGAGAGGCCTTATTGGATGTTGAATGCTCTGGGTTCTTTGGGAAGAGAGTTATTGTTTGGACAACAGAGTGCTAAGGCATTTGAAATTAACCTTGAAGCAACTGTGATCCAAGGCAGTGGTACATTTTACATATTTTGGATGCTTTTAAGCTTCCTTACAAATTTCTAGGCATTCTCTGATGATCACTGCTAAAGCTAGACTCAAATATTTTTCGTTCCATGGCAAACACAGATGTATTCACAAAAGGTAAACTTTTTCTCCACTTAAATGGCTGTGTTTATCTTGCATGTTCAGTAGGCTGATTCCACTCTGGGTTTTGCAGTACATGTTAGGACAATCACTCTATTTGGTTTTATATTTTTTCCCATACATTCTTTCACTGCCAGAAGGTGGGAGGTTGTAAATTACCAAGCAATAAGGATCATGTTGCAAAATCCTAGCAGAGATAAAGCACCTGATATTTATACCAACTCAGCTCTGTACAATCACTGCTTATGCTTGACTGACTCAATCTCTGTGGCAGCAAAACTGCAAAGGTTTACCACCACCAGGGTGTTAGAGCAAGAGCTTACACTCATATACAAAAACCATGGTGTGATGATTAAACCTCAGCTTTTGAACACATAAGAATCCCATGGATGAAGGTCCTCACCTTACCTTTCCTTTCCTTTCCCACCTTTTGTAGCGTCCCTGTCAGAAGCACACTTTGCAGCTTTCTCTCTCCCAACTCACTCTTCCTACACAGGAGGACTTTCTGTCATACTTAAGTACAAGCATGAGTTGCTTTAGTTAACACTGGGAATGCTAAAGGAGACAGATGGCTGTTTCGGATAAGACTAAATTAAATATTTAGATCTACCCACCTTGAAATAGATGCACCTTCTGGGATATTGTAAATGAAGTCCCTAATTTACGTATATTTAACAAAAATAAAGTATCTGCTGGTCCTTTCCCATTATGGTAGGCTCTACCTTTTATAATCCATTAATTTTATCAACAAAACATTCCTTTCATCCCACTTTTGAGCAAAGATTTCTTATCAGAGACCACTCTCAAGAGACCCTCTTTCCACTTAAAATTAATTGTTTAAATAAAGCAGAACACTGCTGGCAGCACTCTGTGAGGAACTACTCTGTCCACATGCAGGATATTTGAATGTCACAGGCTGTTGGGGCTCTGCTGCAAGGTGTCTCCTGCAAGGCAGCCTCCAGGAAGTACTGCATCCTTAATGCCACGTCAGACAAGTGCCTGCTGGACCTGCCTCAGATTTTGCACATATATAGATATAGACTCAGGGAAGTCCAGGAATGCTTTACAGCTTTACCACTTGGGATATAAGCCAAGGACAATCAGGGTTTCTATAAGAGGAAAATGTAGGCCCTCACATGCTGAGGAAGAAAAAAAACAGGGGAAAAGAAACATTTTTAACAGGAGGGAGGAGAAGATGCCTTCAGAGGAATGAAGTTAAGCTTCAGAGTGTAGCTGCTTGGAGAGCACAAGTGGAGCCATGCTTTGGCTCCATTCGCCCAGGGCGCTGGCATATCCCAGTAAGACCTGGGCTTCCCCATATACATTCTTTCCTAATGTGACTGCTGGATCTCTTATGGACTTCTCTTGAGTGATTGCTACTCCCCACACACTCCTCCTCCACAGTTTTCTCTGTAGTCTCAAACTTCAACCTCTATCCCTTCTGAGCTTAAGTTGCATATGACACTGTGACCAGAGGTGAAATTATATATTTGATGTCCACTCTCTAAAGTCCTTATTTATTTGCCTTGGAGTAGATGGGAGAGTTAAAGGTATTTGAGAGAACCTGAAAAGTTCAAGAAAGTGCTTGATTAATATGCTGCTGGACTGGATAAAATTAATATTGCCAATGAAAACACAATCGGGCCAAGTGTAAATGAATGCTGAGATTGGGCTGGGAGGGACTGCATGGGCAGAGAAAGGCTTTTGGATTAGTTCAGGGGATCAGGACAAAATATAGGAATGACTGAAAGAAGAGAGATGGGAAAGAAGGAGTGTGTTGGCCCACGTGTCAATGAATCGGCTGTTGGCAGCACATAAATGTTAAGGAGCAGCTTGCAGTCTCTGACTATTTGTAGCCTGATTCCTAAACCAAAGAAGAAGTCCAGAGCAGTACTGGATACCAGACTGCACCTCTGAGCCATCAGAGCCTTTCACTTGCACTAAGGAAAATAGATTATTGATGCTGGCAGGAACATGTGCTCTAAAAACAGACAAGGAGATTGCAGCCTAATCCAAATCCAAACAGAAGCAAGTTGTCTAAAGCCAAATTCCTTTTACAGTCCCTTAATTTCACTACAAAATTGCTTTCCTTTAAGTTTTAAATTGTGTAGTATCCAAGCCAATCTAACTAACCCTTGCTTACAAGAGCAGTTTGTCTGTGCAGGAGTGGACCCATTAAAAACTCAAAAGCCTAATGGCTTGCAGGACTCAGGGTAGAATCTTGGCCCCACTGAAGGCAGTAGGAAGCTTGCCAAGGACTACAGTAGGGCCAGTATTTTACCTCAGTCCTTTACAAGCAGCAGTGTTGCTCATTTAGAAGCACAAAAACACCACTGTGGATTTCCTGAGGTCCAATCACCAGCTTTTGCTGGTGCTTCCATCATCATCACATGGCTTCACTTTGAAAACCAAAAGGAAGAGGCTGAGAAGTGAAGCCATATTCTCTCACAAAAAGCCAGTTCCTTTCACGTGATCTATGTGTGATGTTTAATTCCAGGGAAAAGAGGAAAAAAACCAAAAATTTGGGTGTTGTTTTTCACTCCCTTCCTCTTTTTCTCCTGAAAAAAACCTCCTTACCCATAAGGATACTATTAAGAGACTTTGCTAGAAATGTCGGGGCACAGGGCTGCTGGCCCAGCCAGGGATACATGTATGTGTCCAGAGAGCTGGGCGGGAAGCACAGCAACCTCAGGTTGATCATGGGGCCCCCACCCAGCAGATGACCAGGCGCTGACATGGCCCCATCGGCCGGACACACCGCCAGGACAGCGCACTAACTGAAAACAGTGGGACTTCTGCCTGCAGTCTCCAGTGTTAGTGGTTAGGAGTGTGTGATCATGATCAGTAATGCTCCATGGGAATCTCTTAAAGTCCTCCCAGCCACATCACTCCAGTAAAGGATTTGTCAGCTTTTCCATAAACCCCAGTTTTGAAAAGTTTATAGCACAGCTTGTTTTCATTACTTTGAGGTGAAAGTTGCCATATAAAATTTCAGACCAGAAACACTTTTTTTCCCTTGCTAATGCAAAATACCATTTAAAACAAATTTTGTCTCCAAATTTAGAGTCCTGGTAAGAATCATGTTATTCCCTAAGTGTTTTGAGTGTGCTGTTCAGAACTTCTGCGTGAAAATCTATTGAATTCAAGAATTAACAAACTAATGGGGAGCTCTTCTGCTGGATTTTTAAACCACTGACTAGTACGTCCAGAACTGCCAAGCTATTTTGCCCATGCCCAAGAAATGTTGTAAGTCTGCGTCAGGGACTTTTGTGGAAGAAGAACAGACAATACTCCTCTGTCTCTTCCCTTTCCAGCAGCTGGAATTATGGTTTTGTACTGCTTTGGTTTTTTTTAAGGAGTAAAATTTCAGCTCATATAAAGTCACTGTAGCTCCATTCAGTGCAAACTACTTTGCATCTTCTCTCTGTTAAACAGTTTCTACGCTGCAGCCTAGGAATAATCGAGGTTCCAGTCAAAAACAAAACTTTTCTTGTTACATACATGAGTCACATTCCAGGTACCCATACTTCTCCCACACAGTGGGAGAAGAATTAAAAATCAGCTGATGTCAGATGCCTGTGCCTCACACAGATAGGCAGAACATTTCTCATCACCTGAGCAGTAATCTCAACCTCTTCATTGCCAACAGCTTCCCTCACTGCAGAGCTAGACCCCCTGCTCCTCACAGGGCAGTGGGATTCCATTTCTGCTGCTTTCTGACCTTACCAGCAGGCACAGACTGAAGCTGTTGCCTTTCCTGGGAAGGAGACACTGCAAGAGCAGCTGTTTCCAGGCCTGTGAGCCTACTGCTGCTCTTTTTACAGAAATAGATGCCAGCAAATAAAACAACAGCTAAAAAACACACAAAGTAGTTATGTACCTGTGCATACCACCTTCACTTATCTATGATTGGAAGGATTAAGATTTCCTTATTTAATTCCACAAAGTTAATTTCATACAATGTTCTTACAAGACAGGGTATAAGTGTTGCAGTCTAGTATCTTTGGGGATTGACACGGGAGAACAGGAATTGCTGTTGTGCTGATGAGTTCATCCACAGAATCTAAATGGATTTATATTTGCTAGATCTCCAGTCTCTGAAAAGTCTGCCTTATCCAAATGTCCTATGACCATCTTACTTCTGGTGGAATTCATATATTCTGGATGCTTTCTTGATGAGCAGGTATATTTCACTTATTTTTTGGCATGGATTATGCCTAGGATAATTTCTTCTTGGCAATGGATTTTTCTTGGTGAAAGAAAGTTTGGAAAAAACAAAGGGGGGGAAATTTTTTTTTTTTTTCCCCTAAATAGTGCTTAGAAAAAGCATCTATGTGGATATTGAACTGATTAGTGGTGAGGATGTTTTTTGGATGAAAGGAAATAATACAAAATTTTTGGGAAAAAGCAACAGATGGAAGGAGTCTTCAACAAAATTAATTTAAAATGTACTAATTTTACCATTACAACAGGAAGCCAAAAGTGTATTGCCAACTATGGAATACCATTTTTTAGTCTTATTTCTTAAGGAAATGATTGTGTGATTGTGTACACATAAATTATGTGTCTCTGTGTGCAATAACGTGTTTTGATCTGACAGTTTTCCCTTCTTCTTCAATCCTTTTTTATTCTCTAGACTGAATCAGAAGAACAATAAATTTTTAAAGGTCAAAATATTTCAGTGAGGGTCCTAAAAGCTTGAAGCCCTCCAGAAAAACTAAAATTAAAACAAAACAAAACAAGACAAAATAAGACAAAAGAAAACAAAAGTGACCCCCCCCCCACCAAATATTAGCACTATTAGCACTGCCACAGAGGTAAATGATACTGTAAAAATTCAGCTGCTTTTGAACACCAGAAAATCCACAGATGGTAATAGACAGTCAGAGAACTTCAACACCTGAAAAAGTTTTACTTGAAGCTGTTGCTTTATTAGACACCAGGAAACCTATTGCAAACTAAAACACAGACTAGATGCATTGACAGGCAAAGGTGTCATGCATATACTCTGACTCCAAAATTTCCTACAAGTTTTCAGTGTCATATATCTTGCAATCTTCACAGGATGCTGGCAAATAGACAGCATTGACAGAAAGCTAAGTCGAAGCTAACTGAAAGATATATAGACCCTTATTGAAAGGATTTCCTTGGCATCAATTTCATGCTGTAGCCAATAGACCATATTCCCTTTTCATTTCTTTTAAATTGAGGCCATTTGGAAAGCTATAAATTCTTCGTAGGAAGTAGATTTTCCTCCAGTATTATCCTATTCAAAGGCTGTATTTCTCAAGGCTTTCCTCTAAATAAATCTCATGGAAGGTAAATCACCAGTTAAAATGATACAAGCTATTTGCTAATGCCTTCCCTAACATTGGAGCCACAGATAGAACGAGAATTTATCTTAAGCAACAATCCGACGGAGGCAAGAAGACAAGCTTCTATTTGCTTCATACATTTCCAAGCTATCACAGGATAATGCAGCAAAAGAAAACAGTAAAATACTCCCAAATTTCTTCATCATGGTAGAACATTTTTCAGTTATCCTACTTTGTTGTTTCCAGCTAACAGCCTTATGTCCATCATGTTTTTATTGCCATCAGTCTCCTGCCTGAGACACAGTGGGCAGAAGATTGAGTTTTCTGTTTTGTTTTCTACTGCAATGGGAAAGTCCATGATGCTACAGGATTCCCAGCCTGCTTGAGCTGGGAGGAAGGGCACAGTCCATGCAGCCTCTCATAGGGTCAGTGCTTTTGTACACAGCCAAGGCCTATCAACCACCCTGATGCTCTGCCAGCGAGCAGAGAAGCAGCAAAAAAAGCCAATTTTGCTGAATGAGAGAAGCTCATGTAGTCCAAATGAACAGCAATTTAGACTTTTTATGTGCGTAACCCCTGCCTTCTTTTTGTTGTCAAGAATAGCAAACAAAGTGCTAATGGTGAGCAAATCCATCTGGTGTCACTTCCATCCCCCTCAAACACAGATCCATGGATTAATGTAGCCCCACTCCAAGCGCTTTGACTGGCATAGATATACGAATTTATTTTCTCTGTTGATAAACAGCCAGAGCTATGTTCCTGTCCTTGTGAGGCTGATGGAAATCCCTCTGTAAGCACTTGTCTCTCAGTATTTCCACTGACAAATACCATAAGATTCCTGCCCAGCCTGAAAAATAGAAGGGGAAGGAGGAAGCAAAATTTTGTCTTAGGTTTATCTCCTTGCAGGTTTTTTAGAGATTGTATGGGTATTAATAGCAGGCATGCTGAAAGCAAGGAAACCACTCACTCTGCAGAATTTCTGCTGCTACTACTGTTAATGAAACTACAAAGAAACCTTCATAATGCTCACGACGCTCATGACCTCACGCCAAATCCCAAATGTTAAATTACTGTATGTTGTTGGGCTTACAGTCATGAAAACAAAACAAAACAAAACAACAAAAATGGTTTTACAGATTTTTTCTGCATGGCAGCAGGCCTGGACATTCTTGTTTCAGATCCACCATAAACATTTTACTCTCAAGTCACTCATATTCATGACTCATCTTGTTAGTAGGCTAGTAGGCACACTTTGGCAGATGACTCCCCATGTGCCAGCTATTTGGAAATATGGACACAGTAGAAACTGCCTTTTTTGACCATCTAATATTCTATCTTATCAAAGTGTAAATACAGGAGTGGACTTAGGGACAAATTGTTCTTGGCCTACAAAAGGTGGAGTAAGAGCAGGGAGTTTGCTGTCTGATCAGTAAACACAGTTCTTGCAAAGAAGTAAAAGGATTTGGGACACCTGTCACCTTGCAATGTGCACTTGGAGCTGACACTATAAACACTGAGGTCAGAAGGAGGTGGACTGGTCAGTTTATCAGGAATTTGATTAATGTCCATGCAGGAAAAAGTGTAGGAGAGGGACAAAACCAGTGGCAGCATCTGTCCTTTGCTGAAGTGATGCACTGTGAACCGTTAGGTACAATCAATATGAGTGAACATGGTGACAGGGCTCCAAAATCATCAGGGGACTAAGCACAGCATGCATCTGCCAGTGCTGACATTGAAGAAAAAAGAGACAAATCAAAAGGAAACAAGACCTCGTCTATATTTCAAAGTCAACACTGGAGCAGCACCAAAACTGAGGAGAACAGCTGAGAGCAGCTGGAGAACTTAATTTCTCTTGACTACACTTGGGTTTGTACTTCAGAGTGCCTTAGTGTGTTCTGAGCCCTTTCCTGGAGCAGTGTGAGAGCACAAGTGGATGGGAGAGGTGCTGAAGAATGAGTGGTGCATTGTGGGAAGAGGTCTAGTGTTGAGAAAGAGTGTGGATGAAGGTGGGGAAGAACGACAAGTTACCTTCCCTGACTGTCTGTGATTTTATCTTCCTGTGACCAAAAAGAGGAAGCCAAATTCAGAACAAAAAGGGGGTTTTTTCACTCCACAGAAAGCTGCTAACAAGGTTTAAGCCCCGTCCTTCCACAAGGTATTTTATATGCCAGCTGTGAAATATCACAAACACTTGACAAATGTTTAACAATCCAGCCCTGCTATGTTTATCCCTTTCAAACAATACCTTGTTGGGGGCCTGGTTCTGAGAAGCAATTGTGCAAAGAATGTGGATGGGAGGAAAAGCAGCTTGTCAGAAAAGAGAAAAACAGCTTTGACAGAAACTCCAAAATTTCTGTGAACTCTATTCTTCTGCTGACATACGGATGTCACTGCCTGGCAGGTGGAATCACCACCAGAGAGTACTCTCTAAGCATTGCTTAAATGAGGAAATGCTTCATTTTCCAAGCTCAGTTGTGACAGCAAACTGCTGTGGAAGTTAAATGGTGAGACTGTATACATCTAAGGCATGAAGAGCCTGCAATCGCCTCCCAAATCCAGTTCTTAGCAAATGGCTGTGGAGAGCAAGAAGGGGAAAGATGACCTACCACAGTTCCATGTTACAGCCAGTATCTTTGCAAAGAAATATTTTGCTGCTTGCTTTTTCCCAGTGGCCAGTGATTCTGCATATGGCAGAGTTAAAAAATTTATTTGGTCTCAGTTGTGTAATGGAAGAGGCATCAGAATTGCTTTCTCCAGGCAATGAACCACTAGAGACTCCCTCATTACCTTTAACTCTGAAATTGTCATTCAAAAATTTACAGGCCAAGCTATAGCTCCCCAGAGAAACCTTGCATTACTTTTGTTTGCTTTTCTCTGATATGCCTGCCTTTCCCTCTGTCGCCCTTCCTCCACCAGAACTTCCTTTTTATCCTGATGGCTCCAGTTCAGTTTATGTAGTGAAAGGTGTGAATGTATTAGAGCAGTTTTGGATGACTTAAGCCCTTTGAACACTTTCCACATAAACACACATCAAGGATGCTCCCACTAGCCCATCCCTGCCTTTGTGGGAGCCATATCACATTCCAGTCTCTGGTAACAAAGGCATAGACATTTGTAGGGAGTTGAGTTCAAGGTAAGAACTCATTATCCAGCTGCTGTGCATGAACCTTGTCAGGGAACTAAGAGGGATAGAATCAGAAAGGTAAAATGAGAAAAAGTGGGTGAGACAAAGATATTTTAATGAATAAAATTAAAAAAAAAAAGAAAAAAAGAAAACAAAGTGATGAAGAAGCAACTGCTTACCACCTCAATCAATGGCAGCCCTTGAGAAACTCTCTCGCAGTTTTGTTCCTGAGCAGGGTGTCACATGGCAGAGAACATTCCCACAAAGTCAGCTTTCTGACTCTGTCTCTGACTTGTCCATCTCTAGTCTACTTGCTAGCAGGGCAGAGTGAGAAACAGAGAAGGCCTTGGCACTGTGCAAGCACTGTTCAGCAACAACTGAAAATGTGTGTGCTATAAATGTTGTTTCAGTCACAAATCAAAAGCATAGCACCATACAGACTGCTATGAAGAAAATTAACTCTCTCAGCTCAGCCCAGTACACCAGTTCAAATGGTAGCTGGTTACTGTTATGACCAACACACCCAAAGCAATGTACAGTCCCCTTCACTCAAGAGGACTGATACCATCCAAAGATATTCCAGAAAAACATGTCCTTTCCAATTATATCTGTTGCTCTGACACAGAATATGATCTTTTCTATACATCTTAAATCCTCTCTTATACATTTAGGCCATCAGGAGAATTTAAGAATCACTTTTCCTTTACCTATCATCCATGAACTGACAGAGTGGACTATAGGTCCTGCTGGCATGCAAGGTCTGCACAGCTTCATCTGGATGTATTTGGACTGAATGAAATTTCCTGTCTAACCATGTTCACAATACTCTTCCATTGCTGTCCTAAGTGGGGATCTAAGAAGATAGAGACGATGGCAGCCAGAGCCATTGGGCATTATCCTTAGCAGACTAGGATTAGGAAGAATCTAGAAACCTCTGCTGGAGTTAGCACTGGAGGCTTCGCCTAGTAAGTCTCTGCCTCTGGGAGAGCAGAGGCGGTGGCCACCCATGTCCAGCTCATCAGTTGTAAAGGTCTGGTCTGAAAGCGGGAAAGAAAAAGATGTTCACAACCTGGGAGCAGGAAAAGGATATGGTAGAGCTCATAGAGCCTTGCTAAAACCCTTTCCTGACAAGGGAGGTTGCATGCTTGGAAGACAGATACCAGCAATGCTACAGCATCCAAGCAGTAAGCCTTGAGAGAGAGAGGGACATTCTGAGAAAGAGAGATGAGGAGAGATCCTGGAGGCATCTAAGCTAGCGAAAATAGTATGTCCATACTGAGCCACAAAATGCTCTTCAACAGTAACAGTGGAGTATAAGTGGAGGTACCTATGCTGCCTCTGCTGAGTGCTGTCACTGGCACAACAGTGCTGGCAGGCACTGTAACAGGCAGCTCCCTGTCTCCCCTGCCTTTGTGAACCCTGAGCTATGCCATGGCTGTGAGAGGAAACTGTAATCCTTGTTTTCACAGCATGAAATCTCAGCCAACCTTTCAAGAGGTAAAGCTGCCAGGTTTGGGATGTCAATTTCCTGGTGGTATTTGTTTTTGAGTAAAATGACCCATATTGCTTGAGAACAGAAAATTTGGTATGGAAGAGTGAGAAAGGGTAAACTAAAGAGTAAAATGCTATATAAAATTTTGTGTAAGTTAGTAATGCCAAATGACTCATGGAAAACTTAATAATCACCTCACTTCACTTTCAAAACAATGTAAAAAAGTTTTTAGTCCCACGTCTTCACTTGTTTCCTTCCCCCACCCCAACACCTTTCCAGAGAGCCGGTCTGGTGGCAGGGTACAGCTTCTCTGTGCCAGAGCTCAGGGCCACAATGTCTCAGGCAAATACCAATCTGAATTTAATACAACACTGCCCACTGAGAATCTCTTCAGACAGATCAGTTTTGTACTTTTTGTATTAGACTACGGGTAAGTCTGGACACTGGATTAACTTTTTTTTTAAATCAAATTTTTGTGAGTGTAGACATTCACTGCAAGCAGCCAAAATTCACAGAAAAGTAGTCATGAATTTTCATGCCCATCATTACATACTTGTATCATATCCAGTAAAGAGCACGATTGGTCCTAAGGGGTTTCTCAAAGTGACCATACTAGAGAGGAGAATCACGAAAGCCAGATCTTTCAACTGACCAATTTCATTGGAGTAATTTTGGATTTATACAGCTAGTCAAGATCAGGAGATACTTAGACTCTGTTTTATCTGGAAAGAGACTAGCTCTTAGCTGGACTTCATAAGCTAGCCTTCATCCAGGATCCAGAGTCACATTCAAATGAATCAAAGGAGAGAGAACAGCAGAGGAGAGGAAAGTAAACATTATAAAGCTCTCCAAAGCCTCTGCATTACCCCACAACTTCTTTGCAATCTCACATGTGCACATACCAGAAGATACATTTGAACTCAAGACTTAAGGTTCCCATTGACATTTCATCTGAAACTCTGTATTAGCTTCATTCAAAAATAAATACCTAGAAATCATTTCAGAACAAATACATCTTTCTTATGTAAAATAAATACTTTGAGAGATCTGACTTTCATAACTTAGCGTGATGCAAAAGCCACATATAAGCAAAAATTGGGGTTTGGGTGACTCAAAATGAAATTGTTCTGATCACTTTGTGCTGTAAGGTTATGATCTCTTAAAATGTCCAGAGTTGAATTCATGGTTCTTCACCACAGAAGGGGAGAAGTTCCTTCTTCCCTGGTATTCATCTGCTTTCTTCACCCTCATCTCCTCAGCTCACCTCTACCCAACAGCCATATTTAGCACTTCTGTGCCTGTCAAGGAAGCTCATTTGACTCACTAAACTGGCCAAAAGAAAAAAAAAAAAAGATCAAAAAAGCAGTGTCCTCCCCTTCCACCCAAAAAACAAGATTATTTTTTTTGCCAGGGATTAAGTTAGCTTCTCTCCTGGTCAGAGGGATGCCAGCACTATCTGCAAGGGCGGCTGACTGGTGGCCAAAGAAAGAAAGGCTCAGGCAGGGAAGTATGGAGAGAAAGACTTTCCCCTTTTGGCAGCTGTAAGCTGTTCGTTCAGCTCACAGTTGCAACTTTAATCCAAACCCTAAGTGAACTGAAAAAGCTGGTTTTCATGCAGTTCTGTCTTTCCCTATCAGATGAAATTGTGTTTTATTTCTGCATCTGTACCAAGGGAATTGAAATTATCAGATTATATAAATCAGTCTTTCAGTCTTAAAATATAATTTTGTACTCATATCTTATATTTTATATTTTGTTATACCTCTAAAAAGTGATTATTCTCAACAACAGTAATGCTAGATGTACATAATCTGTATTCCTAAGCACAAAATAAGGTGCAAGTTTAGCTAAGTACATATTTAAAATATTTTCTAAAGACTTTCTGAAAAAAAATCAAAGGGATATTCACATTTGGTCCCTTTAGTAAAGACAAATTCACATCTATAGCTAGACATACATGCACACAGACACTCGGGGTGATGTGGACAGCTACACACATAGAGAATATTTTTCTGGCCTGACCTTTTCAACACTGTGTATGTGAAAGCAGGGCAAAGACTAATTGCAGCAAACCAGAAGATTTAGTAATTACTCTAATTCAGAAGTTACCGACTTTCAGAGAAGGGAAGCAGGGTAATGGAATCATGTTTAAATGCAGCCCATTTTGCTTTGTTCTTCAACTCAGTCCCATTCAAAATACTTTGGAATTTATTAGTCTACTGAAAGTGAGGTCTCATAATGTGCACAGCATGTTGCCAGTTAACTTGAATGAGCTTCTCCTCTGCTTTCTTTCTGATTGCTATAATAGATTGCTTGAAAAGGGGCCCTTCCTTCTAAAACGTCGGTATTATGACGAAGTACAAAACCAGTCCATAAGCTGCCCAGGTAGGTTTGTGCAGCTCACCTAAATGTCTGCCTTTCAAAACATTGTCTGGTGTCGTTTGAAGCAGTTTGGAGTGATGCATTTTTGCGGCGCTCTGGCCCCAGCCCTGCAGCAGCTCTCCTCTTTGCAAGTCTTCCAGTGCTTGCTGGTGCAGTTCAAGACAAATGCTTGCTTGCTTGTGGGACTGAACTGCTTTGATCTCTGCTTCCAGATGGAACTAGAAGTGCTGAGGCACGTAGAGAAAACAAAACCAAATTTTTGCAATCTGCAGGAAAGATGCCTAAGAATGACAGAAATATTTTCCTATATGCCAGCCACCTTTCTTTTTTTTTTGTGACAGAATCACAGCTTTAATCAAACAAAAATCGATGAAACACCAGACAGAGAATAAGGATCACAGATATCTTATTTTTTATTTTAATATTTTTGACATTCAGTTCTCACAAAGACGTAGATAAAGCTTCTTCTGGTCTCAGTGGTACAGGATCTGACTCTAAAAGTTCAAACCACAAACAATGAAGTAATTACTCCTATGATTCATCTGACCCCTCACAGGAAAAAAAGAGTACCCTATTCCTATAGCTGCAATGCTCACTGTACTTATTTATGAAGTGATATGCAGTACTGGAATATCCGACATTTTATATGCAGACTAGCTCTGTAACACTGACATATTGAAAGCTCTCAGCTGTAAAAATTACTTAAGAATTCATTTATGCAATCTTTTACCTGTTGATCTTCACTTCAGCTGCAGTGTTTGAAAGCTGTAGAGCTTTGCACACTCTTTTCTATTGATTTCTCAATATTAATTTCAACTACAGTATCTTTCAATAGTCACATTTATAAGTATGCAAAACTAGCTTAAGAAATGTATTTGTTCTCAATATCCTTTCATTTCACTCTACTCAGAAGTACTGGAACAATTATTCCTGTAATTAGAGTTATTCAAACCCTTCAAGACATAGCGGCATTGACATTCTTATGCAAATAATCTGATATTTTATCTGAAACTGAAAGAAAAGTGAAAAAAAATTACATTTATAGGAAAAAGATGGTTTGGTGTTTGACAGTTATGAAATGCATTCCTTTTGCTCTCCTTTAGGTCAGTGGGGATAAATTCCTCTTCCCACCATGGTATAAATTCTATGGTTGGTTAATAACTTGTACAACATATACTGGTCTCCATTTGTACAGAAGAAATAAAAATATATTTAATCTGAGAATTCCTACCTTGCTTTCACCATGAGCTGAGCTCTCAAACAGAGGGGACAGAGCTCCAAGGCTCAGCACAAACTGAAGCTGCTGGCTTGGGATCCATGAGTGGCATGGCCAGCTGCTGATGTCTTTTCCCACTGTGTCCTGGTCACAGAGCTGCAGCCAGAACAGATGCTTCCTGTAGTTGAATATCCTTTGCATACTTAGGCAAGATCTCAATGTTCCCATTTCTATTCCAGCTGCTGGAACTGCAAGAGAAGCATTTTACTTCAGGAGGTATTCAGCTATTCTGATTTCCAGGAGTTTCCCAGATTTTCCCCATAGACAATTTATGACCAGTCTCCCCAGAGTATGTCACCAAGGGCTGAGGAGACCAATCTTGCCTTTCCCTGCTACAGCCCTGTTGGAGAAACAAGATTTCACCAAAGAGATTGACTAGGATCATCCCTTCTCTTAACCATATCACCAGAAGACACCTAAGGACTAGAGAAGGACTGAGCCTGCTTTTCTGTCACAGGAAACCTTGTGACCAGCCTTGGCTTTGAGACAGCCTTGTGTCCCATACCTGCATTAGCAGGGTTGTATGCTTTGATGTCAGACCCCACCTGTCCTCACCACACAGTCCAACTGGATGGATCCTACCACATATATGGGAAGAAGGGGGCCACTGAAAACATGAATATCAAATATGATGTGTCTGGTCTCAGGATAGGAAGAGATATTCACTGTCCAGCACTGCTGGACTTTGTGATTGTTTTATTTTAAATCATTATTTATTTATTTATTTATTAAATTGCAAGCTCCCATTCTTCTGGCAAATTCCAGTTTTACATAAACTATGAGCTATTTAAATATTTTACTAGACATCTGAAGAGCTGATGATGGCAAGAGGATCTGATGTAATGTGCAACTAGTCCTTTGACAGCGGTGTCAAAGAGCTAGTATTTGAAAGTAATCCACTAGGCTAATAGGAAACTAAAGAAACAAACTTATTAGGATCCAGGAACAGGATACTGTAAAATGTTATCCAAGTTTCAGGCCCAGATCTTGCTAATTTAGTGTACTATGTGCTATAGTTCAGAAGCATCAAATATTCATGGAGAGTCACTCACCTTTGAATTAATTTTAAGGCAGTTTAGGAGTATAACTCTTCCTTATCACTTGCCTGCATATGCTGGTATACTGAAAAAATTATATCAGTATTCTAAAAAAACTACAGAGATATCAACTTAAATTCCTATAGGAGACCCATGGAGGAAGGAAGTGACTATATTTTGTGTATAATTAATTATTTTCCAAACAAAAATATTCTGTTTCTGTCAATAAACCCATATATTAAAAATTCTCCATCTAGTTCCCATTTTTGAAATGAAGGCTTACACATTGTGGCATTGGAAATCACATTTTTTCAGACAGTCAAAAACTTTTAAGCTACATAAATAATAGTCCCTTCATTTGGAATAATAGACATGTTTAGAATTAATTTGAGGAATTTTATTTAGTTTCTTGATTATTTTACAAGGGGAAAATAACAAAAAGGGGGGAGTTAGAAACCATAAGATAAATTCTTTTGTAAAACTGAAGATCATGGTTTTTTTTCCCCAGGAATTTTAAACACCGTGTT
The DNA here is from genome assembly GCA_013398175.1 of Climacteris rufus. NCBI lineage: Eukaryota > Metazoa > Chordata > Aves > Passeriformes > Climacteridae > Climacteris > Climacteris rufus. The sequence continues at coordinate 446,414 of VZRZ01008247.1, forward strand.
TTTTGCGTTAGTTTACTGCCTGTCACAGGTACCGTAATGACAGAGGAGTGATGATTATATTATTAAATGAAAGTAACTTACTTTAGCATTGTCACTATCACTTTAAGATTTAGGTGCATAATTGTCTGCCTAATTACTGTTTTTTATAACTGATGTATCACAGATATGCAAAAATACAAATGCTACACATGGCAGTGACAAAAGTATTAGGTTTTTTCTCAATTATTTTTGTTCATATCAGTCTGCATTTAAAACAATGTTCTCCATGCTATGTGCTTTATTCCAGGGGAAACATTTATGATTACACTGAGAAGGAGGGTCAATAAACCACAAAAATTTGCCAGTTTTGCCAGCACATCATTATTAAACCACTCAGTATGTTTAATTTTTCTTCTGTTTCATGTGAGCAAAATTCATCCTTAATGGGAAAAAAGTGCATGACCAAGGCATGATTTAAATCCCACATCCTTACATCCCATAATTGTAGAATTTCAGGTATGCATATTTCTCTGATGTCTATGATTTAGTTTCAGCTGATAAATGAAAGATGTTGGGGAAGATTTTACTTTTGCCCTGCTCTGCCTTGACACGGTAGGTCAATTTGAGAGGAGCTGCTCGGTCTGCCAGTAGTCAGCTACTTCCTGTATTTGAATGATCTTAATTAAAGTCTAGCTGTAGATGAAGACCAGGTTAAAAACATGCTATAATTCAACCACTGAAAAGTCAAACAAAACCAAAATAAACCTGCAGTAGTGCAAACATGCATGTAGGCATGTTAAATTAGGAAAACATGAAAATTGTCATTAATGCCCCTTAACCAATGCCTTACTAAAGCAAAGCATTAACAGTATTGTCTGAGAACTGCGCAATATACAGGAAGCATAAAGAAATTTCAAGCAAAAACAAAGTTCAGGCTATACTTTCATTATCATTTCTTTCTTTGCTCTGTGTAGACAAAACAGACCATTTGTTAAAATTGATATTAAAAAAATCTGACCACAATTATCTTAAATGTGTTACTTATTAATATGTGAGGCTCTGTGTGGATATTGTCTCTGGAAATGTTCTTTTCAGATCTGGAAGGAAGCTCTATATTCTAACTCCCTGCGGCCATTCTTGGGATGCATGAGCTTTTTGCTTGTTGTAGCAAGCTGGATGGTATTTATCTGTTCCAGTTATTCCAGCTAGTTTATGCCACCCTTGATGAGTTGCACAAACTGTGAGAAAGAGTACAAAGCAGCATGGATATTCAAGGCACAGGAGTAAGATGATAGTGCCTTTGTCGGCTTATGTACCGACTTACCTAGGAGTGCTTTATTCCTCCACATGGACAGAATTCTGTCAGAACTCAATCCTGATATGGAGGTTTTCAACTACTCCAAAAGACTATGTGGGAATAATTGTATTGCCATATATTTCATGCCTGTGGAAGGAAAAAGGCCAGATGCAGCCAACTTCTGATTCATCTGACTGCCACCCTTTTGCCCCACCCTTTTGTTCACAGAATTCTGGTTAGTGATTCATTAAAGTTAGTCCTATTAATGCTCATAAACATATTTTGGGAATGCTGACAACTTTCTTCTGGAATGGTGGTTTGTGAACAGTCTTCTTCCCATTCTACATGTTAGCAATGATGCAATCAGGATAGGACCAGGCGGTGTCACATGCTGGAAACCTATTGTGCATTGCAAATGGTAACATGCACAAGTGGGTGAGAAACCTTTTTGCCCCAACTTGTGGACCCTTGGGAGCTTCCTGCTTTTGATCTTTTGAAATTAGCTAGCGGTGAGAACTCTTCTGCTTTTTTGGGATAGCATTTATTGAGCTCAGATGAAAACCAAACGAACAACAATCAAAAATATACCTTTTCCCTTCACACAAAAAAATCCCTGTCATTTAGCCAGTTTTAGTCCTCGAGACTGAAGGTGCAGGTGTTGGGCATACTAGGTGAAAGAATCCCACTGTGGTATTTTCTGTGCTACCTGTTGGGAAGAATACATACAGGGATGTCTTCAAGTTGAGCTGGGGTTCCCAAAGACATTGATTCAATAACTAAAGTTGTTTCAGCTACTAATTTCCAATTATTTCAGCAGAGGTACATAAGAGTCTTTGAGGGTGGGAAGTATGCAGAACAAAATGAGGAAGTACCCATAGGTGCAGTCCTCTTCACAACAGTGCTCTTGGCCTCTTTCTGCTTCTGGTACAGAGAAGGCAAATGCTCCCAAATTCCTTCTCTGGGGAGACTGTAACACTTCATGCAATACTGCATCAGCCCATTCAGTGTGCACAAAGAGGAAAGATCTATGAGTAATTCACTGTGAATGGATAGAAATGAGACTGAAATCCTCTAAGCCTCTTTAGTTTCCCATCCCTAAATCAGTTGAGCATAATACACTGCAGCCCAGATTTCTTAGCATTCACCATTCACAAACTCACAATTATTATTTTTGCATTAAGTTGTTATTGGATAACTTTCATTTTGCAAAGAAATTTCAAACCCAGTTCTTTTCTTGTAACAACTACAAGCATAAGGGTTTTTTTCTATCATTGAAACATTCAGGACAGTCCAAATTATGCTAACAACAGAGTAACTTTCCAATACCTTGTGGAAAAGAAAATGTTATGTCTTTGTAGGAATGAAGACAAAACAGAGGAGCAGCTGTTTCATACATAAAGGCACTGAACTAGGTCAGGGCCACCAAATGATTATGACAAATGATATTTAGTGAGGCAGGATCTTGAAAGTGAATTTTTGGAACCATGAATAGGAACTTGTATTAAGGTATTTCAGAGCAACTTTGTTGTCTTATTTATTAAAGACGCCTAAGAGTATCTGCTTTTTAAAAGATCCATATTCAATAGTTTAGAAATTAATCATATTTTGGGCTATCCAGCCTTTTAAACTTCTAAAACTGCAGGTCATCTTTGCATCTAAAATAAAGAATATAGTATTCAGAGGTAGAAGCACAAATCAACTAAATAATGTGATTTATTCAAAAGTTAATTAATTATTTTTATTTAATGCCTTCAAAAGTCAATTAATTACTTTAAATTAATGAAATCATATTAATAAAAAATTTAATAGATAAAAGCAGAGAGGTTTTAAGCCAAAGTAGTTGTGTTTGGAAATGTTGATATCATTGTAAAATGCACAGGTTGTTGCAACATAGAATAAAAAAAAACCCCATGCATCTGATCTTGCATATAAACCTCCTACAAATTTCAGAGATTAATTTAGTTACCTAATTAAAAAAGATCGTTCTTCAGGTCTGCTTTTCAAAATATGGTGGGGAGAGGGGATACCTATTTGTCTCTAAGATGCAAATAGACAGCAACTGAGGTTTTTTAATTTAAAACAAAAGAAATCAAGTATCTAATGTTTTTTGTGTTCATAACTGCATAGAAAATCTCATTAACATTACTCATTTGGGCATTGCTGTTTATTTCCTTAGAGACAGCATCAAATCCTAAAGTGCAATTGAAATAAATGACAAAACCTTCATCAACTTCCAGGAAAAACAGTTCAAGTCTATAGTGAAGTAACAGGGTTTTTTATTAAAAAAAACCAAACCAAAACAAAACCAAAACAAAATATGTCTTTCAAAGCCTCAAAAATGTAGTCCACTAGGACCTTTGGGCACTTCTCTCTTTCTACTCCTCCTTAAATAGATGAACCAATTAATTCACACAGATTTTAGTTTTGAAGTAGAGTGGTAATTGAGCAATTGCTAAAAGAGAAGCAACAAATGACATGCACAGAGACCTTTATCTGAAAGAAGGATTCTGTTGTAAGAAACACTTCTGACATCATCTTGAGTTTATGGTTGGAAACAATTTAATGCATTTTAGTCCCAGACAGAATAGGAAGAAGTGTAGAGATTAAAATTTCTGATTAAATCTGAGCTCACTAATTTGGGTAAGATCAGGAAAGCAAACAGGAAGAACTTCTGGACATGAGATTGCAACAGAATGAAGTTTGACAGAGAGAATTGTGGGAGCCACCATCATGAACTTATCCCATAATTGAAGTGTTCATCAACCAGAAACAAGCACTGAGATGAAAAGATCTGGGTCTACGTGTGGATGTCAGTGTGACAATGAATCTACAAAGAGATGCATCTATAAAAAAGGGATGCGATATTAAGACATATAAGGGTATTACCTTGCACAATTCCCTTATGAAATGCTGGCATGGTGTGAAATAAAGCATTCAGTTCTCTGTTTGAATTTGAATCAACATAGTTAAGGAATAGTGAAAGATTGCTGAAAATAAAAAAGGTGATTAAAAGAGTTTTACATTGTTACATTAAGAAAATCTAAGGCCTAGACAGAAAATGGTATTATTTAATAGACACTGCTGAGAGAAAAACAACCCATGAATAAATTTAGGATGGAGATGAGAAGATTTTTTGATCCTTTCAGGACTAGGTTTTTGTAACAACTTGTTTTTAGATCAGTTGTTATAAATTCATGCAAGGATTGCATGACAGAGCCAAAGGGCCTCATCCACACAGAACGTTCCTTTCCTGGAAACCTGTGTTGCTTGGTTTTAAAAACATGATTACAGCAAGTGCTGGGGAAAACAAAACAAAACAAGACAAAACAAAACAAAAACCAAAAACAAACAAACAAAACAAAAAAAAAAGAAAAAAAACAAAACAAAACCCCAAACAAAACCAAAAACCCAAACCCCTCTGCAAATATGCGTAAAACTCACCAAGCAGCCAAGAACTGTCCTCTAGCAATAGTTATTTTTATTGCTCAAAATACAAACATTTTCTTCAGATTGTTCACAATAATTTGTATTAATACCAATCTGATAATAATTTCAAGGAAGGCATATAGAGTAACATACATTTTGAAAATTATTTAGGTTTCAGCATAGCACCACCTATTGGAATAAAACCAGCAGCAATGAATCTGAAACTGTGAAAACATAGCTAGAATCAACTACAGTTAATTTAAAGGCTTACAGTGTGGAGGGCTCTGTGACTTGTGCTGCCTTGCATGCTATCCCTGCTAATAAAAATTTGTTGGCAAACTCACTATTATATGTTTTTGTTATTAGAAAGGAAGACTTTACCACAGTGTAGGTGAGGTAAAGTTTTGCTTTAAGTCATTAAGACATAACTCAGCACAAAGTGAAGATATTTACACAGATTTAAAAGATACAATATTTCCTAGGAAGGAGAACACTGCATGACAATTTAAAAGAGTTGCAGACAGATAGATATAAGTGCTAAAAAGTAGGTGCTTGGTCTGTCATTAGAGAGCATATCAGCCCCTTTAAAATACACTCTGCTTAGACTAATCACCACTCTATTGCTGTTTCAAATTAAGCGTGCAGGTGTAAAACTGGAATAGCGCAGTCCCCTCTGCTTGTTAATAAGGAGATCATATTGTGTTGCAGGTCAGAGTTTCAGGTGAGCAGAAAGTGGAAGCACTGAACAACATCCAGAGAGCAAGATGGGACGTGTGGTTCAAAGCCATGTTCTTGGGGATTTATATTATTGAGTCTCCTCTGTCCTCCTTCCTTGAGGAAAAAGAGAAGTCCTGCAACTTGTTATTCCTAGGAATTTTTTTCTGCTCACAGCTCTAGAAAGCAAGTTACACTGAAAACAGCTGTTTTGCATGGACATTTCACTGGCAAAGTTTGAAATACCACTGTCCCCATACCTGCCCTCCATGGCTGCTTTTCCATTCAGCTTGTGGCTGCAAAAACGCTCCAGAGAACAGTGTTGTAAGATATGTTGGGCAAAAAAAAAATAAAGGGCCAGTCTGTGTCTCCCTGAAATGCTAGGATGCAGAAGGGTAATGTAAGAAACATTTTAATATTCCTTTGGAGGAAGTGACTTGCCCTCAGTTGGCCAGAGGTGCTCAGAAAGGTTGCCTGGCCTCAGCTTTCACAGTGATGGAGTACTGAATGCTGCTGAGCTGATGTGAGGCCTCATGACAGTGGCCTGCCCTCTCAGGGGTACTCACTGATATGCTTGTGTCAGGCCAGAAAAACAGTAGTTCAATATCGCAGGTAGAGACGGACAACACAACATGTTCAAAAGCCAAAGGCCAAAAAGCCAATTATTAATTTATTACAGCCCTTTTTATAACACATTACTGCTACTTGTATTACTCTCTCATTGGCCTCTAAATTACTACATTACACATTATTGGCTAGGCATGACTGATACACACTTTAGAAGAAAACAACCTCCCACTTGCAGGTGGACATTTTTGCCCCGTTATTTTGGATTCCTGCTCTGTTGTTATGCTAAGATTCTCACGGGTACATGCTAAATATGCCCAAACCTAGCTGTCAGTTCCCACAGTTCTGGATCAGGCAGTGGGAGTTTCCCCACGCAGGAGGCACAGAAGTGACAGCCAGACAGATCTGCCAATGGGGCACAGGGCCGCTGACTGATAGAATCATAGAATGGTTTGGCCTGGAGGGCACTGACTGATAGAATCATAGAATGGTTTGGTATGGAAAGGACTTTAAAATCTTCTAGTTCCAACCCTCCTGCCATGGGCAGGGACACAGTCTACTAGACCAGATTGGTCAAAACTCCATCCAATCTGACCTTGAACCTTTCCAGGGATACGGCACCCACAACTTCTCTGATGCCAGGCAGAGACAAGCATCTCAACCCACCCTTCATCCCTCCATAAAATAGCTCTTTTTTCTTCCCACTAAAGTGTCAGGACAGATGCCACTTAAAAAAAGTACTGGGGGGAGTGGGGTTGAAAGAGTGAGTATACAACAGTAAACTGTCACATATCCTGCTGGTCAAAGGATCTTTCAGAACTTCCAGCCACAGACTTGGGCTTGCCAGGAAAACACAGCCCAGTCAGTACCTACTCCCCTTCCTACTCAGTGCACCCTCAGCTGGATGAACTGATAGGATTTGGATAGGACTTTGGATAGGATTATTGTTACCTGGCATTAACCACCTCACAGTTGTTCCATGTTGCTTGGGGCTTTGGATGGCTCTGGAAGCACTGAGGTAATAGCAGTGTCTCCAGGGAAAGGCTGATGCTAGAGCCACTTGCAGAAAAACAAAGGAATCGTCGTTTGCATGCTTTCCCCTCTTTCTTGAGCTAACCTCAAGTTACCTGAATCCCAACCAGACAACAAGATAATCTTAATTTTTTTACACAGAAGATCTTTAGGTTATTAACTACTCTTTAAAACTAAAGGCTTGTACACACACTGTTGTATTAGAGGGTATGTATAAACAATTACAGGCACCACACTCCTGTTAGCAAGAACGCCCATGTCACATAAGACTGTTCTTTGGAAATTCATGAACTTGAAAACTACAGTGTTCAAGAACAAAAGAAGCAATCTTGCATTTCAGTAGTATCACTGTAATATAGAAAATGGATATAAAGTTAAGATTCATACTAATTAGAGGATACAACTGCATTATTTAGTGCAAATTTGCACTTTTTTTTAAGGTTATTTGCACTTTTTTTTTTTAAGGTTTGATGTTTGACATTTGAAAGTCTCGCACCTTATTTACAGTCAAAAAGCCACAAGGCATAACATCCTGTAAATATTTTGCTTCTTATTTAGTTGTTTGAAATCTTCATTTGCCCTGTGTTGTCACCCCCAAACAGAGTTTACACAACTAGAAGGAGATTTCAAGTGTGTGATTTTTTTTTTAAAGAGACAAGAGCCAAGCACAAATCTAATAACAACGTGTGGGGTTTCAGTGTGTGAGGTACAAATTGTCTTATTTTAGATGTGTTAGTCATCAACTTCTTGTAGTTTCCTTCAGGACATGAGCTCAAAAGAAAAACCTGGAATAATTTTTAAAAAGTGATAAAATTGGGAGTGAGGGGAATGGTCCCCTTTTTAAAATTTTTTGTACCCACAAACCTATGCTTCTTTCTCCTTTTCCACTCCACAAACAGCTATAGGTTTCCAAATAACCACTGAAATTCTTTCAAGGGAAATATTTTTCTTATGATTGTGATTCTTCTGAGGTCTACCATTACTGTAAGTAAACATTTGTTCATTTCTTTCTATATTGAAGTAAATAAAATTTTAAAAAATGAAGACGGCAAATGTATTTTCATGTACAAATAATAAGCATGACGATTTTTTATTGTATTTGCATTGGTTAGGCTTATTTTTAAAACCTTTATCATTGTATCTTCAAGCATTTCCATGTTCTTCTGCATATCTCAAGATCAATGTCAGTTTATAACAGTGCATTTGCACTTAGACTAAAAATGAACCCTCTCTTTTTTCTTTTTATTCCCCTAATAAGTTTTCCAAAGTATCTGAAATAAATATTCCCAGAAATATACTTTGCCTTTTACTATAGTATAGCAGGTAGACTTAAGCTGTATGTGTGCCTTCATTTTTGTAATGAGTGATTTCAGCAGATGTAAATTGAGTTTAAGCCCACTCCTCTGGAAAGGCACACAGCTTATGCTACAATAGGTATGAAAAATGTAACAGGATTCTTACATCTCTGCATAGTCCATACATTTGTTGATGTGTATTGATCTGATAAACTTTTAAAAAAAGTCTACAGACTCTAAAAAATCTTTTGCTGCAATGTTACAACACTACTTGCTGTTAGCCATGAAAAGAAAATATCTGCATGCTCGCATCCTGACATCTGAAAACTTACTTTTCCATCCTCCTGGTCTGAAGAACCACCACAAGTTTTAATGTATTTTTACACTTAGTTGGATTCTTTGGATCATTACACTCAAAAATACTTTTTGAAATTTGTTTTTTTCCTCTACTGGTTGAAAAAAATCCCACGTCTTTGTCCCCCTTTGTCTATTTGTAGTATTTTGAGGCTAACTCCATGAATCCAGAAAAGTTACCCAACTAGAAATACAGCCTAACTTTCAAATGGACTGATATTAGCCACTGCTACTGGCCACTGCTACATCCTGGATGTTTGTGATTACTTAAACCTTTTACATATTGGGCCATTTGCAAAAAAAGCCGTAGGCAGTCTGAGCTAAATAATCAACCTAAATACTTCATTTGAAATACCCAGCAACCTACTGACCATTTCTAAATTCCAACCATTGCACTTCCTAGGGGAGACTGAGGGGAAGGGGGGAAGCAAAGAGTTGATTTTGCAGCTGCAACAACCTCTAGTCACATCAGCAGGAAACTCCTGTCTGTGGGATGTTATCCTGTGTTACTGAGTGTTACAGAGCACGGTTAGTGTTGTAAAGACTTTTCCAGAGCTGTAAGAAATCACTGCACCATGAGGGCTGTTAACTTTATTTCTGACTGTTGAAGTACTTTTGAAATGTTTTCATTGAAATTACATTCACTAGTGAGCATACTGTATTTATAGTATGTATGCATGTATGCTTGTATGTATCATTGAAAGAGGTGCCCAGAGACACTGTGGAGTCTTCATCCTCAGAAATATGTACAGCTCAGCTGGCCAAGACCCTGAGCAAGCCAACACAGCTGCAAAGTTGACCCTGTTCTGAGCGGGGACTGAGACCAGATGCCCTCCAGACAGCCCCTGTAGACAGAATAGATTATTGGATGATTCTGTTGTTCACTGTCATGGTAGCAAACAATGCAGGTGCTTCCTTTTTCTGCCATGTATTTAATATTTTTCTCATTATGTTATTACCAAATCCTGGCGTAATGAGATTTCAATGCTTTTTAGTATTTTAAGTAGGTACAGGAAATAGAGGGGATCATTTGCTAAGAAGCAAGTAATATCATTTCTAATTAATTTTGTTACATGCTAATTAACTTTTTACATGCTAATTTGTCTTAATTTTTCTTAAATACAAATAAAATATGAATTGAAATTATAAAGTACTGGGTGGAGTTATTTATATTCTTCATCAGATCAGAGATTATCCCAATCAGTTCTCATAATAGTTTTATATTGGATAAGTTAACCACTGATATTGCTCAGCTTTAACTACACATGATAATTGCCAAAGTTCATTTCAAGTCCCAATGTTTTTTGTCGGGAATATAGTCTGATAGAAACTGAAAACTTCTGTACAGTCCAGTGAATAAGGCATGGGAGTCAAAGGCTTTGGCATATTCATATCTCTACCACTGAATAAGCTCATTCTTAAACCAGTCTGGGGCCTAATTCAAGGTTTATTATAACCAGAAGGAAGCTTTATATTGACTTCAGTGAACTTTTTCCCAGTGTCCTCAATGTGAGTCCTGGATCTCGTCTCAGTTCTGATTCTGAAAGCCTCATGCAAGTGAAAACATCCATTTTTAATCTTTAAGATAACACTAGGCGCTAGGTGGAACTTCAGTGAGGATGACTAACAGGGCTGCATAAAACAACAGTGACCCCTACTCATTCGTTGTGCAATATGTGGTGCCAAATGGATACGGAGGGAGAACTTTTTCTCTCCAGATGAGTTTTCTCATGAAATACTCACCAATTTGCTTCAGAAGGCTCTCATGAACATTGTTTACTGTCATCACTATTGTTGCATAAATTGCTGTTAATTACAATTCTATTGTAATAATGCCTTCAGCAAAGCTTTCCAGTTAAGGGAAATGGGAAAATGATGCTCAGTTCTTACCTGTAGGAGCAGGATTGTTTCTTAGTTGTTACCTGCATTGAAACACCTTCATTATGCTAAAGTCTCAGAGACTTATAATTCCACCTATCTTGCAGATAGGGAAGCATTTGTGTTCTGCTTTGGGGTGGGTTGGTTTTGGTTGTTGCTTTTGTAAGAACTCAGTGTTAATAAAATTCACCCTACAGGTCAGGAAGTCCTCCTGCAGGCAGATGGAATTTAAAGATTATCCAGAAACACCATCTAAAACTGCCTGTATCTGGCAGGGGTGTTGATCATGGTGGGAAAAGAAGATCCTGTTTATATCTTCCTTGCTACAAGGGCAAGGGATGTATATGAACCAAACCTCAATTTCTGAGCATCTCTTGCAGGAGGTCTGTGTTTATAAACACATAAACCATCTGTTAAGTGCTTGCAAATTAAACACCTGCTTTTTTTTCTAGTGCAGTTTAATATCTAGTTTCAAAAAAACCTGTGAGGTCTAACAAAGTTATGCAGGCTGTTGCTTGATTCTTTGCAAGAAATGCAAAATAATCACATAATTACAGAAAATGCCTGCAAATGCAGACTGCGTTTTTCCATTTTAGTTGAATTCCTATCTTGAAGTAATTAACTGCACCTTTGAAATGCAAACTTTGCAAATGTTTCAACTTTTCAACTTTTTGTGTGATTATGGATCTTCATCAAGAAATAACTGGAATAACTTTACATAAAAGAAAATCTGTTTTACAAATAAGTAAATATGTTATGTATTCTGGATATATCATGTGAATTTCTAGCTGACGTATCTGATTTTTCATTCACAGAAAACATCTCCAAGTCAATGTTTATGTCAGCAAACCCTTTCCAGGACTAAGGTGGCTACTAGCTTTCCATATAAGACATTGTTTAGCTTTGATGGTGATTTGGCCTCACAATTGACAGAGATACTCAGAAAGCCAAGACTATGCTATTTCAAACTTTGAAGAAAAGAGGTTAAAATAGATTTTGAGTATCCTCAGCTATGTCAGCTGGACACTTAACAGCATCTCACAAGAGCATCTACATGCACTGTAAATACATTCTTCAGACTGGCTTTAAATAAACAAATAGATTGTGTTGCAAAAAGGTTCTAAGTCCTTTTTTTCAGAGTGAAATCAGACATGAAAATTCTGGCACATTCCTAAACTTGTTCCATTGGATTCTTTTTGTAACAGTAAGTCTAGTTTTAACTGGTGCTGTTAGAGCTTGTGCTGTTTTATGAAGAACATTTTGGTCAGCTCCACTGAAAATTCATGACTCACCAAGAGTCTATCAATCTTTTAGTGCATTTGCTGTCTGATGGAATGGAAACGAATCTCTTTATCAGTGAGTACACCCTGCAGACATATTACAAAACTACATGAAAAAGCCGATTTGATCTGAGAATCCAATGTAAAATTTTATTATTATCATTTAGCTTATTATTACTTTATTCCAGGCAATGCAACAAAACTGTGTCATCATCCAGCTGCACCAGGACTTTAATAATAAATGATGTAACTGTCTGATGGTGCATGAAGAGGAGTTTGGTTCTGTTCCCACTGAAGTCAAGGGGAGTTTTGCTACTGACTACAATGAAGTATCTTATCCTTGTGTGAACTTAATAAATGTGTCATTTCCATGAATAACATACATCAGTTTTATGATGATTATTTGGTTTACTAATATTTGATTATTGGTCGTTTGAAACTTATGTGTTAGGCATTGGGATACATTTTCTCCTCTGAGCTAAGTACTTTGTGCAGCCATGGTAAGAGGGAAAGATGTTGGCACATTAGGGACAGCTAAGAATACATCTGCCAAAGAGGATCCCTTAGTTGGTGCAAAGGAAAAATAGCTAACTTTTATGTCTTGCAAACATAAAGCCCAGGACAGTGTTGCAAAGCCAAAATCCAGGTGGCTCTACTGATTTTTAGTTTTTAATTGGCCACAAGAAGCATTGCCAGGCAGCAGAAAGCAGTGCTTTGAGGTCTGCATATGTCAGAGTCAGCACTGAAGCAACAGAAAGCTATGATGTTATCTGTCTTTGACTGAGTTCTTGGCTCCTGAGTTTGAACACCAACATATCAATTCTTCACTTTATTAACAGAAAATTCCTTTTGAATAATCTCTGTAATGTTTTATACAGACAAGTCTCTCTGACTTCTCAGGGAACATCCCCTCATTTTCTAAACAACAAGGAGCAAGGATGTTTTCTGAATCTTTCCTGATGAACTACAGAAAATCTTGTCTGTCGCTGGCACACAGAGAGGGGGTACTTAAGGACTGAGGCTACTCAACTGTTTTAGCCTGGGTGTTGGAGTAAGAAACGTTGAAGGAGAAGGAATGACAGTAACTCATATTGTTTCATTGAAGACCTTAGACACACAAGTCCCTGTGTGATGTGTTCTCACTGGTGCCTACTCTCCTTCAACACCCTTTGGCCCATGAATGCTTTCCCCTGGCTTATGATGAGCCAGGTGAGCTACCTCTCACCACTTACAGCAGCAGTCTCTCTCCCCATGAACTTACAGATCCTTCCAATCACTCTTAGTGCTAGTAAATGCTGTAATGGTGATGAGGGCACTGAGCAGGAGGCTGTCCAGAGTGGGAAAGTGATAAAGAGAAGCAGGTACAGAAGCACTAGTGCAGGAACAAGCACAGGCTACTCTGGCCCTCCTCATGTTCTGTTGGGGCATGACCCTGCTCACAGGGCTCCTGAAAGCTCCCTTGGTGCTTGGAGACAATCTCAGTGTTGCAGAGGTTCGCCCACTGTCTGAGGCATAAATTTTTGTTTTTATTCTTACTCATTTGTCACTACAGGGAAATTTTTGTATTCTCAGGAAAATGTGTTTCCTACTTAAGAAAGTACATGGATATTGGTCAGCCACATTTATACGGCCACTGTTGAATTAGGAAAGTAAAGTGAAAACATTGTCTTGAGTTCCCATGCAGCCCCTGCAAGAGTACCCTTGGTATCCAAGGTTTTCAGGGTGAGGGTACACTATCTGGTGAGTTCAAAGACTGTCAGCTACCAATATAACTTGCAGCACTTAGCAGAGAACTGCAACAGATCAAATAAAAAATAAAGGTGTTATGAGGTGCCGAATACCCTACTACAAACCTGATCTGCTTCAACTGCATTGCCTGTGCAGCACCATCAGTTGCTTGGCTTCTGTTTCACTGTCCCACTGCAGAAGCCTCCTTACAATCATGAACATGTGTTTCTAATCAGAAAATGCTCAAGGAAAGACCACCTGCCTACAAAGCATACTTTCTTCCCAGTCCGAGTGGGCATCTTACAGACATCTGTTTAGTACACAGCAAAAAAAAAACAAGCAGAAAAAAAATCTGAAAAGACAGCTTTCTTCTAGTGAAAGCCTATAGTGTTATCTGACATGTTTGTAACAAAACTAGGAGAGAAGACCTTTCTTATTTACTATTCCTGATGAAAATATAATGAATAAATAATTTAATGGGAGAACACAGTAAAAAGAAACTTGTCCTTTGCTTTGGCATTTTAGTTTACTTTGGCTTGTCTAACCAAGACATTTTCTAAAAGAAAAAAGTCTGAATGTATTCAAACAGGGAAATAACACTTTTTCATGAATCCTGATTTTGTCAGAATTTTCTGAGCCATCACTAAACAGCAGGCAATTAAAAAATCAATGCTGTTGTTTCTAGAACTCTTTAAACTTAAACCCCAGAGACTGTTGGACAAGGAAGGTAATAATCTATGTGGCTTATTACATTAGTATAAGGTGAGCCAGATGTTAAAAGCATCTAAGCAGTGAACTCAAAGAGTAGGAGTCCAATCTCTTGCATTTGAGGCTTGATCCAAAATGGACTTGGTTTAATGTTTTCTGTTGACTTCAGTGGACATCGGGTCAATCCGATCTGCTCTAGTACTTTCAATTTCACACAGTCATGCCTTTAAGAATAACGTGCATGCACTGTGAGAGTGATGGAAGCTTTACTTGGCTGGACCATCAATGTTTAAAAAAACTTTGAGGCCAGTTAGATCCAGCAAGTACTTGGCACCACAAGTTTAAGAACAAAATAAATAAATAAGCAAAACCACTAAGGAAAATCTTTGTAATCTGTAGAAAACAAACCTTAACAATTAAGTGATAGTCAGAATCAGCACCAAAATAAATGTGCACATTGGAAAACAGCCTCTTCTCTCACAGTGGTTCTCACGGAAGATTCTTTTATTCTAACAATAAAAATTCTGGATGAAGATTTCTTCCAATCCAAAGGAAATATAAAGAGCTCATCATCCAGCAACAAGAGAGGCCTCTGCACTCTGAGCCTGCACTAGGCAGCTGCAGACAACTCTTGGGATACAGACAACGTGCCACAGGAGAGGCCAGCAAGAGACCTAGCAGCAAGCCCATGTGCTGCTGCTGCCAGACATCAGCCTGGAAGTTGACAGCTCAGTATCCTGCAGATGCCACTCACGTCCTGCATGTGTGCAGAGGTGGCTGAGGGTCATGTTCTGCAGCCAAATGAGTGTAGGAGGAAGGCCAGTGGTGACATTATGGTCAGGCCACCAGCAAGAGGAGGGGGTGGCTGCAAAGCAGAGGCTCATTCTCACACATACACCACATGTACACACGTACTTATGAGCCAAACTGCTTTCTAACAGCTCTGCTATGTAGTAGATACAAAACCCATGGCTTAGGAAAACATCCCTCTCTGTGCAGAACTTCACTGTTTTTACAACAGTGTTACCTTATGCTATTCTTACCCCTGGGAAGTCTATTAAAAGCTCAAGGCCTAGGGACACAAAATAAAACGGAAAGTTGAGCAGAACTTTGTAATCAACAAGTGCTAGTACTCTGTGGCTTTTTAATGAAAAGAAAAGAAAGCAACCCAAACACTAAAAAGACAGTCTTATATCTTCAAAAGTTTTTAAAGACACAGACCATTATTAATTTTCAAAACTGATAACTATTCTACACTTCCCTCTTTTCAAAATTGAACACACACGCCTTTCTTCTATGAACCTTTTTATCCATGACTAGGTTCTTAATTCCTTTCTACTACACTTGCAGGCATGAGATCGATGTGATAACAAAAAAAAAAGCTCCAAGACCAACAACAATCTTACTCCAGTGCCTGTCTTTGCACTTCCACCCAACAGTTCTGAAAAGGTGGAATTTAAACCGGCTCTTGGGAGTTTATGTGAGTCATGCAGCAACTAGCAATGTCCTCAAGAACTTCCGATTTAGCTCTTCAACATGCAGGAAAAGCAAGCAATTAATGTGCATGGGCACACATACAAACATGATTTCTTCCTAATCTCCTACACAGCAGGGATGAGCAGATCAAGCAATACTTTATAAATGGAAAATTATGTGTACTTAATGATGTACAAAATCTCAAGTAACTTAAAAGTTTGTTTAGAATCAGCTGGGAATTGCAATTCATCCAGTACTTATCTGAGCAAATCAGATGTTGCAATCTCAAGAAAACAGGGCTGGAAAACTAAGAGTGATTGTCTATTCACAATACTTTGTGTTGGACGCGGTGACTATTTCAGACAGCGATTGGGAGAAGAATTCCTACAAAGTAAACAAGACAAAAGGAAGAGATGGAAAATGTCTGTACTAAAAATACTGTGAATAGCCCAGACAACACCATTTTGAGCACCTAAATTCATCCAGCCACTTTTTGTTTACATCATTGATGTATACTTCTAAATAATTAAATTTGCATTTGGTTTAAAGTAAAAGATAAAAGCTGAAATCTGCTGCTAGAGAACGTAAATGATGGTATAGACAAGGTCTAAGGAATGATGCTTGTAGCTTTGTGTTTTGAATGCTTGCTGGAATCACAGTGCCCTAATGTCCTTCCACGCTACCTGGATTAAGTACAAATGAGTATTTTTTCATGTTCTACATTTCAGAAGAATTTCAGCCAAATCTCCTAACCTCCCATTAATTGTATACCTTATCTTCTTCACAGGCTCTCGTAGAGGTCAGCTCACCTGCAGCTGGGAAATATGGGTGAAAATAAATAAATTTATTCTCAAGTCTTGGTGTCCTTCAGCAAACTTGTGTATAGTTGCTATCTCTGCTTTTCACTAATAGCCATGGTGACACTTCAGTGTCCTTTTCTGACCATGCAGCACTATCTCTGTTCATCCACTAAAGATTGACCCAAGCCAAAGTTTTATGCAAGGACTAAAAGGACATGCTTCTGATAATGCTGTCAGGATTATACTTCTTTTTTGCCAGATAGTGATGGTTTTGTTAAACTATATATCCACTCCCAGCAATTTTTCTGGTCCTTTGCTCCTAAATCTTCCATATTTAATCCACTTGAAAGTTTTTTAATTACTTACCTTACCCAGGACATAACATTATCTTCCCTCAGAAAGAGTGGCCATCTTCAAGGTTTCTTCAGGAAGACATGCTTATTTGGAAAGATTTCCTTAGAGTCTACCTCAGGTATTTCATAAATAACATAGGCAGTCTAAAATTCCCCTATTGTTGTGGTAAAAGCAGTGGTTGATGGTGCTCCCACAAATGTTTTGAGGGCTTTGGTCAAAGCCCAGTGCTGCAGCCAGACAGCTGTGACAGCTGGCACTGAGTTTCACTAGCAAAACCCACAGGTGGTTTGTGATCTGTCCAAACGGTGAAGAGACTTCCCATGCAATTATGGAGGCACTTCAAAGTCCAGCGATAAAAGTTAGACTTTCTGTCTTCAACCATCAGTAAATCTATCATGTCAGTTGACCATCCTCCAGTGACTGTCACACCATCGGTCAGAACTATCCCTTCTCTTACCTTACAGATAATTTGTTGCTCAAAATAAATAAATAACATGGAGGGCCCGGGAAGCTCTAAAATACTTGGATCTCTCTCTCAGTACTAGGCACATCTCTTTTTCTTAGCAAGTATGTAAATAATTGGAAACTGCTAAAGCACGAGAAATAATGTTGCTAAAAGGTAAATGAATATGCGCCTGGTCTCAGATGTTATGCTCAGAAAATCTGAATCCTTTCACTGTTTACCCTAGGTTTTATGAATGACAGACCCCCCTCTCTGTTCTGCTGCCATCAAAATCCCTACTTGTTGTTTAAGCATGTGCTTTCTTTTACAGAAGGCCTCAATGATGCTGTGTTTATAGTACCCTTGTTGGCTTATCAGTGTTGCCTCTGCAAGAGGTGAGGATGTAAACAGCCCTTGTTAAATTGCCTTTCTAGAAAATTCTGAAAGATGATTCAAGTTCCCTTTACCACTGACTACATCAGTATAAACAAACTGTTTTGAAAGTCTGAAACATATATTTCTTACAATCATCTTCCAACTAACTCCATTGGCTAGCTGTCTCTCTGTACATATAAAGCAATTATCTAACATTTAGACATTAGTCACTAGCTTTTATACAGCCCTTTTAGATGTGGATAGTTTCGGCTGTCTTGATGGTAGAGGAGGTTCATTCAGAATATTAAAATAGTGAAACTATGTTGGCCTATCATCTAGAGTCTCTAATCTAACCTCAGATTTTTCTCTGAAGATCTTAAGCACTCACTTTGACCTAGATACAAATCTTGGTCTTTACAACTCATTAACCGCTTTCAACAACAGCATTATGTGCATCTTCAGTATCTGGTACATTCTTATTTAAAGGTTTGCCCCAGATTCCATTTTCCATTTCATTCTTTCCTGCCCAAGAAATTCACATTGGTCCCTTGAACATATGGACTGAAAAAAATCCTGGTCTGTATATTCTTTAGGTTTTTATCTTACTATGTATTTTAAGGTATGCTTTAGCATTTAGTAAATTTAGCTATCTTTTTTTTGTCAATACTACAGTTGTGACCAGGATCAGCTGTGTTATGCACAGATGATACATACACTTCATACATACTGATAAAGAAATGTGTAACAGAAGTCTTTGTCTTCACATCTTGAGTATATAATTATTTATCTATGTCACTAGTTGGCAAGGTTCTTTCTTTCCTGTCAGGAGTACATGTCTTTCCCCAGGATAAGAAAGTTCTTTCCTTTTCATACTGTCCTTTGGTCTGTACATCATTGATTTGAGAAGATGATTGATGGACTGCTTAGCATTTTCTGGCCAAATGCCTAATCTTGAGGCATTTCTGACAAGAGGCCACTTAAAATATACACTCATCTAAAGTCAGCTAGCTCTTCCAGAGAAGAAAAATCCTTTGTGAGCTTGAGACTCTTCCAGCATGCTTTGCATTTTGTTTACTAAGACAGTTTGTTTTCCCCTTGTTCCTAAGCACAAGTCTTGCAATATTCCTCACTTCTCCTTCTATCACTAATATTAATTCCATTACTTCAGGCAATGTTAAATTAACTTCTGCCCTAACTTTGAAAGCTGTCATTATTCATAAAAAGCAATCTGTCCCATAGCATATCATTAAAGACATTTTCAGAAAAGCAGTACATAAGCTTTGTTGTACACACACCTATAGATTCTCTTTGCATCATGATATAAGTCTGAAATGTGCATCATTTTCCAATAACTCTGTGTAAATGGTACGTAGCCTTCTGGTAAGTTTTACATATCTTCAAAAGTCCTTCTCATCTGTAAGAAATTCTGTAAGTGGACAGGGGCTTTGTAGAGAAGTAGCCTGAGGGGGTAATTTGCTACTGCTGTCTACCATGTCTTTCACAAGAAATCAGTGCCTACATTTTAAAATTGTAATTTTCACTAGTTCCACTGACTTCCTTAATTTGTCATAACTTTTGGTGATTTATAAGTGTTCCTTGTCAGCAATGTTGTTAGCTCTCTACCAGGATATTGCAAGCTGGAAACACCTGCCTAACTTAAGTATGGCATGACTGGAATGGGAGTGGGGAAAAAATCACTACCACTTAATGACAGGGAGTAAGATTTCATATCTTCTCCTTGATAAATTCCAAAGTGAGACTCCTCATGAGGCAGATGACTGCTTTATATAAAAACTTGCACAGTAGTCTTCCATCTTAATTTGGAGTAAACCATCTGTTCAGAGATTATGAAGGCTATAAACAGCATGATTTCAAATATAAATTAATAAGAAGGGTTCACATAGCAATTTTTTTTCACACTCACTTACCAAAGATATTTTTGTAGGTGTTTTAGATTCAAACCAGGTACCTGCAGGTAATAGTTAAAATTGAAGTAGTAGTTTGTGTCCATATTTATGTGCATTTGAAGACAGTTGTCCACTGCTATGTGAAATTGGACCAGTGACCAGCTGCCAATAGTTTATTTCTTCTTCACAACTTTAAATTTCTCTCAAGGTCAAAAATCCTGGGAATAGAGGAAATGACCTCTGAATTTATTTAAGCATTTCTCTACCCTCACATCTTTCACTCACATTCCCATGCTACTAGGAGGACAATGTTACGTGACTATCTGCAGGCTAATTGCACTTGTATGTCTGATGTTTATTAACAGCTATGCATCAAGAAGATACTCACTCAGAATTAAATAGACAG
This sequence comes from Climacteris rufus, assembly GCA_013398175.1. NCBI lineage: Eukaryota > Metazoa > Chordata > Aves > Passeriformes > Climacteridae > Climacteris > Climacteris rufus. Next base: position 466,432 of record VZRZ01008247.1, read on the forward strand.
TCCTTGTCTTTGCCTGCCTTAATTAATAAACACTATTCCATCCCAAAGCTGGACTTTGGCAAGATATCCACATATAAGTCAAAATCCATGACTCAAAAAATTCACCTTACGTTTTAGGTGCCCATTAGGACTTAAACTTTGCCTCTCCTCTTTGCCTCACTCGAAGCATCTCACTCCTGTAAAGCCTGGAATGTTACATATTCATCCTTCTTCTCTTGCACAATGTCAAGCCAAGAGTTATGCGGATGTGGCACGGTAACTGCTCAAATATCATGGGAAGGAGCAGTGCTTTTTTTTTGGAAGAAGGTCTCACACCACATTGGCAATAAAGCAGTTAGTGAAGTAGCATAAAAGTTCTTAGGTATGAAGTGGAGGAGACATCTTTGTGCAGATTTGGGAAAACTGTGGCATAAAACAGACAGGGGCAGGAACAATTTTGCTCATGCTTTATTTCCAATTATTCTTAACAATGAGAATAAAAACTGGACCTAGACAACTTGGATCATATGCGTTGCCAGCCAGAGAATGCAGCACATATGACAGGGAAAAATTAGAAGTGGAAGAAAATGCTCTAGAAAGATTAAGAATTGATGGTACAAGATAGATACATGTCAAGCAGACAGATGCATATTCTGTTGTAGCCACCTTCAAGTAAGGTACTGGAATACTTAACTCTGTTTTTGAATTTAGTTCTGTCTCAGGACTGCCTAATTAGGAGGTACAATTATTCAGCCAAGAAACAGAATCAATATCAAATATTTTAGGTATTAAATCACATCTAACTATCTCACATCTCAAAAATTATTTGCCAAAGTGATGCAAGCTATTGAATGAAAGCAAAACATGTAAAAAAAAATCAGCATCTAAATGTATGTGCAATTTGACAATATTTATATTTTGATGATAAGCAGTGAAAAAGACTGATTAATTCAATTGACTACTTTTTTACTAATCAAAATAGTCATCAACAGAAAATCTACTACAGCAAGTTAAAGAGCATGATATTTCACATCTTCCTTCTTTTTGCTGCATTATATTTAATGGAAATTAAACCCTCCCCATCTGACAGTAGAAAAAAGAACCAACAAACTATATGCTATAAATACACAATCAACGAAATGCCCAGAATTGTGTAATTTTTTTTTTTTTACTGTGTTAATAGACTTAGTAGAAATCTAGCTTGAATTTCTGTTAATTAAATATGCTGTTAGGACCGAATTATGCCTTGAGAAAAGATTTAGGTAAATCTGATTTTCTTATATATATTTATGAAACTGCTATGCAAAATGTGGCCATTATTTATTCCTGAAAAATTGTCGCAACATTTCTACTTGGTCTTTAGTTAAGAAGCCACAAATCTTTCACGTTTACCATTTGGCATTTGGAAAATAATTTCCACAGTGTGGATCTAATCTGTTACCTAGGTCTAGCAGACAAATTGCCATGTAGTTTCAGAAGACAGATGTTCCTTTTTTTCCATTAGCTTTTGTGTGCAGAAAACCTTTTATGTTGGTTCTAAAATAACATGGCAGTATCACAGATGACCACCTTGCAGTATGAAATACAGCAAAAGTTCCATAGCAAATAATTCAGCAGCCAGATCCCACCTCTTTTCTTGTTGGTGAATTTTCTATTAAGAGCAAATGATTATCATTTTAATTAAACAGGAAAACTGTTTTGTAATATTCTGTGGCTTATTCAAGAGCTTCTGGCTTAATTATCCAAGACTGAAAAACTGAACTGCTTTGATTGGATGCATTAGTCACAAGATATGGGTAAGAATGCTTCCACTTGGCAATTATTCCTGCTTATTACTTAAAAATGTGCTCTTTCAGTAAACATTCCTGAGAAAAGCTCCCTAGCTAGCAATGGCAACACGAGACCAACATTTAAAGTCACAAACTGGCATATTTCAGAGGTGACTGCACCAGAGTTACTGTTCAACTAATTCCTTCTCCTTTTCTTTGATACACTGCAGACGGAAAAAAAAAAGATGGCACACACACTATGGACCACTGCAAGCCTTGCCTCTGCAGCAAAGTCTTCTCTGAACATTAAAGAGACTGCAAAATCCACGGTGTTTTTGCCACTGAGAACTAGCAACAAGGTTGAACTCAGGGTAATTAGTCCAATCACATGACTTCCTTTCTGGGATAAATCCCCAAGTTTCACCAAGGTCAACAACATTTTGATTCTCTTTAGAGCATAGCAATAATTAATCTCCAAAATTCCCTCACACAGGCCTCCAAAAAGCAAACCCTTTGTGGTCTTCTGATCTGTCTAGGCTTATCTAGCAGCAGCTTGCTTGGGATGGATTTGTTGTGTATGGAATTGCAGTACTCCATGTTCACGTTTTCCAGAGGAACTGAATGCAAGTCTGTGGTTGCCTGGTTGCCATAGAGCCTGCAGATCTGTACAGCATGGACGGCTGAGGAGGGTTATATAGGTTTTGCTTTACAGATTTTTAGTAAGTTCAGGCTTTAGGGTGATGTTAAGACCGTGTGTAACTACTGGTGTGGACAGAGAGAAAATGGTGTGCAGACAGTCCAACATACTGAAGGATCTGGCCTTCTTTAGATTTGTTTTTTGATTTCACTGTGGTCTTAAATTTTAATGAAAAAAAAACCAACATGAAAGGTTTATAAATAGCAGACACTGAAGAGAGCTGGTTTTAAAATTCGGTTAAGAATCAGTCTGTATCTAGCAAAGAAAAAATAATTTACCGGTGTTTTACACCAATTTTACATTCTGGGATTTTCTGTTTATTTTATTTCTTTGGCTAAACATTTGCAGAAGAAATGAAGATGAAAATCTTGGAAGGAACTTTTAAAAACAAGAAAAGTACTCCACCCTTATTACAACATTATTCTTATTTAGCCAAACATTTTTCCTTTAACAAATGATCTGATATAGACACATATACAGAAAAGCCACATCTTTTCATGTTAAAAAAAATAATTAGGAGGGGTGAAATATGTGAATAGATGAGAGAAGGCAAAGAATGCAAAATAAATAAGAAAGGAAAATAATACCCTTTTTGTGAATAAAACTAAAGTCTTGCATAATAGTTCCTTGAGTCCATGAAGAAGAACTTAGACTGAATTAACAGTCACATGGGCTTCATGGTGGCTTCCCGTTGTGAGGGGATAGTGGAGCTCATGTGACTAAGTAGATCAAGAAGGGAATAAGCAAGTGAAAAAACTAGGGCGAAAAAACAAGTAAATTGCCCCAGCAAAATAAGGTCACAGGGGTAGACATTTTTAAAGTGAAAGTCACAGTAATCTGCACCTTAACTTTCTGAGATGTTTAAGGGAGAGAAAGGCTTAAAAAAGAAACTTGCAATCTTTTCAGGAAGCTATCAAAGATGTGGCCTTTCCCCGTGTTTATAGCTGGATTTTATTGCTGGAATGGTGTGCTGTTCACTCAAGGTTAGTGATTTATATTTCAAGTCTCTTTCCTAGAGCTAGGCTGCTTGCTGGAGGAGCCCCTTGGGGCAACAAGGTTTTCAACAGAAAGTAGTCACATACATCACCAGTTCCCTAAAGTGTATATAATTGCTTTTGCTGACCTACAGACAGAGATTTAAAGCATACTCTCTCCAAGAATTTCCAGGAGGACTTAAAACAGTGACCATTACTTTTCCTGACATCCTTCACATCTCCCAATACAGTTTTCCTCTAAACCTGATTAAACATAATGTAAGTCCTAAGCCAAAAATGGTTTGGTTTACATCAATTTCTTTTCTCACTGTAAGCCCTGCTAAAGGGGAGCCCACTGAATCAGAGCTGTTTTCAAAAACTGCTTTGGCTACTGCATGCAGTGACTAGCTGCATAGCAAAATTCTCTCATGCAGCACAGGGAGCGCCAATCTTTCTCAAAACAGCCTGTTAGAAACTCACTTTGGAGTAATTCCTGATTTGAATTTGTAAGGATTTGCAACAAATGACCTACAGAAGTCCTTCCTGATTGAAATGTATCTGTGACTCTATAATCCTATGAGTCACAATATTGACACAGCCGCAGTGAAGGAGAAGGAAGCAAAGAATATTTTTGTATCATCAATATATTTTTAATCACACCAAGAACATGGATGTTCAAACATTACAAGTTAATTTCTGTATGAAATCTAGAAACTGCCACTGAAATATTTTTAAAAGTCATATATTTTCTTTTTCTGAAAAAAAATTGATCACTAAGAGCATTACTGCAGAATTTTGCTTATTAAGAATCAATCTTTTTACATATTTTTTTTAGTCAGAAATAGTTCACATTTCTCTCCCTTAGCTTTAAGATTTACCATATCAAATTTCATCCTTATACACATAGCCAATCATAATTAGTCTTATATTGGAAACTGGTTTACTGCACTTATTGTTTTGTGTCTGTATCAGAATAAGTGGATGTAATACAATCAAAGGAAGTTTACACTAGTTGTAAGTGTAGCTATGACATTAAGAGAATACCAGTTTCCCACTAAAGTTATAACATTTGTGTTTACACTACATTAAGGATCTGTGACTAAGACTGAACAGCGCAGGTTTAGCTGATTGAAGCTAAAACTCTCTCTTGTTTATCAACAGAAGTTAGTGCTTCACAATAAAGTTGAATAACCATATCTGAAATCTTAGCAATATTTTCTGTGTTGTACAATCAATAGTGGTGCCTAAGAACAGGAAAAACATAGTCACAGGCTGAGAAATGATGCGTTATTCACTTTATACTCCAATAGGGTGAGCATCATGTCCCAGCACAAAGTATGTGCTGAATGGCCTCATGCGCAGTAAGCTACATCCAATTCTCTTAAATCTAAAGCAACTATTGCAGCTTTATCCTTTAATAAGTTGCACTTGTCAGGCTGCAAAATAAAACTGCAGTTGTTTCCTATAACTGTAGTTTTCCTGCCACAACTGTCAAGCCTTTTTCAAGCCTCTTCCAAAGTCAGAATATCATTGCAAGAAAGAGTTTATCCTTGTCCTATTGAAGCTCGCCTCTGTGATATACCAAGTACATACTGTATCTGAATATACACTTTTTTGGCATGTTACGGTAAATACATTGCATTTGTGTACATGAAAATAGAATAATACCTTCATATTCCTTTAGATACAACCCATGAAACTGTTTACTTACACCTAGTAATTGATAATACAACACTCTCAGCAGTTTACTGTTAAATCTCCACAACTCCATTATAAACCACAATTTCATCTTCCTCTACAAGAAGAAAACCAACAGATTTTAGCAAACAGGGCAAGCAGAGGAGAGACAAATAAGGAGCTAGAGCAAGTAAATTCTCCTTTTAAATGTTCAGGGATGTAGAGTACTTTCCTCAAAATTCAGGTACAGTTCACTTGTTTTCCTTCTTCTGTTATCACGAAATAACAAAACCAAACACATACCTGATTTCTGAGGTGTCCTAAAAAACAGAGAACATCTGAAACAGTGCTGCTCTAGAAATACCACAGGACAAAATATTTCCAAATCCAGCACTCAGATTTCTGGTTTAACCAGAAATCCAGATTTTCCAAGCAGTACATAGGGCAACAAAAATCTCAAGTAACAGAATGTCAGTCTGATGAGCACTCTACTTTCACAATATTGCTTCATGTATCTGTTCAGTTTTGAACTCATTTTCATATATATTTTCTATAGCTTTTAAGAAAATGATCATTCACCTGGGCATTCCCTTAATTTTGTTATGTGTGTCTCCCTCAAATTGTCACCTTGATAGGCTTCCTGAGCATCAGTTCAAATGTATCCTTTCATTACCAAATGTTGCTTCAGTAACTTCAGAATAAATAAATAAAATGCAGCTGGATTTGAGAGACAAAGGTCTTCACCACAGAATATTTAAAAGGAAAATAATTTATTCAGTTCAGAACATACAGTTCTCTGTTCCAAATCCTGAGAATTTCTAAATTGCTCCTTTTCACCCTATATTGAGATAAAATCTATTCTCAAAATAGCAAAAATTCTCCATGACATGACTGTTTTCACCAATTTCCAGCGAAACACTAATTTCCCATTACTATTTTTTTGGCTAGCTGTTCCTTTGTCCAGCATGACGTTTATCCAATTTTAATCCTAAAAATATTAATCGCTGGTATTCTGCAAGGCAGTCTTTTGTTTTCTACTGAAATATGAAAGTAAAAACATGAGTGAAATGGCTTAAATTATATTTCATTGACTGTTGGAGTTCATCCAAACGGTGAAGCCGTCAGTATAAATTTATTTTTAGAGTAACAGTTTTGTCCTCTAATTTTGTCTCTATCTGCATAAACTAAAAACGAATATAAATGTATTCAGAAGTAGATTAACCTTCTCATGCAACAAAGCTTCTCCCAGGTAGAATATTTGAGAAATAAGCCTGTCATGATTTTTACCATTTTGATATAGCAACAGCCAAAACACATAATTGTATCTCCAGGTATAGTTATGTTGAAAAAGCTCCATGAATCTTTTAGCTCTTTTTTTGACTAATTTTTCTTTTCTTTTATGGAGTCTCACTATTAGAAAAACTAGGTTGTTTTTCTTTTTCTTACCATTTAAAGAAGCCTTGTCAAAAAGATTTCACCAGATCTGTAAGCTTTGTGGCAGAGTTGGAAACATCTTCAGATTTCTTCAGATTTTCTTGAAACCCATTTACTCCAACTTCCCCATATCCATGTGTCATCCCTTTGGGCACATGAAATCTTCTCAGGTGGAATTCTTACTACTACCGAGTATTGCCATCAACCTAACCTATTTTTTCTTAAAGACGGGACATAGTTCTAGCTTTGAGGAGTTCTTTCCTCATTTCTGCCTTCTTTTTGAAAGGCTCCAACTAATACTGGCCACAGAAAATTTAACTGACACAAGTCATCCTCTATACAGATCCTTGCAGATTCACACAATCAATGTCTGTGGGTACCTGCATTGCATTCTGCAGAATATATCTGCACCTTCTGATACCTTTGCCACTCCTCTAAATGAAATATCCATTTTGAGTTGGATTACTTGAAATGAGCTTGAGGATCAAATGCATCAGGGTAAAAAACTGTTAATTCTATAAAGATAGAGATAGAAAAGACGAGACAACATTTTTCTGCCTTTCTTTTCTTCTCAAACATGTACTCTGGATGTTGAAAACGAGCTGGAAAAGACAGGGAGAAACCCCTAAAAAGGAACTGAAAAATAGGAAATGAACTCCCAGATGCCTTTATTTGAGGACACTGAAACTATTTATGCCCTACTAATCTGAGCAAACATCAGTTGCTTCACTGAAATGTCTGCCTTTCTGATTCACAAAGTTACATCCACAACTAGGAAATTACTGCTTCAGCCTTCTAGTAAGTCATGCATTCTTATGACAGAAGTTTTTATTTCTATTAAAAAAATACGAGTAATTTTTTTTTAATAAGTTAAGTCTCCCGAGAGTATTTGCCAGGGAACTGTTATTCCAATGTTTTGGCTGTCTTTGCAAGATGATCATCTTGATAATTTAAAATGTCATAGGATGTTTGCAGGAACAATAGACCAAATTCCTGAGCTGGTGTAAATTGGCACAAGTCCACAAACATCAAAGAAGCAATGCCAGTTTACACTAGCCCATCAATGTTCACAAATTAAATGGATGTTTTGTGGTTTACTACATGTCAAAAAACTTGTAGTGAAGCTCAAGCCCTCATAAGCTATGCTGTAAAACTGTTTGATTTTTAATAGATCTGCAAAAACAAACTTTCACATCAGAATACTGACCTCAGATAGTTCTTTAACATCAGGGTTAAACCCCACATCTTAAATGGTTCAGAGAATGAGAGTACAAAAGATGCTAATGACAAATTCTCTGAAGCACAGGCCAGATTTGCTCCAAATGCAATGGTTTACAACACCTTGATCATGAGACTATAATTTCAAAATTATCCTAGGTAAAGTTTAATTGAAGTTTTTTTCTGAACCATCTCCCTCTGACAGTAAAGCCATAAGAACCACATTTTAGGTTTCAGAGTAGAGATTCCACCATTTTTTCCTAATGCATATGAAAAATAATCAGCAATAATAACATCTAAGCTTGTTCTGAAGGGTTTTTTTAAATCCTTTTTAGCTCAAAGAAAATCAACAGCTTTTAAATGTAATATATGTGCACACACATACACTACATAGAATATTAATATGTTTGAATAAAAATTACATGATTAGGAGCTATTGTGTAGAGTGAGAATTTCTAACATTAATTACACATTAATTGCATGATACTTTTACACAAAAATAATAGTGACACTTAAAAATAAAATCTTTCATTGAATGGTCCAAAATCACTTAACAAACATTCTGTGATCCTCAAAGTGCTCCTATAAGACAACTTCATTTTTTTTAGATCAATTAATGGAGCATTCAGTTGTTTTAAATTGCTTTTTACATTCAACTTTGTTAGGAATAGAACCAGCAACCAATAGTTCATAACATTTCGAACAGGCAACAGGAGCAGAGAGTAGAAAGATGGGAGGACTCTATAGGAGAGGACAGAAATCAAGCGCCTGAGTTTGAAGAGGGGATACAGCAGTTCTGTTCATGGCAGCACAACTGGAAAGAGGAAGGTCTGCTCACACAGCAATCCAGCTCCTCAGAACTTAGAGTTGCTTGTGCCCGGAAGCATCTCATTTTCTTCTGAGAAGATCCAGGACTCCTAATTCTCAAGAAAGATCTTGAAATTTGCTTTGTTTATATTCCTCTCCACTGGCCAAACTCACTCAGACATTAGGACTGACAGTCCTTTCTCACTTTACTTTCCACACCTTGGCTGCTGACTGATAACTATTGCAGCTTCTCTGTAGACCTCTTGCAGCTGGCTGAGCTGGAAGAATTGCCTGGAATTTTTATGTTGGGTTTTTTTGACAGAAAAAAATCCTGGCTCCTGCTCTAGTAGTTGCATATGCCAAGAATCCATCTGTGTCAAACATTAAGGGCAGAAAAGTAGTCATGTCTGATGAAACATGTAGCAGTGCAAATCAAAGGTCCTGGATCACCTTAAACATTATCTTTAGCAGTCCCTTTCCATTATTGGTAGGTGGAATAAGATAAGGATGCTATGAAGTCTTTGTCTCCTTCAGCATATTTATTATGATAGAAAGTTGTGCATAAGTTGCTTTTGTATTAATTCATCACATGTTGACTTTCACAAATGTTTCAAAACGTGTCAACTAAAAAGAGACCCCTACTACACCAGGCTATAGTCTGAAATATACTGGTCAAAACACTTTCCAAGTGTACATTTTCATTAACCCTGATATAAATGAAGAACGGAAAATCTGTTCCTCATCCTTTTCCCTGTCTGCAGGAAGCAGAAATCACACCAATAAATTTACAGCAGAATGGTAGTCACACTCCATAACTCTAGTTGCAGTGTTCTCTAAAATCAATGGAAATTGAATTAATAGGGTACTTGCAAAAAACATCAGTCTTCTTGGCACTAAAGACAAAGCTGAAAACTGAAGTTGTCCTCTGGAATAACCCACTCCAAGAGATAAGAGGTGATAACATGGATAAGAGGCAGCAGAACAGCCACTGCCAGTCAAAGTCACAGGGTCTGACACAAGGCAGTGAACTGTGTAGATGACAGGTTTTGATGCTGGTCAGACAGAAGCAAGCAGTTGTTTGTTTGTTTTTTTCTTAAAGCAGTTGTTCCCAAAGTGTGCCAAAGAACTGTCAGAGTTAGTAGCTCTAGTAATGCACTTTAGTAGAAAACTGTAATATTCACAGCAACACTAAAAGTCTGAATAGATTTTTTTTCTATATAATTGCCACCAAAATAAATCTGCCAAGGCAATTTATGCCACTGCAAATACTATTTTTCCTTGTAAATGTTTCTTTCTTATGTTTGTCTTTAAAATACATTTGCAGTGAAAGAAAAGGGTGAGAATAGCTCTTAGTTTTCAGTTCAATACAAGTAGTTCCTAACAGAATAATGAACAAGGACAACAAAAATCTGGGCCATTATTCACAACTGCTACAGTTAAAATGCAGCTGCCAGCTCTACCAAGAATATTTGGTCTGAAATAAATGCATAATGTGCAGGGGTCGCAAAGTACCTGTATTACCAAAAGATGTACATATTCTGTTGGAATATACTAAAACATTTGAATTAATTGTATCCAACAAGACCTTACAATAAATTAGTAACACATTTTGAGCACTATTTGCACTGTTCCTTCTTCGCTTGGAGAAAACTCATGTTTAACTGAGGAAAACATCTGAGATGCCAAAAATTGTGGTGATTTATGGTTTCACAATAAAAGTCAAACACTCCTCTGAAACTTGAATAAAGAAATAATGCATGAGCACTGAGAATATATTCCAGAGATATCATTCAGCTTGGTTCTGAAGTTAGAAGACATTTCCTGTCAGTGGAGCTCTCTTCAACACAGTGAGCTCTGCAGAGCTGTGGACTTAAACACTGGAACAGCTATATTTTTCTTAGACTGCTTTTTATTTCATCTTAGCTAGAAAATGCACCTGGGACAGGTCCTCCACATTTCTACACCATTTAATACAATGAAAAGAGCATCAAGCCTGACTGCATCATTTGATGCATCATTTTAATACAAAATAAAATGATCATAATTGAAAACACCATTTGGCAGATTGCTATTAATTATGTAATGGACTATTGCCTTAGACCCATGTTCCATTTAATGCTCTTGTTCACAGGTTGTGGTTTCTATTATGTTTCCATTTGTTGACTGTGGACCAAATATTAGTGGCAGCACTTTCTGCAGGATCCCCTTCAACGCTTCCTTTCAGCAAAGATGCTGGCTGCAGGAAGCCATGGCCTGGCATATTGTCCATGAGGAACACTACAAAATACAATGATGAGCCACTTCATATTCTGTCTTGGAGCACGTGGGGATCGAAGCCTCCTGACAAAGACTCTTAAGCATAACATGGCTCACTTGCCCCTGAATCTGAGTTAGCAGTACATAAACCCTACTTTGGTGCAAGTGCATTTGCTTCATCAGACTGCTACACCTCCCGTTTGCCATCATGAGGCATTCCCACCTCAACTCAAGTTTTCAGCCACAGGTCTGCTATTCCTAAACTAGGTCTGTGCATCCAGCAATAGAAACGTGGTTGGGATCCATCTTGGGCACATGACTGCTTTCCTGGTGAATTAGTCAGGGTATCTGATACAGAGATCATGCTATAGTTAAACTACTTTTTTTCTTGCTGGGCATAACAGAGCAAATATCTGAAGGGGCATAATAGTTCAAACAGATGATATATGACCCAGCACAGAAGATACTTATATTAGAATGGTCCCTCAAAAAATTTTGAACAAAATAGAACTGGTAAATTGAGTTTATATTGTTTTATCCACTTCAGTCTTATAGTCACACCTGTGTTAATCTGGTTCTAGAAGCCATCAAGTATAATTTACTGTATTGTGTAACCATCATCTCAGTTTCACCAACTTGCTTCTCCTAAAAATTTCCTTCTCTTGAAAGTCTCCAAGCACTAGTAAAAAGAAATTTATGCTTCATAGAAATCTTTCAAAGTATGTACTATTTCCATAACATCAGCTGTTGTAGACCCATTAAAACCAAGGAAGCTGGTTCACAGTGCATTGCTGGTGAGGACATGACTGCATGTATCATACCCTTTCACAAACCAGTGCTGCTTCAGTTCTCTTTCTGTTAATGCTTATGTCAGGGGAAAAAGAATATCAAAACCTACTATCCACATTCAAGAAAAATTTTCTATTACAGACCTGAAAACAGCTCACTAATTTAAACAACGAAAGGATCCGTAATGTTTTCCAGAAATCAAAAGTTGTCATTAATTCAGTGCAATGAAATACCTCGCAAGGATTACGTTTAAATTAAGCTAATTTTTAATAGCATACTAGCTGCTTTCTTGAAGGAGCAGTTGGTTTATTCTCTCATTTACATCCACCATGGTGTCACTTCAGAACAACGACAAGTTTGTGCAGAAGCACTACCTCTGTTTTTTCATACTGTTAAATGCTTTATTTTGTTTGTTTTGTTTTTTTTTTTTAAGACATATTTATCTCTGAATTTCCTGGAATTTTAATACTTGAGAATAATTACAAGACCTTCTTAATGTTGCTCTTTCCCTGTAAGGGACTTTGCAATGTTAGGCCTTTCTAAATTTTTTTGTCCTTAAGAAAATTTAGTGATATTTCTAAAAAATCTCAGCTTCTATGAAATAGATTTTATCAGAGCTGCAAAATATATCCTAATAAGTCTCATGTGAAAATGAGGATTACCATAATGGGATGAATCAGTGGCATGACCACCTTAATGATTTGCTTGTGATGGAGAGGGTAGTAATTTACTTGAAAGTTATGCAATATTTTTTTCTTGTCTTCTATAACATAATTATTTAAAGCTCTGTAGAACTCATGCAATGTGGCTGTCTGGTCACTCTGTTACTGTTAGCATCTGAGCATTCATTATCCCATCAGTTTTACCATTAACTGTGCACACACCTACAAAATAACAATTCTAGCTGTGATGGGCCGTTAAAGGTTTGAATGGTTGGTTATGTTCCCAGGCCTGCTGAAACCAATAGAACCAGCTATTCAGCTTAATGGGGATAACACTATTAGAATCAGTGGCAGATGAGCCAATACTATTGTTCCCAAGCACATGATTTCAGATGAGAGCATCTAATAATTTAAAACCAGACCAGTATGCCTTTAACCAGAATATTCTGTAGCTCCATGTAACATTATTTCATTTATTGGAAAGCTGTGATTTTTATTATCATCTTTTCTACAAAATTTCAGTTTTCTGGGGTGAAAAAAGAAATCTATTTTCTTAAAATCATACACTGTGTACTGTTGCCCTGAGTTTTGCAGTTCTTCGATGTTTTCATTTTTCTGTAACATTTTCTCACACACTATCTGTAAACATAGCCATGTTCTTCTAACTGTGTTCTATTGTTTGCATTCCTTTCTCCTGGGCAGACATGTTTGACGGATTTTTCCTTTGACCAGTGTGATTGAGGGGTGTCAGTTTCCCCCTCCAATCCACAGTGGTTTCTAAGAAGAGCTATAAATAAAGTCCAGGGTCTCTTGGCCCCTTTTTCCTTGGCTTCTGTCTCTGACAGGTGTCTGCGTGTTTCTTTCGTGTCCAAGTGCGACAGTGTACTACTCCAGGTATTGTTTCATTTAAACATCATTCGGGCTTTGATGATACCAGGCAACCCACTCCAAACCCGTTTTATTTGAAAGGCAATATAGCAGAAAGACTTGCTTTGGAGAGTTCTGGTACTCTACCACAGCACTCAGCTGGGACTGCTTGCCATGACTCTTTTCTTAACCAGCATTTTTAGCATTTTAAATCTTTTAATGTCTTTATTTTAACTTAATAACAGTTCTTAATCTTACAGGGAGTATTGCACTGGTTTAGACTTGGTCATGGCATATAAGAGGCTGTGTTTTTGCTATTTTTGGTCATTCTTCTACATGCAAAAACAAAAAAAATTCTTCTGACTGCTACTTCACACAAGGCACACTTTACGCAATCATGTTCCCTAGTTTCTGATTAGTATCACTGACATCCTTTGCTTTTCTACTGAATAGCCATTCTCTTTATGCTTGCACTCATGAGTCAGCAGTTCCCATAACCAGAGCTGTGTTAATCTTTGGGTATTTGCCTTATGGTCAGTGTACAATTTAATGCATTCACCCTACAGCTGAGTTATGTGTTTACCAATGGAGAACCACCCCACCACAGTCCTTGGTCTTTTACAAACCACTTTCCAGCACCTTGCAGTTGTCTTTGGTGTGTATCCATGTAAGGGTGCTGTTAGACTAGGAAAAAAGAGTCAGGTCTTTGTTTATTTGCATCTACTGTTATCCAGGCTCCAAGAGCATCTAGGACAAATAATCCTAAGAGTAAAATTAAAATGAAACAAAATTATTTCCTGTCAGAAACTCCATTTTTTCCTAATTTCAGGAACAGAATTTGTAAGTAAAATGACCTCTATAACCACCTCCAGGTCAGACAGATTTCAAGCAGGCTCCCTCCTCAGGTCTGTTAAACTGGGAGAAGCTGTTCACTCCCTTGAAGGCACAGAGGAGCTGCAGAGAGATCCCCAACAAATCAGAGAACTGGACAATTACCAACCATATGAAGATCAACAAAGAAAAGTGCCAGATTCTGCCCCTGAGGTGGGGCAACCCTGGATGTACAGACAGACTGAGGAATGAGATGCTGAAAAGCAGCGCAGTGAAAAGAAACTTGGTCCTTGCCTGGAGGGCAAGTTGAACATGATTCAGCAGCACTCTGGCCAGGAGGGCTAGCGGTGTCCTGGGGTGCATCAGGCACAGCATCACCAGCTGGACAAGGGAGGGGGTTGTCCCGGTCTGCTCTACACTGGGGCAGCCTCATCTTGAGTGCTGGGGGCAGTTTTGGGAACCACAATATCAGAAAGACATTAACTTATTACAGAGAGTCCAAAGGAGGGCAACAAAGATGGTGAAAGGCCTTGAGGGGAAGTCATATGAGGAGTGGATGAGGTCACTTGGTCTGTTCAGCCTGGAGAAGAGGAGATTGAGGGGAGACCTCATTGAAATCTGCAATCTCCTCGTGAGGGGAAGCAGAGGGGCAGACACTGATCTCTTCTTTGTACTGACCAGTGACAGAACCCAAGGGAATGGCCTGAAGGTGTGTCAGGCGAGGTTTAGGCTGGATATTAGAAAAAGGTTCTTCAGCCACAGGGTGTTTGGGCACTGGAGCAGGCTCCCCAGGGAAGTGGTCACAACACCAAGTCTGACAGGGTTCAAGAAGTGTTTGGACAATGGTCTCAGGCACATGGTATGACTCTTGGGGTATACTGTACAGGGCAGGAGCTGGACTCAATGATCCTTGTGAGTCCCTTCCAACTCAGCTTATTCTGGGGTTCTGTGATTCAGCATGTGTCCAGGTGGGGTCAAAGCTTTCCCAGTGTCTGGGCTCTCCCCTTTTTTGTGATACCCTTTACTTGACAATACTTATATTATCTCTAGGACATCAGAAGAAAATCTGCTTGTGGTATCCAGGGAAGGGAGAGGACTAGCCTGCAGTTGTATCTGTACATGTTGTATCTGTTTCAGGACTGGAATGATGCAGGCTTGGCATCTGGACAACTCATAACACCCATCTGAACAAATCACTTTAATTGGTTACTGTTGAATTTAAAAAAATAAAAAAGTTTCTTTTTACTGAATAGTTCCTAACCTTTGCAAACTAAAAATTGTGAACATAGAACACTTACGTTCCTTCTTCCTTCTGCTGAGAAATTTTTCTGTTTATTTGTATTAGCTTTCATATGACAGTACTAAAGGTCTATAATGATCTGTACTGAAGATGCTTGGCAAAGGGTTCATTAACAACTGAGATGAGTTGTAAAAGAAACACATAAAATGTCAAGCTAATTTTAAAAAGTCACACTGCACTGTGGAACAGGCAATTAAACAATAACACACAGCATGGGAAGGTCTGAAAATGAAAATAGCAGAGCGACAGGTACTGCTATTATCAGGAATACAACTCAGCTCCCATAGTCCATAACAGGAATCAAAGTCCTGGACATGGAAGGAGAGATCTAGAAATCCAGTAACCAAGGTTCATACTTCAGGCATACCTTATGGAATGTGTTAACTCTATCTTCTAATAGACAGTGTGGGGTGACAGCCCATATCCCTCATGACAGCCTATCTAAACAGATGTGCAATAGTAGATCAGGGACTGCTGTAAGCCATTGTGATATCACTGCTGGCTCCATGGGGAAAACCTGTGACAGAGCAGGAGATGACAGCACACATCCAAGTCTTGAGCTGAGATCATGAAATCAACTTTTATTTAGGTACCTGGTATGCACTCAGATTTTAAACACCTACTAAGGCAGCTCTAATGTGAATAGGTATATTCCCTATATAAAATAATGGAGACCTGTAGATGGGTGATGCTGTACCTGCTGAAGTTTCAATAAATAGGTCAGGCAAAATGGATGTTTTACCACTGGTTTTTCACTTGCACTCCTTGATCTATTTGTCATAAAGCTTTAATTATTTTCCAAAAGAGCCAGAAGCATCACAGAAAGACTGAATTACAGAATCACTGAAAAGGGAGAGTTAAAAATGTTGATCCTTGCAATTTGATCATCAGCTCACATTCTACTTCCAAGTGACCTGTCTGTTTCTGTGTTCATAATCCTTTGTCATGGTAATTTCTTCTTAACCATGATGAAATGTCTATAGTTCAGAGTGCTTCTATCCATTACTTCATTACCAAATTGCTCATATGACTGAGCTGCTTCACAGGTGTTCTGAAGAAGTATTTGAAAATTCAGTTAAAGACTTGTAAAAGTGCAGTTCATGTTCCTGAACTTCCACCAAAATCATGGATTCTGGTCTGATTTTTCACAGATACCTGTTGCTTTTTCAGCCTTAGTTCATTTAAAGGGAATGATTACGGACTTCTGTGGAGCTATTGAAATGTTAAATTGTACACAATGGGGCTTCTTCAAAATATCAACCATCTGCTGCTAAAACATTAAAAAGTGTGCAGATAGCCTTCCCTGTGATTTCTTTAGATATCAAATTTAGAAAAAAATACAGTAGGAGTGTATTGGTTCTAATGGAGGTAGAGTTCAGCAGCCCTGCCAGTGCTGTGCTTCAGTTGATAACACAGTGGTGTTTTGACTACTGCTGAGAAGCACTGTCCCTCTAACATTCTCCCCCATCAAGGGGCAGGGAGTGGGCAAGACCTCAGGAGGGAAAACAAGCAGGCCAGCTGACCCAAAGGAACCAAAGGGATATTCCATACCATATGACGTCAGCTCAGATATAAAAGCCGAGAGAGAGAGGATGAAGGGGGGGCATTCTTTAATGTCTGCCTTCCCACAGAACCACTACGCGTGCTGAGGCCCTGCTTCCCGGGACGTGCCTGAACATTGCTTGCTGATGGGAAGTAGAGATTGACTTTCCTTCTTTTTTTGCTTATGCGCGCGCAGACCCTGCTTTCACTTCTCTATTGTTTCAATAAAAACTGCCTTATCTCGACCCACTGATTCATCTTGTCCTTTCCCCTGTCCCTCTGGGGGAGGGAGCTATAGGGCAACTTGGTGGGCACCTGGAACCTAGCCAGAGTCAAACCATCACAAGGAGTATTAAAGTTTTCATGGTTTGTTGACTTTTTCACTGTTTGGAGGTTGTTTGGGATTTCATTTCATGTGTTTCTTTGCTCAGGAGAAGCAGTTATTTGTAGGGATAAGATTGTTTCTTTTGTTTGGTTATTTGGGTTTTTTTAATTTCCATTTCAGAAAGCAGCACTTAAAACATAAAAGCAGCATCTAAACTCCTCAGTCTATTTTTTCATTTTGAGCAAAACTGTGTCACTTTTGAGGTCCCATTAATATCAAGGGGCCAAATGTCATGTCATGAAAACATTTTCTAAAGTCACTTGAGAAAGAGTAATGCATGATGTGATATGACACTGTAGTCATCAATACAAATTTTCACTAAATATGACAGAGAAGGCAGATAAGAAAATTAAGGGGGTGAAGGATGACAGGGGAAAAATTCACTAAAAGAAATCTGTTTTGAAAACAGAGTAGAAGTAGAAACGTGGAATTGGACCACTGAGGATAATAAGGGAGTTCACCACTTAAGCTACACCTAGTCATATTGAACCCACACAGCTGGAGAACAATCAGGTAGTTATGACAGGATTTTTTACGTGCATTTCTATTCATATCCCAGAAACCTGCAGTCACTTAATACAATAGTGGTGGTAGAAAGGGGAAAAGAACACTATCATTACTAAAAAAGAAGCCAGATCTCTGAAGACATGTTTCTTTTTTAGTTCAAAGATGGATTGGACAGTTTTGGAAAGCTAAATATTCTAAAACAAGGCAAACAATAATGGTATGTCAGCTCTTCTAAGAAAAATTATTCTGACAAAAAGAGTTTCAGTCATGGGAAATAGTCTTGAAACCAGATTCTGTTGTTAGATTTATTAAAGGTTTTGGTTTTTTCACTTTCTTGACGGCAATGTGGAAACTCAAATTAACATTCAAACTGCAAATATTGCACACAAAAATAAATATTGGTGCTGCTGAAGGAAGATATTCTTTAAATAGTTGTATGTCTCAGGCAGACAAAAGCTCATCTCGAGCCCATTCCTAAACATTTGCAACACATGGGATACATTTGAGATTTCTTCATAAAGTATAACCAGAATGTTAAAGTGCACTCAAAGTTTGAGCCAACCCCAAAACCTTTTTTTTTATGAGCTTCCTGCCAGTTAAAATATGTTCTACCACACACACACACACACACACACACACATATACATCTATACACTGTATGTATATGGAACTGCTTTTATATGTCAAAGTATGGTTTTGCCTAAATTCTTTTATTATTTTAATGTACACTTAAAATTCTTAATATTGGAGTGAATGTACCCTGGTGGTATATAAAGTTTGTTTAATTCATTGATTTGCTCTCTACCTTAATAGAAAAAAAAAATATAGTATTCTCTTTGTGGCACCTTGTGGCAATTCACAAGTGCCTTCATTTTCTGGCTCCACCATCGCACTTCACGTATAACATTTGGCAGAATATTGAAACTTTTGCTTTATGAAATAGGAATAAGATTTTCCTGTAACAGGAAGAATATCCAAAGGACTGAGACAAGACCACATACATAAAAGTTAAACAAATTTTGTAGGCAGCTTGTGGTTTTATACAGTGACATCTCTCTGCTGACAGATCTACCCTCCCACCAAACAACTATTTTGTCGCAGCCCCTTCCTCGGTCTCAAACCCTGATGGTGGGAGGGAGGCAAAAGACCATTAGGGTTCTATGCTCTTTGGAGTTTAGGTAACTTATGCCCTTAGGTTAGAAGATATAGGCCATCCAAACCACCTTCTTAGGTGATAACTTCCATAAGCAACAGATACATATATTTCTTTACACCTGTAAGTCCTTAGGGTATGGGTATAGCCTCATTATATGCCTGTATGATGCATAAGGTACTAGGACTATAAGGTAGTACTGGAGCAGGAAACAAATAAAGTAACAAACTTTATAACCAGACTATTCTGAATGTCATTCTCAGTGACTCCTCTGGTGTCCAAAGAGCATCATTTTCATCAGCTTTAGGATCTGACTGACTCTTCCCTGACTTGTTCCCTGGCCAGAGAGACTGGAGGGAACTGGTTGAGACTCAAAGTCACTGAGTGAATTAAAACCAAGCCTGTAAGAAAGTATTTGCTTGCAGAATATGTAGAAGGAGAGGTATCTCTAAGTACTTCCTATTTCTAATCCATCTGTCCTAATCACTTTGAGATTTGTCTATTTACAAAGCTAATTATCCTATTCTATATTATAATAAAAATTGTTTCTTTAGTCACCTTCAATTAAGTTGTCATAAACAGAAGGTATACACAGAACTAAGGTCTGGCCAACTTTTCCCACCACACATTAATGTTGGATTTTTATATTAGGTTTTTCTCTTCAGTTTGTTACTTAGTCCTAATAAAAATTTGCAATAGTGCATTAGGTATTATTTTCACTGAAATGTAGTCACAAAAATAATTGCTGTACAGTCACACTTGGTAGTAAAAGACATAATTAAAATGCAGTACTAGATTCTGCTCTTAGTTTCACCAGTGAATTTAAACACATCATTTTGTGACTTAGAGCAAAGCTCTATTGATTTTTCATATCCCAGATGTCCATTGCAAGGTAGAGGACTTGTCTGATTTCTGATGTAGGTGGCTTAAACAATATTAAGTCCCTTGCAGCTGTGGACTGTCACTTACACCCTGCTGGAGAGTTACCAACTACTAGCTACCAGGGAATATTCTCTTTTAACACTTTCTCTGTTTAGTACACCCAGTTTTCCCCAGCAGCTGCAGTTCTGAAGGTGTGGTCTACTGAGGCTCATCAAAAAATTCTGCTCTCCTCTGTGTTTTTCAGGCTTTGGGAAACTTAAGCCTTTTCATATTGCCAGTATACATATTACCAGTATATTTTTAAAAAACTATACTAGCTTAGGAACAAAGCAGGAAGTTTGTTCTAGTAAAGATTTTTGTTCTTATTCTTTCTTGTTATTTGGTTTCAAATTAATTAATAGCAAAAGTATTTATAATTAGAGACTTTTCTATTCTAAATTATTTATAGCAAAAAGTTGTCCTTGGCTACACCTTGAGGAAGGTGGGCAACACATTCTCATTTCCCCTAAAAAACTTCAGATGCCCTTTGTTCTAGGAGGAACTTTCTCCCATTTCATATGGTTTTATTTTTACACTGAATTTTCTGCAAATGTAGCTAATTAAGGCCTTAATCTCTGCCTCTAGTTCTATAACCTTCTAGGTGGTCAGAGTACTTTTAAGATTATTAAAATATTTTACGAAACCGTGTGTCATTAACAGTGCTCACTGTGGTTTCAACTCCAGACCCTGAGCTCCCATTTAGTTAAGCTGTGCCTGTACTGCACAGTGTGACCTCCAAATGCCTTCTGACTCCTTACCAAGGGCCGTGCAAAGTGAACCTTCCTACCCACACACTTGGATTGACACTGTATAACAACCAAAACATGGTTGGTTCCAGCCAGTCCCCATTGTGGCCCACATCTGCATCTGAGAATTTGGGACAAACCACTAATAACATGAATGATAATCATATCATACCACCTAGGTGATGTGAGTAAAGTAGAATTACCCAAAGGAGAATCTGAAAGTGCCAGTGGACAGTGACATTCTTGAGATGCAGTGGTATTAGTCTTCATACTCTACTGTAGCATGCTCATACCATGCCAGCTATCTTAACTATTGATCTTCACAGTAATGTTCTGCTTAGAAACACAGGGAGAGATTTTTGAGCCTTTCACATTCAAGGATTAAATCAGTGGGGCTTTTATGGTCACCACAAGGGTATATTATTGGTATTTGCACTGGCATTTTCCTTATTCTACCTTAAAAATAATGTTGTAGAATTCAAGCACCTTGTCAAAACATGATCTGTCAAAGATGGGCTTTCCTCCAAGAGCCTTTAATCCTTCTAATTAATTTAATTTTGTTTTTTGATTTCTTGTTTCCATTTGGGGTACTAATCTGACAGTTCAGTTTATTGGTTGTTTTGCCACCTCAAGGTTTCTGTCCTTTATGTGGCCTTAGTGGAAGTCTTTCCTGTCCAAGACTCTCAGTTTTGCAGTGTTTCAACAGTAACATAGTCTTCATGGCCACCTGTCTCAGCTGCAGAACCTAAGTTTCTTCTTTTAAGGAAGTATTTTTTTCATTCTGTCAAACACTCTCTTTCCTTCCCCCTCTTCTGCCATTTAATTTAATTTATTTTACAGCAACATTTTTTTCCTCATAACTATTCTATTTCTGTAGTCTCTTCCTCACCCTGAACACAGCAAGAAAAAGTGTAGTTCAGGACAGGCTTCAGTCTTGAATTTTTCCTTTATTTTTATTCCCTGGAAATAAATCGGAAAACTAGCAACAGAAAAACCTCTCTTCCCTCCTCCCCCAGAATACAAACAGCAAACACCTTCTAAGACAGTGCCATGCTGTTGGCACAGATCTTCCTGGTAACTAGTTCTTGGCTGAAGAAAAATTATACTCCAGGTCTGTTTCTATTGCCTAAACATAGGCATCTAGTGCTGTTTCAGACACCATAGGAACCTGGCTTCCAGCTACCGAATGCCCCAAAGGCTGAGGTTTCTCATAAGTCCTATGTCATGCCTCTCAGCCTCATAATGATGTCCTGGATAGTTTAGGGCACCTCAAATGGTATTGAGCTCCTATTTTTGGCAACTGGATCCTTTCCCCAGCAGCACAATTGTACTGGGATTAAATAAATTACTATCTGGAAGACATATCCTCTTCACTGACTAAAGAGAGAACCTAAACTACTTGTTTACATGCTTAGCTTTCAGACAGCTAAGCATGAGTGAGAAATACACTCTGAAATCATGTCTGCCCAGTAAAACAATGCATGACTGTGTCACATGCCTGCCATGGCAAACCTAACCTTGGCCAGATAAGAACAGACAAAGAAGACAACATACATGGAGCTAGGATCTGAAATTACCTATGCAGCTGACCTAGATCTTCCTGGAGAGCTCATACATTGGCTACTCCCATGTTCAAGAGATGATACTGCCACATCTAAACAGCTGCCATCTAACACGCCTATTGTGTAGGTTTAGATTAAGTTAACAAAAGTATGATAGCACAGGGTGCCTTCATTTTCCTTATTGATCCATTGTAATGACTTAACTTTCTCCAGCATAACGCATTTTATTTGAATGCCATAAAGTCACCTTTTTGTCCAGACAAAATGTGGACATATTTAGCAATCCATGATTATCTTCCAACCTTTTTTTTTGTATTTGTTTTTTATAGAGATTTGCTTTCCCAGTCTATCCATACCACTTTACTTTCATTCATTCCCTGTGAAATCAGTCTAAAACTTCTTGCAATAACATTCTCAAAGTATACTTATTCAAAACACTTTACTGTAAGAGTCATTGTAACTACCCTATTAATACAAGGTAATTGCCCAGAGAAGTTGTGGATGCCCCATCCCAGGAAGTGTTGAAGGCCAGGTTGAATAAGACCCTGAGCAATTTGATCTAGTGGAAGGTGACCATGGCAGGAAGGTTGGAATTAGATCTTTATGTTCCTTTCCAACCAAAACCACTCTATGATTCTATGATATGACAATTGTACACTGCAGTGTTTGGGATGATAATTGAGGAATTCTATAGCAATTTTCAATAAGTGTGGTTGGTTTGTTTTTCAGTTTATTATGTCCTTTTATTGCCACAATCACATCTGCAAACAATAGTCCTTTTTTGTCCTCTGGGTGTTCAGTTATGGTTCACGAAAAGCTGCCATTTTATTTCTCTTTTCCCACTGCTCCTATCTTATAAACTGCTGCATTATTTACACTGTCTTTGCCTTATTTCCACACATGCACCCCTATACTATATACAATAGCAATTTCCCTAAAAACAGCTATTCTCTCTTGCACAAATGTTAAGTGTTATAACAGTGTTTTAGTCAGAACCCTCCAGTGTTATGTTCATAAGATCTATTTTCATTTACAAAAAGACTTGCGGCATTATCAGAGTCACAGTCTATGTATGAAGGCATAGAGGGGTAAAAAGGACATGCTGGAGATTGGGTTACAGCACTAAAACTGATGCTGGTAAGGGCATGTGAGATGGATCCCACCCCATTAGATCCAGAACTGCTCACTTCAACTGAACTTCAAATTCACCCTTCATGCTGACACGAGTGAAAATTACATAATCAGGATATGTTTACACCCTACTTAGAGATGCCATAGCTTGTGTAAAAACCTAAAGATATTAGAGCAAAGACGTAGAAAGCCTATGGCCCAGTGCTGCTGTTTGTCAGATGTTATGCTCGAATTACATCCCAAATAATAAGCTGAAACTGAAAACAGTTAAGAAAAGTGGAAACATAGAGATGAGTTAAAATGAAATTAGGCCGAGGCATTTTCTTTTGACTTGCTATTATTATTTGCTAAGTAAATTCTGAACAAATTGAAGAGTAGCATCAATAGGAAAATATTTGTGATTTACTGACAAAAAATACTGTTGCGGTGATGGAAACTCTGACTTAACCTTACAAAATAACTCATTTCCAGAAGACAGTATTTTCAGCTGATGCATACCTTTGCTTTGCTGAAGCCCAGTTTCCTCCCTATACTCACTGAACTCATTCTTCTTATTGAAGTCTGCTTGGGAAAAAATATTTTAAAAAAGAAGAAGGAAAAAATTCAGAAGATAAAAAAATTATTTGTGACTGCTTAGCTGTGCTTCCTGTAACTTTAGTTTAGTATGATGTTCAGTACCTGTAAACTGTCCTGAACCAGAATTAACAATTTGAAAATCTTATTGACATTTAAGCCATTGTTGGCAGTGCAAAAGATAAGTACTATTCAGGTATTGTTCAGGTACTGAAAACAAAAGAGCTGTCAGTGTTGTACTGTCTCTGCTTAGAAAGTGCTTGACCAGCCTTGCTCAGTTGGCCCAGAACACTTACTGAAACTGTGCTCTCTAGTAAAGTGAGACCAGCCAACCCCAGAGTTCCATTAGGAAGCTTAGAGATAGACTTCACTGCAGTGAAGTAAAAGGAGTCACCAAAACCCATGAAAGTTAAAAGTAAAATGTACATGAAACTAAATTAAGTTACCAGATTTATTAATAACAATAATGTAGTTGTTCTTCTCAGGCTGACTTTAAATATACACAGTAGCCTGCATAAAGGTGTGGCTTTTCTTGTGAAGCCTTGAGCCTTAAACACAGCAACCCTTTACTGGAAGATGACTCCAGAGGTGAAATCCCCACAAATGGACTTGATGGAGAAGCTTTTTAGCTGCCACAGCATACTGAAACATACTTCCAAAGTATCAGTGTTTAAAGATCACCTGTAGACCCAACAGAGTCCAATCTGAAATACAGACCTGAGGTAGGTGAACAGATATTTTCTGAAAGGAATGAGCTGACAATTGTTTGCTCTGCCTTTATACCAGTCTTACTCTAACATCCTATCTGAACTTCAGAAATGCATCAGTAGCTCAGACTTAGGCTGATTTTGCAGACTAACAAAACTGGTACAGACTGTACCAAATTCTTTCAAGATTTTAAATTTGACAAAGATAGGAGGAAAGATAAAGATTTCTTCATCCTCCTTTACAATTTCCTTCTTATCCAATAAAGAAAGAAAGAAAGAAAGAAAGAAAGAAAGATTTCCAGGAAATGCCATTTAAACTGATTTGTCTGTTCACAGTAACCCTCTGAGAGGATTATACCTGTGTAATCTACTGAAATTAGTAGAGGTTTGTGCATTTTTCTTTTTTGAAGGGGGTGGGAGGGGGGAGGGAAGATGGCAGGGGCATTGGTTTCTAAAGACATGACCATATTTTTTATCTTATATCTGCCTGCAAACCCTATTTTCAAATGTGGTCTAAATATTTTGATAAATTTGTTTAAAGGAGCCATGCAAGACTCAAAATTTTTACAAACTAAATGTGATGTCAGCAAAAAAAACTCGAATTAATGTCTCTACCAAGGAAAGGCAATCAGAATTAGTTTCATTCAGCCATAGTTGCATGGTAAGAGACTGCACACATTTGCCAGCAACCAGACCACATATGAATAGTTTCACATGCTGTCTTTGACCACCAAAATGTCCACAGGACTAAAGACAGTTCATAGGAAACTGAACTTCATTAACTTTGCTGCTCACAGAAAATATTGCTGTTATAAACTGGAAGACAAAATTTAGTGAACGGGGGGAAAAAACAATAAGAAGGGGAATTATATGGTCTGGCTTCAGAACAATGGTCAAGTTTCTAATTTAAAACAGATGTTCTGTTCTCCGTAGTTCATAAACAGATTAAGAAGGAAAAGGGAAACTTGTACTTGTAAAGTAGTAGATCTCTGTCCTAACGTGTTGGTTCAGATGTACACTTGAAAATTTGAATATCAATCCATTGGATCCACAGTATTGGGCTGAAAGTCTCGTAAAAGCATCCTCTTGCTGTATTTCAAATGCTGTCCATTTCTGGTATCAGCTGAGCTGCAGAATTGCTAACACTTAAACACAAAACACCATAGGAATTCAACTGATCACATTTAGACTCTTAAAAGTTATTTTTACTTACACATTTTGGATTTTAAATTGCCTTATTTTACAGAATCAAATTTTCCTTGAAAAGAGTCCCAGCTATGCACTGACACAATTCAGGTATCATGGATTTGTTTTGGAAGTAGTATGCTACTAAATTCACAAGTGGGAGATTGATGCAGTGTTTTTCTATGACTATTTCAATGAAGTATTAGGGTCCTCTCTTACTTTCAGGCAGCAGATTTTTGAATGGATAAATTTTTAATTTGGGGAAGACAAATCTGATGAGACTGTTGAAGTCAGCAACAGACTGTTGAAGTCTTCTGAGTCCAGTGTTCTGGCAATCAAGTACACATTCCCTCCTTCTCAGACTGCAATAAGCTTTCTCAGCAACTTTCAAATCTTGTTCTGAGTAGAAAACAAGGAATGCAAAGAGGCCTCCAAAGCAGACAGGGAATCAAAAGTCTCAGGCTGCACTGTGTCTTCTCTCAGAGGACTTCACTCCAGACTCTTTCCCAAACAAACCTATTTGGAAATGTTACTTTCTTAAAGAAAACTGTAGTCCTATGACACCAGGCACATAGAAGAGGTGAAGCACCCCTTACACAATTCTTGTTTTGTGTGAATTCCTCTAGTCATTTCATCCGCAGATATATTTTTATCTGTTACTATATTTTTTGGAGCATCTTGGGGTAGATTTTCAACTTCTCTATATGAATCTACTACACAATGCATTTTGAGTAGTTCATCTATGAAGAAAAGTAGACAATGACTTTGATTATTCAGCTTGGAACACACTTGATCCACAAAGCTGTGTTTCACATTTAGTCCATGAACTATGGGATCTATGGGATTATTCACAAGGTTGAAATTGAACATATGCTTTCACACATTGTTGGATCAGAAACTGGTGTTATGGCTTATCTGTGCCAAGATTCATATTTGTTCTCTTGAGGAGCTAGAATAAACTACAAACCTTACATCTGGAGGCTAATTTGAGCTTCCTTCATATTCAGGAAACAAGGAGGGTGTTTTAATGAATCCTTATTCACTGTTATAGGAATCTATTGTCTACTTAAGGTCACATAATATTTTCCCATCTTTCCCATGCTACTGCAATCACTAGAATTTTTCCACTGTGTTTATGAGATTTTTATCCATAATAAGATATTTTCAGTAAGAGGAGTAGATAGTAATACTCAGAATTTAAATTAGTAATCAGAGCTTTAAAAAGAAAAATGTCTTTTATATTATAACTTAAAGCTAAACATTGGTAAAGCAGAGCTTTCTTGTTCTTTCATTTAATCCAGAAATACTAAAATAAAGTATTGTCTAGATTCTCTTTTTAATCAGCTTTTACAAAGAAGAATTCAGGGAAACCATATCAACTAAGATGGTATGAAACAAATACTAGTGAGCATTGTGACTAGACATCTTACTATGAAAATATTACTGAAGGTCATTTAGTACATTTTTCCTTTCCTTTCCTTTCCTTTCCTTTCCTTTCCTTTCCTTTCCTTTCCTTTCCTTTCCTTTCCTTTCCTTTCCTTTCCTTTCCTTTCCTTTCCTTTCCTTTCCTTTCCTT
>VZRZ01008247.1:494477-577164 GCA_013398175.1 Climacteris rufus
CTCCCCTCCCCTCCCCTCCCCTTATATGTAGCTTATATGTTTGCTAGTCATTAGGCTATTGATTATGTAGTAGTTGTGACCTGAATTATTGCACTCAGTGATTTAAGGAATTATTCTTTATGCATCCCATGTTTTTCAAAATTAAAAGAAAAATGCAGGGAAAAGAGGAAGTCTTGGGCAGCCCACAGTAAAGGCAACTGTTTCTAGCTTGTAGCTGTAGCATTCACTTAGTTTAGGATGATAATCATGGTATGGCTACCATTCCATCTGGAAATTATTTTATATGCTTTTAAGAAATTTTGATAGCTACTCCTCACTCGTGAAAATTAAGGACATGTACATGGATCTTATAAGTTCATCTATCCTGGCCTGAGGAAGAATTAGTCCTGTCTACCTTTTCTTTGGGGCTAGTAATGGATGTTAGAGTTAAACTAACTGGTATAATTAAAATTAAGATTGAGGCATTTGTTTGGGACAAGGGAAAAGGATATAGAGCTCTCATACTGAACAACTGATTCAGGGAGTTGTATATAAAGGATGAAGAAAAATCATCATAGAACAAAGAATGTAGTGCAGCAGCATTGGGAGTGATGGTAGAATAGTGATGTGAGTGTTTTATGATTACTTAATATTGTGTCAAATGTAATGCACACAGAAAGCCTTCTGCCTTCAGCAGCACGGATCGAGAAAGGGGAAAAGGAGAAACAAAACAAATTGCAAAGAGTTTGCATCAAGGGTGACAACCACATTGCTGCTAAGTATGCCTCACATCTGTTCTTCTGTAAGATATTTAGGAAGCAATTTTATGTGTGTTAAGCACAACAATACTTGTCCAGTAGCTAATATGTTCTTGCATACTTTTTTCAGTTGGTCCATAGCCCTCAGCGCTGTTTAGAACTGTGCTTTTGCAACAAAGACTGCCAGAATTGTTCTGTAATATAGACCAGGACCTGAGTTGGGCAGGAAATGTTATAAGTAAAAACATGATCAAGATGTTGGCTGATTATTACTGAATGCATTTGAATGTAAAATTTACTAGAGTGTGTGTTCCCTTCATCAATTTATTTTGTTTTATTTCTCATTCTTTAGGCCCTGTCTGGACTTGATCATGAACAATAGAAGTATTGATTTTGCACTTACAGATGAGAGCCTAGGGGCCTGGCTCTGCCAGAATGACCAGTCTCAGGAGAGAGTTGGGAGCATCACTATGATTTCTCATATGGTTGTACTCAGAATATCCATGTTTTAACTTCTGGAGTAAACATCATCTCTTTGTCAAGGAGCAGATATGACTGTAACTGCCCCCACAAATGAACTATTTTCACAAGACTCAGCTGTAAAAGGACAAAGGTGGCTTACCAAACCTTGTCCAGTACTTTCTGACATATTTTTCTGGTTTTACTTGCTGCAGATCTTATTTCAGGGCTCAAGATTTAGGGGTCCAATTATCACAAGTTGCCACATATCAACAGTAAACACCTGGGCACACAGTCTTAGCAAAAGTAAAACCTTAGGCTGTGATTTCACAAGCAACTGAATAAGTTTTAATTGATCACTAAAGCCACAGGGACTTCTCTTATTCTCTTCCAACTTAGTCCTCCATATCTTCCCTTTGTCCTTCCCCCATCCTGTTCCTTGTCTCATGACTTTCATAAAACTCCAAGAAAATTCAGCATCACTGAATTGACAGAAAACATTCAGCTCTTTTTTGTAACAGTTTTGTTGGAGTTTTATTTTCAATGTTACTGAGCTAAATCTGCTTGTGGTGGGATGTCATGTGTATGTCAGGGTTCAATACATTCTGACTAAGTTCTGTTATATATTCCACATGAAAAGAGTTTAATGTTTAATACCAAATTTATTTATTTGCAAATGCTTGATATTACATGGGATTTTGATTCAGCACAGACACCAAAATGTACAGAAATCACAATACAAGCACAATATAGCAGTTGCAACATAGAGTTAAATTACAATATAGAAGTGATTCCCACTACCAGTGCCTGTAGGCTCACAGTTGTGACAGTGGGCAACCCCAACAGCCAAGAAAGAATATATGAAATATGTGGAATATGTATCTTCTCTGAGCCTTTCGTTATAGGGTTTGGTGATCAGTCAGTGCTGAAGCTGATGTATAATAAGTACATTGATCTCAAAGCAGGGAGCAAGAAAACAAGCAGAAGGGATTGGGAAGTATGAGATGCTGAAGCAATTTGTCTGGCCTCATGACATTGCAGCTCTGGTTTAATTCACCATTCTTGTGGACTAAATAACTCCTACACTGTATGAGAGGTGCACAGAATCGTAATCACACACCAATTCTACCTTCTCGGTTCTTCTGCATCTCTGTTATGGTCTAGCTTGTATATCTTCACTACTATACCATTCATCACCAATTTCTGGAACAACAATCCTGAAAATCAGCTTCTCTTGGACTAGGAGGAAGGAAACAAATTCTTGTTGCCTATTACTGATCTCCACTGTTCAAATCAATTGGCATTAGTCCTAAGTCTGACTTTCTGAATACATCCCCGTGGAAGATTTCAGAACCACAAGGAGATCTCCATGCTACCAAAAAGTAGATTACACTGCTTCCAAAACTAAATTACTTCAGGTGGGAGTGATCTTTGAAAGACGTAATTTACTGTGTTTTTCAGGTTGATTCCGTGTGGAGACCTGAATCCACAACTTCAGCAGCACTGCCAACTGTGGCCAGTCCAAAGAGGAACATCTTAAACAGAACAGCAGCGCAAAGCACAAACACATCGTCAAGCTGGCTCTGACAGAAATTTTCCATGTTTTCTAACTTCAAAGCAAGACCACTAATATCAGTCTGCAGCAGTAGTTCTAGAGAAACTATGTGGGTTTTTGTTAGTTATGGAAAAAGTATTTTAAAACAAGAAGCTGTTGGCTCAACTTACCGTCATAAGGACAATCAGAATGGCAGCCTCGAGTCCAAACTCACTGTTTTATAGAACAGAAAAAAATTTTTACAGTTGGCTGTAGCCAGAGTTTCATTTATTGCTGGCTTCTGGCAATCAATTTCTTCTCAATCCATTTCCATCCCTTGCATTCTTTCAAAGAGAAGAAAAGTAAAACTTGCCAAACTCTCAGTTAGCATGTTGCTATCCCTTTTGTCCTCCACCTACTACAGCTACCTGGAAATGTTGTCAGTACTTGCAAAGCAGAAACTTTTTTTTTGTCATATTATCACATTTTACTATATATACACTTTCTATAAGGGTCCTATATGTATTAATGGCTTAAGTTAAAAGCATTTTTTAAAAGAGCTGTTTCTCATCCTTATTAAATAAAAGGGGAAATTAAGCTTACATTTCAAAAGCAGTTTGGACTTTGTCACTCAGACAATGAATAATAGATAAATGCTTTGGACTCCTCTCTGAGCTCAAATACCAATGCCTTCACCAGTCTGAACATTCTTTGTCACTGCTTTGTGACTTTTGCTATTCTATAAAAAGATGCAGGAAGTCACAAACATAATAATAATAATTTGTCATGGAAAGTTCAGTGAATATTTCATTGAAATAAAAACAAGTTACTGTGTATAGCCAGACTCATAAAGCGTGACAAAGTTCCAACAACAGACATATCTGGTGCTATAGGTTATCCATGTCACCTACAGCAGGATGATAAAACCTAAAAGAATTAGGATGTATGGGAGACCTGTGCCCTTTTGGACAAGCTTCTGAATGCCATGCAGGGTACCTTGGGGCATCAAAAAAGGCAAACTAACTGCATGGAGTAAAAATTTGTTTTTATATTTCAAGGATGCCAAAAAAGGAAGGGGACTTTAAAAACCCCTCATATCTGTGCTTCAATACAGTCCACAACTTATGTCCACAATATGTGCTTTGTATAGCTAATTTTTTTGCCAAGAATTACCTCTGAGAAAAGACAGTAATTGTCCTAAGTTAGCTCTTAGGCAAACTCTGACTTTACAATGAAACCCACTGTAACTGTACTGCCTTGGGGCTGAGGGCTTTTTTGCATTTGCGGGGGGGTGTGTGGAATTGTTTTGTTTTGTTTTTTTTAATTATTGTTTTAATTATTAAGCATATTTTGCACAATACTGGGAAAAAATAGAGCTAGGAAATGCCATTTTGTGGGTTGCCCATGCAATCTTAAATAATCTTTTTCATTTTACAATGAAAGCTTTAATTCCATGACCATGGAACATTTATGTCACAAATCCCTTGTCTTATTGATGAAAGATTGCATGTAACAAACAAGCAAAGCATAGTTCTTATGTTTTCAAGACATTTGCTGATACGCTTTCTTTAAAATATTGGACAAGAGCCTGGACTTGCACTGCCACTCCTATCTGCAGTCACACTGGTCAGGATTCACCCAGAAAGGGGTACCAGACTAGAATCATATTAGATGGCTTGAGAACCTGAATTCTTACATCTCCTGCCTCTGGCTCTTCAGTTTGAATTTGATAATGTTTTTGGTTTTTTTCCTTTAGTTCTTTTCTAGCAAAAAAGCAAAACAAGAATAGAATGTCACTGAACACTTGATTTAATCTAATAGTTTATAACCAAAATTTCCTTTAAGCATTTGCTTCGTAAGGTTTGGAAAATGATGGGCTTTAATGACAAATTAAAGCCTAAAATCCCTTTTACATGAAGCTGGTTATTACGAATCCTCTTCACACATAGCAATGTAATCTTAATTACAACAATTTTTCTTACATGTAATGGAACTGGATTTCTGTTGAATATGGTTCTTTTACACCATTAAGCAGCATTGTAGCATTAGACATGTACATGTATTGTCTCATTACCACCTCATGAATCTTTGCCATCTTGTGTTTAGCCACTAATTAGTTTTGTTTAGCATATGGACTGTAAAGCTTGGTAAGGCAGACATCAGCCTTCTGTCTTATACTTGCATAAAAATCAGTCTAGAGGATTTAGACCTTGGTTTGTGAGACATCTCCTTCATCATAGTCCATACAGAAATTCATTTGTAACAGACCCTTCTCCAAAATTCTTGGGCAGAGGGCATCATTATTTGACTTTGCTCTGAGTCTGTATCTGACAGTTCTGCCCAAGAAGCCCTAAAGAGGAATTATTCAGCAAATATCTATTGCTTTCCAATGGATCATGTCACTGTTTCTGCCCATACTCTAACAGATAAATTATGCTGTGCATCTAAACGAATTGCATAGCTACAAAAGACTGTTTACTGAAGGATTAATTAGTGTATAAGCACCAACCACAGCTACAAGAACTGGAAAAGGAATTCATATAAAGGATTTGTATTCATCTAGTCTAGATAAAAGCAGGTGTGGTGGCTGTATTGGGACTGATGGCATTTGGCTTGTACAAAGCATAAGAAGCCCTTTGTTGTGATACTGCTAGTTCTGACATGGGTGGAGCTCCTTATTTAATGAGACCAAAGTCTTCCAAAACTGTGAGAGATTCGCTTCTCTAATTAGATGTGCTTAATTTACTCTCAATGTACTCTTTGTCTGTAAGAAATGGCCCATCCATCCAGAAAAACTGTTTCTGTTCTGTGGAGTACAACTTGACCGAATATATAATAGGAGATGTTCTGCATCAGTTATCCAGTTAAAAATGAACCAAAGAACTGCATTGTTTGCCAAGACCTGAGTTCAAGGAGCCTGTGTCTCCCATACAACCGTTGATGATGATTTTAGCAGCCAAGTGGAGTGGGAAGCTGTATTCTTTGTTCTTCTTCAGAGTGTAAAGTGTGCAGATGTGTGTTTACTGATGTAATTTGCACGTGTATGGACAAAACTGAGGGACAAACCTCCCTGCTCCCAGAAGAACTAAAATGCAGTTCCTGGACTACTTTATCTGCATGACATAGCTACACATATTATCAGCACCAGCTGTGCTGCAAAGGGACTGCAGTAATTGGCACCTCTAAGAGATAAGAACAAAGTAGCTAGCTACCAATTGTAAGGTCCTAGAGCTCTCATCTGTTGTCAGACATAACACCACTTCTTTCAGGGCTTTCAATACAAATGTTCCAGATTTATCTTTCCTTATTCCTCTTCCCCCAATCTAATGCTCTTTCACAGGCTGAGACTTCTCTGAACTCCTGACTGGAATTTGTCCAGAGGAAATATATATATATCAGGAAAGTAAGACATGAATATGCCATCATATCATATCACCAGAGAACTGGAGGTTCTGTACTCATAAAATTAACTTTTCCCACTTGTAAATCTAACTTTTTGACTGGTGAGGCTGAGAAAAATCACAACTATCTTTTTTATGACATGTCTTGGTCTGGGTTTGTGTCACAATAGACCAACACACTTTTTTTTCAGCAGGAATCTGTCTCTACTTCTGGTATTTTCTATTCAGAAGTGATGATCTGGACCATTTTCTCTAGCTGATAATTGCTATTTGTCTTTCAAACCCTTTCCTGTCTATGTACCATTTGAGGGATCTATCTTCCGTAGGCATTTTTAGGGGTGACTCCAGAGCCTTTGGTGTGGAATGCAGGTACATTTGTGCATCTCCTGAGGAGACTGATCAGTAGAGAGCAACTTATTTGTATATTTCTCCTATTAGTCCATTCTGATGCTGAAGTGTGGAGCAGTCATTATGTCATCATGAGACAAGCAGTTAATGAGTGGCCTGCTGCTCCCCATTAATTTCACATGGAAACAGGTCTCTTTTCTTCTTCACTCCCTTTTTCATATTGTTCTCCTATTGAGGTATGCAATTTAAAGCATCTTCAAGGAATTTCGTGCTTCATTTTTAAACTTCACGGAGGTTTAAATAAAAAAAAACCTTGATGTTGCAAACATTTTTGTTAAACTGTTTATTGCACAGCCATTAAAAAATATTTATGTGCAAAAAAGCACCAAACTTCAAGATAATTAGATATTTGAAATTTTTCTTCTGTTACTTGAATTGGTCAAGGAATAATTAACATAGGCCCCAATTCCTTTCTCTGTGACAAAAAGATGAGGTTGTTTCTATGCATTCTATTTACTTACTAATTTTTAATCAGTGTCTCTGATTATAAAAGAAAAAACATCCTGTAACATTGTGAAACAATAAGATAAGGTCTTTAATCTGCACGTGATATCACATCATTTTTCAGAGTCATTGTTTGACATTTTCTCTCTCTCCATGAGAATTCTTTCCCAAAGCCTAGTTCTCATATTAAAAAAAAATAAAATTGAGAATTCATTTTAATACCAATAAACTTTTCAGCATGCATCTTAGTGATCTGCAATACATCCAAGAAGTTTAGAATAGTCCAGGAATCTCCTCAATGAACTAGCTGAGTTAAGCACACCAGGGAAAACACATGTATTTTTGCTTAACATGTAAACTTTGTTGAACAAATGGCATTGTAAGTTTAATGTTAAAAAATAATATGGAATCAGATGTCTTCATACAAGGAGATTATCTCTGAGGTCTTCATTATAGCTATGATCCTGATCAAACTCTTACAAGCACAAAAGTACTTTTTTCCTATCTGTGTTTACCTGGAGCTGGTTGTCAAATTAGAATTGGAATATATTATGGAGTATATGATGCAACCTATCACACTACCTATGAATTAGCTTAAAAACTGAGGCTGAATGCACCTAGAAGAACAATGTATCTGGGCCTGCCATCAGAGTAGATGCCCAGGCCCTTCATAACTCCTCAAAGACACGTTTAAATGAGAGCAGCATCTCAGTGCAGTGTCAGTATTTCTTGGTGTACTTGTCCTTTTTCCTTGGTTTTTTTGGTTTTTTTTTTTTTTTTGGTTTTTTTTTTTTTTTGCTTGTTTCTTGTTCTGTGCTTGTTTCTTGTTCTTTTGCAAGAACCAGCCCACCAATCTGTGAGAATACTGGAGATGAAATCTCTTAATCTGATGCTGACTTTGAAGTTTATGTGGGAATCCAGGACTACACCAGTCCTCCAAAATTGTATTTCACACCAGTCCCCAAAACTGTGTTTCTGAAGACACAGGACATGACACAGGTTTCATTTTTGGCTCTATCTTGATTAAAATGTAAAAGTCTACAAACTATTCTTTTGCAGAAAATCTGTTTTGGCAGTCAAAATATAACAGTGAAAACATTCTTGCCTTGAGGAGAACACATGACAATATGGAGACTGCTGTCCAAAATTTCCTCATTTATACACTGTGGAACTGAAATTCTTATGTGTAAGTGCTGATATTCAGAAATACTGTTTCTTCATTCAAAAGTAAAACTGCACTCCCGCAGCTTGCTTCTCTGTTTCTTTGTCTTCCCACCCTTCTCACAGCATGAGAGCAGCTCTGGAGAATGCCTCACTGTCAAGTTCTAAGAGCGACCTCAAAGGAATGAAACAACAGGCCAAAACATATTGTCACATCTGCCACAGTATTTTTTCCTTTTTCTTTCTTTTTTTTTTTCTTTTTTTACAATAACTTATGGTGTATTCCTGTCTTCCCTCAGACCTTCTTTTACTCTTTATAACATACTGTTCAGTCAAGTCACTGTGTTGAAGGATGCCAGAATACCCATCTTCTCCACTGGAATGGTGAAAAGCAACTCATTGCTTTGCTACCAATTTAAGTGCTTGAACTTACCTTCAGTTACCAATATTAAACTGGCAAGAGCAAGAGGCAGGAAGGCTGTTGGTTTAGCACTTGGAACAAAAGGAAAAATTATTGTCTTGCAAACAATAACTCACTGCTTTTCCATGCTGAAGAGACACTGCTCTGTGAAGAATTATCCTTGTCTAAATAAAATTACCTGTATTTATTTAGTTTAAAACTCTTTATTGTCTTAGCTCAAGTAAATCAAATGGAACTGATACAGCTCCAAGGAGTTTATCACATCATCAGAGCATTAATTTCCTACATGACTGCATCTTGGAATTACACTAAAAAGTTAATTTAATCAGTTTTAAAAATAGGAATGGACTTCAGTAAGACCATTGAAAAAAAATCTTTATTTCAGCAAAGAATTTCTAGGACTGTGCACTCTCCCATACTGCAAACATCTCCAAAAGATGCAATTGTGGTGCATATATAACCACTAACAGCTGGCTAAGCTGTTAAATCACAATACTTTCTATTTAGTAGCAGATCTTGAGCTTTTACAAATCAGATACAGCTAAAATTCCCAAGAAACTGTCAAACACCAATGCTTTCTTGTGCATTATGCTTCATATAATATTGTGGAAGACATGAACAGAGAGATACATAATTTCTTTATGTATTTCTAAATGTCTGAAGTTTTGCTTCATTTTCTCAAAAATTACTATAATATAAATTAATTTTATATAACTATTTTTAGGTTTATTATAGAAATGAGTAGTGCAGGTAAGCTGTTGTTCTCTAATCTTAAACTTGTTTGCTTATAGGGATAAACAAAAATTAAATTATGTGTTTGGATATGTGCTTCATCTAATGGTATCAACTTATTTACATGAATATACTTCAGCTATTTTCAACTAGTTCTTTTAGACAGATTTCATCAAACACTCAACTTCTATTAAATATAAAATATACTCTGACTGCAGGGTAGAATTTTAATGGGCACTGGAATATAGCAAATTGGACTACACAACATAATATGCTTCTCCTACCTTAACTTTTAAGAGTAACTGCATACAAGAAAAAATGTTCAGAAAAAAGTCTTCCTCTTTCTCACCAAATTTCTCCTTTGTTTGAACCATCTACTCTTTTTATACCTTCTTACTATTTTCTCAAGAAAAGAAAAAATGCTATTGCTCATTTACCTGAAGACTTGTGAACACTGTCATGAGAACAGACATAGGCCACCAGAACATGGATGTTTTCTCTTCAGAAGTTCTCTTATTTTCCTCCTCAGGAGTTATTTAACATACATAAATATCAAATTGAAATAAGGACTTCAGAGAAAAAAATTATATTTCTGACAAACTTGCCATCTAAAATGAAATTTTGACTGCATTTATTTTTCGAAGAATTTTACCAGGATTTATTTCTTATGCATCAAGAAAAAAACAGAATAACAAGTTTAGCAGGAGCAGTACTGTTCAGCAAATCACAATACTTTGGAATGGTGTCATTTGTTCTGCTTGTAATTTAGAGGTGGCCTAGTTATAATTTTTTGCCTCTGTTTTTCAATTCACTGTGCTTGCTGCATCAATGAGTATATTTAACTAATCATCAACATAGCAGAGAAGGTATTTCTTCCACAGACAAACTGTATGACAAGTTTCATACACAACTCTTTGCATACAAGACATATGTGACTCTCAATACATGAACAAAAGGTCTGTTGCTTCCCAGTTGTCCCATACTCCCTGCAAGATAGACATACATACTTGGATAGAGAAATCTCAATCTTGGCACATGGTGCTAATGAGTCTCATACCAACTATACTTACCAAAGCCTCTGAATAGTCACTGAAAATAAGTGATATTTCCTGAAATGGGAGCTTGTTTAAAGAGGAGATAATTCTTTTAGGTTAGAAGTCTCTCATATGCTTACTCAGGGGCCTTGATCCAAAGCTTAAGAAGTCAAAAAGAGGTTTTGCATCAAGTTCAGTGGCTTTGAATCAGGGCCCCAACAAAATGCCAGTGGGAAAATTTGACCTAGTAGTTTATGGGCCTTAACAAGGAACTTGTTCCCTTATGGGATCTTAACAAGAACATTGCTAGATTAAAGACATAAGCAGTCTCTTCTCCTGAAACACCTTGTAGAATGACCAATAGTTAAAAAGAAATATTCATGCATTTTCAAAGGGTTTGAGTGAGTTTTGAACAAAAAAAACCCACAAGGATTAAGTTACTACATTACTCTTTTTCTGAAATATTCTCCTATGAACATATGGAGGTATGGCATCATCAATTTTTTATTTTATGAGCTGACCACACTGCTCACATTTCACTGGTTATTTAATGATATTTCTTGTTTCAGCCCTTAAGAGGACTAGAAAGTTTTAAGGATGCTCTATTAACGCTTCATAGCTTTATTTTGCCTTTCTCTGGTCTAGTAAATGTTATCAACCTTTTGTGTGCTAAATTCATTTACTGGCCAATTTAAAAATTCACCCTCATAAATATTTCACCTTTATTTCTTTTCATATCAGCACCACATGGGATAAATAATAGTGTTAGCATGCCCAAGCCTGACTTCAAGGACCAGCAACTGTGCACTACTAATCTGGAAAACTGTCTGCTTCACAGGAAGAATTGACTTCACAGCAGTAAATGGGGCTCGAGCTTTGCCAGAAATTCAGAACAGCTTTCTGCGCAGCAAAAACTTTTTTGCAAAGTATCATTTGTAAAAAAAATAAATCAACCGACCTCAAAGGATATTGGATTTCTGTTTCATTTTTCTTACAGTTAGTTCATTCCTAAGACCTTTCCTTGATGCATCGGTTTGCTATTAGCTTAACTTCATATAAAGAATAAATAGCAAAGATCCTTTAGAAACAATGAACTTTGCATCATACAAAAAGCTCTAACAATAAAAACTCTTCTGGGATATATTATAGAGGAGTCCCAAGCAGATATTCAGTTTTGCCTGCAGTGCCCTATGTTGAGACATACATCAGTTCATTTGGAAATCTTAGGGCTCCATACATTCAATTACAGCTGTTTTTTGTTTATCCTTTTAACTCCTGCCTCAGTTGATATTATCTTTACGTTTTCTGAGCATGGATGTTGCTGTG
The DNA here is from genome assembly GCA_013398175.1 of Climacteris rufus. NCBI lineage: Eukaryota > Metazoa > Chordata > Aves > Passeriformes > Climacteridae > Climacteris > Climacteris rufus. The sequence continues at coordinate 506,135 of VZRZ01008247.1, forward strand.
GCCCAACAACAAAATGATGTTTCTCTAAAGTGGAAGTGGAGCTTTAAGAGGCAGAGCTTTTCCAATATGAGGTAGTGACAAAAATAATAAACTAATTGCCTGCCCCTCAAGGACTACAGACGTAAGAGGAATCAAAGCTCAAATGGTGCAGTGGCAAAATTTTAAAAGAAATTTTCCTTTTCATATAGCATACATTTCAACTCCAGAAATATGAACCAGCTGTAGAAAACCCCTGAGGGAACAGCAGTAGTGCAGATTGCCTATTAATGTCCTAGCACCCCTCCTGTTTGCAATACGTTTCAAGCAATCTTTTTTCCTATGTATATTTCATGATCTCTTACACTAATTATTTGGAATTTATTTATAATAAATGCCTTCTGTCTCTTTGCAGTGACACATGCACACTGAATGTTCACTACTTTTATGTGCTACAGAATGACTATTATAATAGACTTTCAGACAGAGAAAGATAAACTTTTTTGTTAAGAAGCATTTACTTAAACAAGGCAACAAAATAAGAACAGCATTATTTGGGCTGTACTGTGTGGTCAAATATATTTCCATCAGGGATGCTTTCATTTCCTATTTCGATTACATCAAGAAAGAAATTAAAAAAAAGTTATTGGGACAACTTAAATTATCCTTTGATAAGCTGTGATTTATTTAGAATCACTGCCTTTTTTGCTTCTTTGCTTACCATTTATTACCTATTGTCTTGGATTTTGAAGCAGACTAATAACCTTTTGGCTGATCTTTTTAACGTCAACACCTAGAGAGACTTTGAGAAAAAAGTTTCCTACAAGCAACATTTTGCAGGGTGCTTGTAAGAAACAGATTACATATGCTAAAATTGTGTTAGAAGCCATTAGCTTCCCATGAGAAGAAATGCAAAGACATGTCCCCTCTTTCCAGAGTATAAGCAAAATATAAAATGCAAGCATATTTATAGCATACTGTAAGGCAAAACTGTGACATTATACTGCATCCTCACTGTCTAAAATGTCTGTTTAAATTTTGGTTTTTTTATGAGGATAGTAGTAGTAGTAGTAAACAAAATAGACCAGTGATTTACTTTTATCATCCTAGAATTATGCTGGGGGGTTTTATGTCAACATAAATGTCTGCAAGTATTTCAATGTTTGTTGAAATGCAGTATTGAAATAAAAATGCTGCTATTTATGGAAGAAAAAAAAAAAAAAAACCTAGTGCATATCACTTTTGTTGGAAAAAATAATTCAACATGAATGTGGTTAACATTTTTGCTCCTTGGTAAAATTGGAATGATACAATAGTAGAGCCTGTCTAGGCAAGACACAGAAGACTCCTCTAGACTGGACTGAAGCACCTCTCTCAGGGACTGATCACCCAACAAGCCACATGTCCTTTCATCCCAGAAGAATGAGGTCTATTACAGCATCTCATCCAGACATCGACCTTAAAATAATGTCTACTTTTATCAAAGGAACTGCAATGCCACATATCTAAGACAACAGGGTATCTATGCATGGCACTGGGCTTTGCCAGCTGCTAAAGCTTCTCATTTGTTCCGGAGAGGTAGAGAAAGGAAACTGAGTCTTCTCTTCTTAGCCTGATGCCTACCTAGTCCTTCTTCAACTACTAAGTTATCAGAGCTCCTGTCAAAGTTTTCCCATAAAAGTCATCAGACTGCAGTCTGTTTTGCAAGATGAATTTAGGAAACGAGTCTTACCCCACTGACCCTATCTCTTATCCAACCTGTCTTCAAGATTCCTTATACCCCAAGAGGCTGCACCACCATCATAAAACCAGTAAGTATGTTGTCAATAACTTTCTGTTCCTATGGGGGAGGCAAGAAGGGTCACTGGAGCTGGGCTACTTGTTAATTTCCTCGTGTAAAACAGCTTTACAGGGGACCAGAATTTTCAGAGCCTTGCTACTTGCAAACTTTTTCCTTCTGTCACTGCAAAATGTGGACATTTAAGGTAACATTCCACCACTATGAAGGAACAAGGTTGTCTGCAGTTAGGTGCTGATTGCATCTAAGCCAGATAGTCAAAATTTCCAACTTATTTTTTCCAGACATAAGCACTTGAAGCCTATTCCTTGCTTTAAATAAAACCCAGAATTTCTGATCTAATTTCAATACTGTCTGGAAGTACTAGGAACCCTGGCATAGGCCTTGAGTGACCATTTGTCCATCCAGTGTGAACTGCATGAGAGCACAGCCAGCCAGAGCGAGAAACTGTGAGGGCTTCTACCCAAATTACTTGTATGTAAAATTCTGTTACTATCACTTCAAGTCATATTTACATCTGAATGAATGTGGCAGTCAAGGATATAGTGTGCCAGTTGCTGCTTTTAGCTCTTAATGCAATAGGATGTAACTCATATCAGTGTTTGACAAGTGGGGATCTTTAATGGAAGTTGCTTAGTCCTATATTATTGGAAGTGGCATTTTTATATTCTGGATGTTTTCTTGTGGGTCTCTTTTCTCTGTAGCTTAGTTCTCTGGTACTAATAAGTTTTCCAGAACAGAAATGTAATAAAGTCAAGCAGTGATTTATGTTCTAAAACAGGGATAATTCTAATGCTGGAAATGGATATATAACCTTTTCTTACCTTCTTTGCTATAAACAATAAGGAACTAACTAGACCAATTTCTTAATCTTTGAAGGCCTTATCCAATATGCATATATACCAGTCAAATACCAGATGGGTTTCAGATCAGACCCTTAATAGTCAAATAATAGGATGGTATGGAATAGGCAGAAATAAACATATTTTTCTTTTGTATAACAAATTGTGTAAGCGTTGCTACCATCCAGTGCTGCTGTTGGTGCATCATCTTCTTATTATTCTTATTTCACCAAGATTTTTTTACCAGTACTTGCTTTTTTTTAGGCATTTCTTCCATTACTTGGTGCATCTGATATTATGCTGTGGCATCTGATATTATGCTGTGGCACTATGTTAACCTGTTCATAATCCTATGCAATGTGCTCTAGGATGATCTTCCTTGAGCAGGAGTGTTGGTCCCACTGTGGTCCCTTCAAACCTTACCCATTCTGTTTGCATTGCTTCTGCCATGCCAAAGTTTGTCTCCCTTCTCTGGTCTGCAGCTACAGCAATGCCCAGACCACAGTGTTTGACTCCCAAGTCCCGCTTTCCCCATTCTCCCCTCTTGTCCCAAATCCCCATTCTCTCCAGACCCAATACCAAACCCTCCCACTTGCTCTCCTCTCCTCAGGACATTCTTCCAGGGCTTATGACCTACTTAGAGTTCCCCCATGTCCCCTCTTCTCAGCTCTCCGATAGATTCCTATGCCATCTATCATTCATAATTGTATTTTTCTTGACTTTTCTTTCTGTTCAACAGTATAATCTAAAAGCCACAGCTAAAATGAAGCTAAAATGCTTTTAGCCATAGCTAAAATGAAGGATATTGTTTTGCTGGAATGTGATAGTAGTCTTCTGAGAGTAGGACTTTCATCTACAGACAATTAAAGATCTGCTCTGTCAACTAACCAAATGTCAGCGACTCTGCGTGTCTCCCTTTTCATCCTTTAACTTTCTGATTTCTACCCAAATCCTTAGGATTCTGCCCAGTGACACAAGAACATCCCACAGAAGTAACCTGATGTGGCATTCAAAAGGTACTATGTCAATTCAAAACATCCAAACAGATGCCAGACTGTAAGGTTTTATAAACTCAGATAATAAATATTACCACAAGCACCCCATATTTACTGTCTCTCAAAGAGCAAATATACTTTCTACACAAGCAAAAATACCATTTTGTTTTTCTAATTATCACCTTTGTCATCACAGGCTGGACTCTAACACTTATGTCTGAGTTCATTCCTTCTTATGCATCAACAGCAGTACTAGCAGTCCTGCAGATCAAACAAGGCCCCATTCAGCCTTGCAAAAAACAATTTTCTTCCTGCTGTGTTCTCAATGACTCCAAGGCTCCCCCTGTTCTTAACATTAATGCCTCTTCCAAGCATTCAGCCATTGCCAGGTGGTCTTAAAAATCAATACCATGAGTTGGGTTAGAACTAACCTGTGTGTTCCTCTAAATTTAAAATGCATGTGGGTTGCCCTCTCAAGCTTCTGTTTATCACTGTGAAAACGAGAGCAGAATATAAATGTTACTACTTGTAAATATTCGATACAAAGAGGAGTCTTTTAGAGGAACACCAAATAGTGTCAGGGGCTTGTGCAGTGTTGCACAGAAGTTATTGCAACTGTCTTCATTAATCTGTCATTCTGCCATTGACAGACTGGGTGAAATAAAATCCTTGGCTCACTCTGGTTATAGGTCTGTGATCACTCTACACTGACGTAAGAAGCAGCTATTGCCAAAAGGGGGTGGTATCCTTCCTGATACTTTTCTTGTGCTGATTCTGCTTTTCAGTGGCTGCCTGACAAGTTAGATCAGCAAATTAGTTGGTATTCTGATAGGTTAATTGTAAGATGGATCAGCCCTTGACACAAAAAGTTATGTGTGTGCTTGAATTTTACTGGTACTAGCATTTCAGAAAAGAGGAGAATATGAAATTGAGGGTAAGTACCTAAATAAGAAAAATTTTTAGCCATTCTTCATAATATAAACATACATTCTCCAATCAACCTTGCTTCAATTTCCACACTAACTTTAAAACTGAACTTGCCCTTAGCAAAGAATCAGCTGCATTTCCTATGCAGTTCCACCAAAGGTATCCCTTCCTCTGAATTTCAGGCTCCCATTGCTTTATTGCCATGTGGATGATGACTAATGGATGCTGGGTGAGAATCATCTACCTATTCTGTGGGCCATGACAGCACTTATGCTATACTTACACAGCACGAAGATCAGGAAATACTTCACAAGTCTTCTCACCACCACCTTATACTTAGAGCAAATACAGATTCTATATAGATTCCACCATAAAAATATATACTAATGAATACATTATAATAATGTGGTCATTCTCCTTTAGGTTAAATGGATCTAAGATGCAATATTCTAGAAACCTTCCTTAGTTAAAGTATGAAAACACACATTTTAAGTGAAAAAAACTCTAGGAATTTGTGAAGTATTTTGAAATTATCTGCATACATTTTCCTCATATATTGATTACTAATTTAGAGTGTAGAGTTGTAATAGTATGTTCAATGCTTTTACAATAGTACATTTACTGTACTTTTCTGAATGAGTTTCTAGATAATTGTTGTTTTCTAACCTGAAAGACCTCATAGCTTTTTTAAGATTCCAATTTTTTTTTTTTTAATAGAATGATCTCAATTAAGACTATTGTAATATCTAAGAATTTTTTTTCTGGCATGGTCACATTTCATATACATACATATAAAAGACAGCTTGAACACTTCTGATTTCAGTTTCATACCAAAGTAACTCTTCTTGAAGAAAAGTTATTATTTTCTACCATTGAAAGCATGAACTGTCTGTCCATGCTGACAAAGAACTTGGCTCTTCTTATTTCTGAGTCTTCCACAAGTGCTTTTTGAAATTTGCTTAATTATGTCCTCTAGACAATATCTGACTCATACTTCCTGATGTCCTTAATTAAAAGTTCAAAGATTTCCCTTAGTTACAAACCCTTTGATGTACACAGACTTATTAACAACCAAAGAGCGAATTCTGAGCTGAATTGTCCAAACTTCAGTTTCTGCTGCATAATCCAACACATAAGCCCCTCATAGAAAAAGTCAGAAATGTTTTTAAACATTATTAAAACACTGTGCTGTGCTCCCTTAATCATCTTCACAGAACTGCCAAAATAGATTTTCTAAGTTTCCAAAGAAATTTAGCCTGAAATGAAAAGCAAACATGGAAAATTCCAGCTTCAATAATTATGGTGACATTATAATCCACTAAATTGAGACTATCAGAATATATCAGCCTTCCTTAGTTATATCTTTTATTACCACTGTTTCTTACAAGGATTAGAAAGGGTGGTAGAAAACCTTACCTAAAATGCTATTAAATATCTGACTATATCTGATTAAGTCAGAATCTGTAAATAAGGAATTTTGTCATACGGACTCTCATGATATCCTGCTGAGAAGGTTATACAGTACACTGGGCTTGCTGATCAGGGAACAAGACTGAATTCTTAACATGTCCTTCAACTTGCACTGTTATTCAATTCAAGCACATTCTACATAACCTTCCAAGGAGATTTTACAAATTCAAACAGATTTAAAAACACTTAGATATTATGCAGTCATGAGTAGCATTTGTTTATAACCAACATAAGATGGAGAGATTAATCCAGTCAAAATTTAAATAAAGGAAAATTCTGATAATTTTGACAGGATTTAGTTCAAACATGTTAGTAAAACAACAGGGTGTAATACTAGCTTATTCTGACATATCCTTAAAACTAAAAAAATACAAATATTAATCCATTCCAATTCCTGACACATAAAAGATATTCCAAGTGTCATTCTACCATACCACACAAACTGACATTTAACAGTCCCTTTAAGACCATGAGAATTCCATGGGGATACAGAGCTAAAGAAACACAACTATTAAACCAAACTAGTGGCTTTCTCAACACTTAAATCCATTTATACTTACTCTGGTGCAAGCAAATTCAAGACAAGCAGCAATTAATCAAAGTGTTAAGGGGCAATTTCATGATGTTTAAATGCTTTGAGCATTATAATGTGACTAAGAGTTTAAAATTACTCCAGATGTTGAAAACATCATTTTATAAAAATGAAAAGGAGTTCAAAACTCTATTGTATCCTGTCAGCTTCTATTCCGGCCAACTCTCCTAGCACTGACTCTAAATCACTGACTTTTGGAGACATGCCAGGTAAATAAACCAGTCCCTTGCTAGCAACTCCTTGTCTATACAAAGTTAGATATTCGCAATTAGAGAGTCTCCAAGAATGAAGGCACCACTTATAAATTGAAACAGGCAAAATGGCTTTCAATTTTGCATTCAGAATCCAGATGAAGAAAATATATAAAAATAAATGTAAATAAAAATGTGAAAATAAAAATATACAAGGACATAAGATATATATTTCTATATCTATATATCTATCAGCCTCTCAGTCCAACCTGACATTTGTTAGTGGCTGCACATCACATACAGAATATTTCTTGTAGCAGCATGCTTGGCAGAAGCTGTTTCTTTTGAGCTTCAGGTTTGGTGGGAAGAAAGACAAGGCAAAGCCCTCAGCCTTCTTCCTCCAATATCTGAACCCTCTGCCTGAGCTGTGGTAAAATCCCATATTTCCCTTGTGTTACCTGTATCCATATCTTAGATGCCTTATATGGCTATGCCCTGGAAAGTTCTCCTCCACTGGTCACTTTGAACTATGCGGTTTCCCATTGGGTGTTTCCTGGTCCTACTTCTCTTTAAAAGAGCCCTGCAGGGCCTTCTCCTCGCTCTTTCTTCTGGGTTACTCAGCCATCTGGATATCTCTGGACCCTCAGAATGCAACACTGGACTCACAATAAATGGCTGTTATCCAGGGGAAGAGCCCTCTGTGTAGCCTTTTATTCTCATCGGCGCTAGAACACCACGCCTGGGGAAACTCTCATTCTAGAGGAGCCAGCAGAAACAGGTTGTCTGCGGTTGCTAGAACTCTGTCCTTTGGGAGAGTTGTAGAACCGTTGCAACTCATCCCAGCAGGGATTCCGCTCACATAAAGGCGCTGTCACTAGCTCGAGAGCATCCGGGTAAGTGCCTTTAATTTCTCAGACTACAAAGCACATCCATATGGAATATAGTTAGAAGTAGGATTTAAGTAAAAGGACAGGATAGGTGCTTGTTCCTCCTGGATCCACTCTGATCATTGCCTTTTCTTTTGGTCCTTCCCTTAACCATACATGAGTAAGTTTTGCACCTTCCCACAGCGTCATTAAAAGGTCTAACAGAAAGTTTTACCCAATCCCACAATTCTCTATCCCCTATACCCTACAACAAGTCACGTGCTCCTGAAGGCAGTAATCCTGGCCAGTTTGTGCAGTGTCTTCCTCGGGTCCCCTTGATGGGTTTCCTACTGAAGACCATGGTCTAATCTTTTTTCAGTAACCCTGGGAATGGCCAGGTCAGGGCACTCAGTTTGAATAGAATAGACTATGGGGGTTCCATCACCCATCATTATTTCTCTTTGCCCAATATGATTAGTCTTTAATAACACAACCTAATACACAGGTATTCTATTTTTAATTCATTTGGTGCATTCTCACACCTTTGTTTCTCCTTTCCTCCTACACTGTACATACATCACTGCTCTGCAAAAAAACCCCAAAAATGTATCAATATCTTATATTAATAAGGATCCAGAGGTGGCAGCATGGTATCCAGCACAAAATAATTTGTCATCATTTTTTAGGCTTCACACATTCCATTAGGCTTTGACCTGTTTCTACTAAACACTCTGAAAAACCTCCATATTACTCAGTTTTGCAAAATGTTGTGTCTAGTATTTTCCCTTTTTCCACTGCACTTTCATCCTTTATCCAAATCAATTCACCATGTTTTTAAGTATCTATCCTGTATGTGCTTCTCCATTCAGGCAAACATCTTCATATTTCTTTGCTTACATCCTCTGACCTGCCTAACTCTGTCCAAAGTATGGTGCTGTGAAAACCAAACTCTTTCACAGATGGTCTCCTGTTTTCTGGCAATGAACTTCCTCCCCTAGTCCTGGTCATTTTACAGTTTCAGTGACATTTTTATGTTCTCTCCCTGTTTCCTCTCCTCAGCATTTTTTCACTTTGTGCTTGTCCATGTCCATGTCTTTCTCCTCATTGCTTGAGCTTATTCTAGCTCTTATTTGTTCCTTTTTGCTGCATCAACCTCTTCTCCAGCAGCCTATCATGGATTCTGCTTTATTATTTATACAACCACCCTGCTGCCTGAAAAATCATTCACGTTTTCCAAAATCATTCCATATCTGTGTCTTCCTTTGTCTTATGCACAAAGCTGCATTTCTTTCAGTAGCTACATAATAAGCCAGTCATTGTGCATGAGTCTGATGTGATTCATAGAATGCTTACTAAAATCTTCCTTTAGAAAACTTCAGTATACACCCTTTTGAGTGTTCCTTTCGTCTCCCCCAGCTCCTGTTTAAAACTCTTCATTGGCTTCTCAGCAGAAAGTCAGTATTTTTCTCGTATCTGAGAAGGGAGGTAAATTTACAGCCCTATTCAATGTAAAATCAAGTCTCATTAAAAAAAAAACCAACAAACCAACCCACCAAAAAAAAACAAAACTAACCAGTTACTGGGAAAAATCCAGCTAACAAGAGCTACTGCATCAAGACATAATTCCAGTCTAATCTACAAACTAGTTTTGGCTTAATTTTCCTTACATTTTCAGCTATTCTTTCCCAACATGTCTGGTTCCTCAAGATAAATTCTATACCCATTTTTCTTTCTTCTTTTCCTGACTCTTCCTGCCACTGAGATTACCTTTTCTCTGTGCTAACCTAATCTTAACAATATCCTAATTGTTCCTGTATCAGCCTTTCCTTTAAATAACAGTAATGCCCTTATGTCCATAACATTAGGCATTCCTACAAGGATTTCAAAACTCACCAGGCAGGAACTTGGTGTTTTAGGACAGAGCAAGAGATTAGAAAAAAGTGGATGGAAGTTAAAGTTTTCTTTTGGAAATGTAATTCTTCTTACTGTGACTATCTGTGTCTATGGAGAATTCAGCAGCTAATGAGAATGATATTGATGCAGCATTTTGCAAAAGCATTAAAGCATGTGTGGGATGGAACACGACCTATGTTAGCTGATGCATTCAGACACCTCTTAGCAAATATTCTGGCCCACTGTGCAGTTTGTCTTCTGCAGATATTTGGCAAGTACATATAGAGACTAAGATTCATAACTGGGCTTGGCAGCTTTCTATAGTTGAATGGCTTAAGCCAGTGCAGTAAAGAAGGAGGTGGGCAAGCTTAAATTATTTCCATATGGGAGAAGAATTTTGATATCTCCAGGGGATTTTAAGCCTAGAGACTGAGCTTTCAAAACTTTCCAAAATTATAAATGCACCTTTGCACAAAGGCCTGAGAGTTATGGTGGGACTACCCTCAAAAGCCTGAAAACCAGTACAGTGCTGGTGTCATATATCTCTATGCATGCAATAGATGAGGTGGTAAATCTAAAAAGGTATAATTAAATATTAAGAAAAATGGTCTGATAAAGGAGGGAGTAGCTAATACTAATATCCTGTACTTAGTCAATAGTCTTTTAGGCAAATAAATATGGCATACAAACTTCAGAGTCAAAATGGGGTCACACACCAGTCAATATGGGGTCACACACCAGTGTTTCTTTACTTTATTCCTTTAAAACTTGGAAAGATGTTGGTGTTTCAGGTGTAGCCCTAGTGTCAGACAATAACTTGTGCAAGGTGGCACTTCCTCAGCTATGCAGGGGGGTATTAATATCAGGAGGATCTTCACAATGAAGAAAATGCAGAACCACCGCATCATATTCAGCACCACCTGAGTTCTGAAAAGCTCAAAATCTGCCAGGCAAACAATTTTAGAAACTGGGAATAATAGCATACAACACTGGTTTTGATAGCCACCCACCTAGATGCACCTGTAGCATCTGGGATCACTGTAACTCACACTGCAATTATTATGCTTCATTTATACACCTTTTCATGTTTATTGAGAATTTCAGCTTGCACACAATAATTGCTTCATCTTGGCGCTATCACTTGTTAATGCTGATAGCTTTATCTTTGCATTTTTAGGCTGAATATATTTGAATATTCAGTATTTAAGTGTGACAGCTCTATAACCTGCATTGAATGACTTTAAAAGCTATTATTTCAATAGAAGAAAGGGAACAAAATCCTCATTTTTGGACAGATTTGGAAAAATTTTAAGGGAAAAATCAGTTTTGTATGAAACGTGTTTTACTTAAAGGTTTCTTTTTCTTCACTTTTTCTTGCTTAACTTTGTCTTGTCTTGATTTGCTCTCTCATTTCTGGGGGAAAAGGAAAAAGAAATAAAATGAGGCTATCTCTTTTTATTGATGAAGTATTAGTGCAGAATGGCAGAACAATTTGCAATTATTGTCTCCTTAATAAAACTCGTTTCAGGCTGTTGAAGGAAGACAGAGATTGCAAAAGGAAATTTCAAGATAGGACAAGGCAAATGTATCATTTAGCCTAGCACTTATTTGTATAGGGTATCTTCATGTCAATTTAATCTAGACTATTTGGGGTGACTTTCTCTTTTCTTCAGTAAGTTCTGAAGCCTTGAATATCTAGTGCTAATAATATGTATACCTCCTAATTCTTCTTCTATTAATTACCTTTTATTTTTAGTAAATTATAATTTCTGCTGCCTCCATCATTCCATCAAGAGTGTTCAGCCTGTATCTGTAGAACTATATGTCTTGGGAAAATGATATATACATAATAGGAAGTCTAAAAATATTCCCATAATTACTTCAGTCCCTCAAAGTTATATAGTGATTTTGTGTTTTGGCAATAAAGATAAAACAGTCAGATGTATTACTGACTGTTTATTCTGACCATGTGGGAAGAGACTTAAATTAATTTGAACATGTGAAAAAGCATGATGCAAGCTATTTTTGCTGTGGGCAAATGTACTATTTGCAGTTATTATGCTCCTATTTTTGAAGAAAACATAAGTACATTACAGACTGGATTTGGAACAGATGGAAATTTTCTCATTACTCAAGGACTGGGTGAGACAGAGAAGCTGTACATTTCTAACCAATCCATAGACATCCTTCTGCGGTTCTTACCATATGGGTCTATCAAAATGACTCAGGGAAAGAACTGCATTCCATGAGCTGGAATATAAATTCTGACCTATAGGCTTGCCTTGGCTTGTCCCACATATGTAACTGAGGTGCTTGGACAGGGTAAAGGCAGATTTTGTACGACTTAGATGGCAGTTATTTATGATATGTGCTACAGTCATCACCTAACAATGGTGGACAGGCTGTGCTTGAGTACAAGCAATTTGCCTGGGGAATGCCTCCGCCTCCCTCTCCTCTCACCCGTATTTTGTTCTTTTCTCTGTTTTTTTTTCCTTTTTTTCCTCTGTGTTTGTTTGTTCCCTAGAGCACTGTGAACCACTATAGTCACAGATTTCCCTTCTATGCTCTTCTCTACATCCAGTCCTGAAACCAGCTTTGCAGAGAAAGTAGATGTGACATTAGCAGCATCACAATAAAGAGAAGTAGCTGATAAAGGACTGAGTTTATGAAATCACTGTCTCAGGCTGATGAAGACTACTGCATTTTTAAAGGTTTAGTTTATCTTTATGTCGTAGCTGTGTGGTCTCGGAAAGCACTTTTTAAACCGAAAAGAAAGTACAAGAAAATACAGAACCTGCGAAGCTTTTGTAGGTGAGCTAGAACAAAACATTTTGTTAAGTTGGGCAGTACACAGATTGCAGCTTGAATGTTTTCTATCTGTGGGTTAAAACACAAGGCAGTCAGGGAAAGTAGTCTTCAAACCACAGAAATTGCATCCCTCCAGCTATCACATGCTGAGATATAAATATATAACCTTAGTCTGAAAAATTTTCAAGTCTCATAGGGGTCCAGTACTACAAAAGGACAGATTTCTAACATTTAAAAAATTCTAGTGTCTCTTTCTCCATGAACTGGTGTTTTTAACATCCACTTAGTATTCTCAGAAGGAATCTTCATTGTTTCTTGGTAACAAGGTTTATAGGTAGTAAAAGAAGTACACTTACTAGCAAGGCCAGAGAATGACCAAAAAAAAAAAAAAATTAAAAAGAAAGAAAAAGGACTTTTTCTGAGGAAAACATGTGTTACCTCAAATGAGGTTAAGTCCTTAAAGGATAAACTTCGTGGGATATTGTATATTTCCCACAGGCAAGATGGTGTGAAGTGCACAAAACCCTTGTGCTTTTGGAAGCAAAATTTGAAATATGGAAGCACCTTTTTTAGGCCAGATGAGCATTACCACTGCAAGTTTCCATTTGGGATCACCTGAAGAGTCTTGGATAAGACGGACTTAACTAAGTGCAAGCACAGGGTTCACATACAAAACAAGGAAATATTAGAAACAGGACAGAACATAGCATCTGCTTAAAGAAAACAGCAGGAAAACCTTCACTGGTTTCTCTCCCCATCTAAATTTTGGTTAAATCTATTCTCTTGTCCTATCAAGTTCACCAAAAGACATATACATAAAAATTGCAAGTTTGGGAAAATTCCTTACCAGTGACTAATGACTTTAAATAGGCTTTCATTTGCTCTCTCTGATGCATTCTCTATGGCACAGGATGGTATTTTATGATACTTTATCAGTTTTACGGTCAGATCCAGACTTTTTAATTTGTTATATATGTAAAGGTCAATAAAGTCTTTCAGTTTGGATCTTAACAAGGTTATAGAGCAGGACAGTTTGCAACAGTTTTATCCCCTCCAAAGCCCATATGTCAGAAAGCAACGCCTATAAATCCCATGTGTAAGTGTTTGGGAATAGCTGTGAGCACTCTGTACAAGTGACACTGGCTTTTCAGCAACTCAGAGTATCTGCGTGACAAAATATGAATATCTGTTTACAGATACAAGTTTAGTAATTAAAAAAAGAGCTGAGGTTTCCTTTTCAAGCCAGAGAGCTGCCTCTGAATAAACAATGTTTATATCCATGCCAAAATGCCACTTGAAGGTCAGTACAAACAGAAGCCAATTTTTTATCGAAAATTTATAACAAGTCCAAAATTGTGGTCCACTACAGGACTGTGACCAACCATTGAGGATACACTGTTCCTGAGCCATGTAGAATCTAAATATACAAGTGCCATCACTGTTACCTTTCCAATGAGGTAGGTGGACTGAAAGCTCATGGAATGCTACTATGGTAGCCTAAAAAAACTCCCTTAAATGTCATACAATTTCAATTATATAAGATATATATATATATATTCACTTTCAACTAACTGTTATATATTATATGGATGAAACTACTTCCTGGAATTGCACAGGTGAGCCATTAAAAGGAAATTTGAGGAAGGGTTTAATTATATTTATTGCCAAACTAAAGATTATTATTCTAGAAAGAAATATCTTTTCAACCTCACTGATTTCACTGTACTAAGCCTCCAGATAGTTTCATTTAACACATGTAAAAATAGTTAGGAAAGGCTTTCTGAGTACTGGTTCTTTATGTCTCCACATACTCCTTCTGCAGTCTTTGTAAAGGACTAATTCAGTTCTTATCCTGTCAGTAACATGTACCTCTTGAATCCATAGTGCTAGAAAAGACAGAAAAGAAAACCTTGGCTCTGAATGCTGTTTTAAGATATGAAAAAGCCTAATACACTCTAGAGTGAATTGTTTGTTTGTATGTTAACATTAATTTGTAAGGAATTGGTAAAACTGCATGGCTGTGGCCAGCCATGCTCAAGATTTTAGAAGTTGAATGGGATTCAGAAAAAGCTCCTGGGATAATCTGAAAGTTGGACCATCTCTGAAAAGACTGTGTAAAAAGCTCACCTTCTTGACTGTATTTATGGTCACATTGAGAAGGATGCAAACCTCTGGTTGAAAACTAAGTTGTTCATACTAACAGTGAAAAATTAATTGACCTGAAAGGTTTTATTCTTTCAAGATGAAAACCAAAATAATTAGTCTGAGTTCATCAGGACAACTTAAGTCTATGTTCTCTTCCATGTTATGAACCACCAGGACCACAGAATAATCTCTAGGACAGTCAGAAAATCTAGATGGTTTTATGTTGCGGTTCGCTGAGACAGCACGGTCCTGCAGGGGTCTGCCCCGGCCGCTTGGCAGGGCAGCCCCAGATCTGGGCTGTGCCGCCCTGCACGCCCCTGCTGAAACAGAGCCCAGGTTGCTGTCCTCGGTGGGGACAGCTGGAGCGCCTGCCCCTGGCTCTGGCCGGGCTTGTTCCCATGCACACCTGGGGCCCGTCGGCCCCGGAGTGACGTACCTGCGGACAGCGGTCACATTGGGCGGGCGACTTGTCAGTCAAGCCGTGTCCCGCTCGTCCTCTCAGTGATTGGCTTGAGTCAGCATTCTGCCTCTGTTTCCTGGATTTTAAAAGTGCTGTGCCAGTTCAGATGTGGGCCTTTTTCTGCTGTACGTGTTCGCAATAAACCCGGACTGCTGTACGGGAGAGGCCCCTCCGTACCATCTCTTTGTCTCTGTCGTGCTTACACCACGAGGTGTGGGAGAACGCAGCTCCAGCGCCCCTGCACTTACTGCCGCTGTACTCCTGCGAATAGGAGCTGGGGGCAGCGCCGAAGGGTGCTGGTTCCAGTCAACCCGGGCTTTGTGCAACATTTTAAACCCACTACCTAGCCGTGGCAAGTGGCGCCCAATGTGGGGCTCAAACCCACAACCCTGGGATTAAGAGTCCCATTACCTAGCCATGGCAGTTTTAAATGGGGCTTAGGCAATTTAGGAACTTAATTCAGTCTCACAGCAGATCCAGCTGGATGTCATGCCATTAGGAGAGGAACTCAGTTGCCCTACCTCAGGTAGTAAATGTCACTGTTGACATGCTAGAATTATCTGAGACATCCTCATGAGACCAGAATACAAAACATACGACCTGCCGGAAACCTGGGATGGCAGGCAGAGACCAGGAAAGATCCTCAAAGTATCCAGGATGGTCTAGCACCTCTGTCTAAGCAGTTAAACTGATCCAAAGAGATTCACTCCAGTGTTATGTTCCTGTTGAATGAATCTGTTCTTGACGTCCTGGACTAACTGGCTCAGCCTTGCCTCAAGATGCCAGAAAATGTAAAGCAAGCCTAGGTGTTTTCTCCAGCTATATTACTATATGTCACTCTTCACCAAGCTGATCCACAACTGGCTAAATCAGCAGGCTAAGCATTCCTCTTGTCTGGGAATGGGTCCGAAAAGCAATTTTATATTTATGTTAACATAATTTTCAGTGGATTACCATAGCTTGGATTTACATCAATCTGATACCTAGAGTCTTTTTCAAACTGATTGTAGTAATATATTTTACTTTATTACTCTGTGGTATTTGACCACTTACTAAGCATTTGACTCATGCAAGCACTTATTTGGGGCAGGACATTTTTTTGTAAAAACAAAAAGAGGACCTGAGAAGAAGTGGTCAAAACCACACTCAATTACTGCGGGATGAGAATTCTGTCTCGTGTTCAATAATCCCTCCATGGTTTCATGATCTCACAGAATGCAAGTTCATTGTTACTAATGATAAAATTACTCTTATTTCTGCTTTAAATATTTTTCCAAGTAAGGAAAAAGTATGGAACACCCCAATCAAGAAGGTTGAGGGTTAACAGGGAACACATTTCTTTCCCTGGGCTGCCTTTGGAAGAATGCCACATTATAAATAACACCTGGACTTCATACAAAACTGCAAAAAGTGAAAATTCTCATAACAACAGAAAAGGTCTCTATTTTCTGCACATAATTGTGAAGATTATCACCAGACATGACAGCAGAACTCAACAGAAGACTATGTTTTGAACACACAGGACAGTGTAGGAAACACAGTGTAGGGAACTTTCAAAAAGTACACACTAGAAACAACAGAAAATATTTACTAGTAAATAGGGATCTGTAAGGTGATTTTCATGTCAAATTTTTGTACAGCTTTATGTTCAAACAAACCAAATATTTTTAACAAAGAGTCCTCTTATGTTAGGGATAAAAATGTGAAATGCAAAAGCTTTCTGACACACTGAAAAAATCCCACACTTTAAAGTTGTTTCAAAACATAACTGCTTTCTGCTTCTTATCAAAAATGTAAATAGGTTGAGTGAATTTAGACTAAGGAATCCCTGAAAAGGCTATTTTGTAGGCATAAAGTCAATGAAATTATTTCCTATTGCTTCATCCACACTGCTTATATAAACCTCTGTGACTGTGACAATGTCTTTGGCTATAATTTTTTTTTAAATTTCCCTTTCCTTTGTGTCCGTCACTGACCTTTTTCAAGGAATCTCAGAGTCAATCTTTCCAGCTGGGATTGTCTAAGAGAAGACTAGGATCACACAAAGACATAGCATAAAAACAGTCACGTTACTACTACTACTATGAACTTCCTATTCCCAAAATTTCAACATGGAAAATTAGCTGATGGCCCAGTCAACCCACAGGTATAGTGCCTTTATAAACTTATTCCAAAGATGCTATTCCTATAGATTCTGTAATTTATATCTGCGCTGTTATGGTCCCTGTCTGCCAGTAGCCACCAGAATTGGGGCCTGAATCTGTACAACAGCACAGTGTCTTTCAAACTACATGGCTTATTTTCTCCTCATATCCCAGCCTGAATCTTTCAAACAGTGGTTGGTATGGTGTGTTGTTTTCCTGGAAAAGTTTAATTTTTTTAAAAATGCCCAAGAATCATGGAAGTAGCCTATGAAGTCTCCTTGACACTATCACTGAGGAGGAAAATCTTTAGGAGCAATAAAGAGATCTTGTGGGACAACAACTCGTTTCACAGCTGTTATTGGCAAGAGGGATTTCATTTTTATGACTACAGCTCTCTCTTTGAAGGCTAAAGCCTTCTAGGAAGAGATAAGATCTACCTGACCAAGTGAAGCAAAGTATTTTTGCTAACAAGTTGGCCAAACTGAGAAGATATTTAAACTAGGAATGAGAGGGAATGAAGATGACAACCCACAGTCAATTGAGGAAATGGTGGAAAGGGTTGGCAAGTAAATGGTGCCAGCCAATGTGGTCAGGAGGCATCTCATAATCAGTCAAGTCAGTGCCATCCCAAGTGTTAACAGAAAAATAAAGAAAAATAAATAAAAAATGGGGAAGTTCTCACACTTTTTCTGCTAAATCAGAACTGTTGGGTGCTTCTCTGAAGTCCCCATGCACTAGCTCATACTGAAAAGGGAAAAAAAAAGGGAGGAATTTGAGATCTGTGAACAGTCATGGGGCTGCAATCTCATAAGGGAGAAGTAAGGGCATAGCTCACATGTCTGGCACACTGCCCAGGATCAATACAGGGCCTTCAGGAAGGGTAGGGTGGGATGGGGAATGGGGAGCAGAGTTGCCCTTTACACGGGAGCAGGACAAATGCATGGAGCTCTGCCCAGGGCTGTATGATGAGCCAGATGACAGCTCATGGGTCAGGACTAGTGCACAAATGAAGTCATGGTGGGCATCTATTACAGGAAGAAAGAAGCAGATGAGGTCTTCTTCAGACAACAGGAAGAAGTCTCACACTCACAGATCCTGCAAGGGGAGCCTGTCACAAGGACAGCACAGTGGACACAAACAATCCAGGAGGTTTCTGGAGTGCATTGAAGACAATTTTCTAACCAAGTGATTGAGGACATGATGAGGAGAGCTGTTCTGCTGGACTTCATGCAAACAAGAAAGAATTTTTCAAGCTGGGGCAGCTTTGGTTGCAACGACCATGAGATGGCAGAATTCAGGATCCTGACAGGAAACTACAAGTAAAAAGCAGTATCACCACCCTGGAGTCCAGGAGAGATGATCTTAGGTTTTTCGGAGATCTGATTAGAAGAATCACATAGGATTCAACCCTGAAGATATGTCCAATAGACGAGTTAATAATTTCAAGAATCACTTCTTCTGTGCTCAAGAGGTGTCTTTCCCATGAGCAGGCAATCGAGCCAACGTGGCAGGTGGCCTGCACAGCAGTACCCTATCGATGTGTATGGATACCTGGTGGGCACGTAAAGAAGTTGGAGGCAGACCCTTCTCAGTGGTGTCTACTGAGAGGACAAGAAACAATGGGTACAGAGAGAAGCACAGGAAATTCCAGCTAAACAAGAAATGCCTTTTTTCAGTGAGGGTGGCCAAACACTGGTGTAGTTTACCCAAAGAAATTGTAGAGACTCCAGTCTCAGAGATGTTCAAAACGCAGCTGGATACAGTCTGGGGCAGCCTGCTCTGGGCAAGCAGGGAGTTGGACTGGATAATTGCCATGGGTCCTTTCCTCCTCAGCTGTCCTGTGATTCTGAGTACTTCCCCCAAGGCTGGGCAGTCCTTCACTGCAAAAGCCAGAAAACAAAACCAACCCACAGTCCTCCTGGGCTGCAAAATGTTATTTGCAATGTTTTTTTAGTGAGATCAGTCTATTGAAGTACTCTTCTTTTAACATTTGTCACAACAGATGTTATTTTTAGACAATACTTATACACATCCTTTTTAAAGTTTAGCCATAATATTTGACTGGAACTATTTCCTGCGGTAATGGATTTTTCAGGTGAAGTCCTCACAATGCCTAGAGAAACTTCCTTCACTTTTGTCTAAATATAGTGGTCAATAATGCACCTAACTCCACCTAATCTCATGTTGTTTCAGTTTCATGATTACCCCAAAATACGTAGATTTTGATGCCAACAAACCTTTTTAAGCCTCGCTCCTCTCTTTGCTTTCTGTTTTCTAAATTGAAAAAAAAAAAACCAAAAAACTTTGACATATGAGAGGAAACAAATCAGAGTAAAATTATGAAACTCCAGGAAGTACATTTGGCAAATATTGCCTGATTTCTGACAAAATGGGAATGTAAACACCTGAGGCAGAGAAGAATTATTTGCTAATAAAACGTGTGCATGGATAAACTCATGAGATGACTCTTGCATCTGATAAATAAAAACCAGATCAGAATTAGATGGATCCTATTCAGCTGAACAGATTCAGGTTTAAAGCTCCTGAGTCTACATGTGGGAACAACACCTGAGTTTTCATTTTGAAGCTTTACAATGAGGAATGGAAGAGGAGTTCCTAATTCTTTTTAATTGCTTCATAATTACTTGTGCTTTGTAACATAGATCTGGCTAGACCAGGGTAAGGAAAAAGCAAAATCAGGGAAAATAAACTGAATAGCACATAAACTAAATCTAGCTTCAATGTGAATTTTGAGACTTTTGATATTTTCTGATTTCCAAAGCTACTCAACATCTCTTCTACTCCTGGAATGGGTTGAAGGCTTTTAGGCTCTTAATCCTCCACAAATCCTGCTGTATAAAGTGTGTAAATTTAGCAGCCCAACTTTAGATTTTGAAAAGAGAAGAGGGGAATTGCATGAAGTTGTTTTAAAGGTTTTCAGTGAATTAACAAATAGGCAACATCTGTGAAAGAGCAAAGCTAGGTAATAATTTAATGGTGAAAGTAAACATCAACTGTTTCTTTCAAATGTGGCCAAGAACTAGTGGAGTCATGAGACCGGAACAACAGTAAACGAGAGGGAGCATGACATTAAGAGTGTACTGCTCGGAATAGGGAATCCCAATGCTCTGGAGTATTTCTAGGCTTTGTCCAGTGCCTGTCTAAAGTAAACTGCCTTAACAATTTAGGCAGCCTACAGCTCTTTCCCAGTATTTTTATGTGCAGCACGATGAGTAACAGCAGCACTGTCACCAATCTTTCATCTTTGATGCTGCTTCTGTAAGAAGGCATTCACAACCACTGACCCAACTCTAGCCTGGAATCCTTGAATCCCTTCCAGATTTCTAAACACCAAAATGTGCAAAGGCAGAAAATATGCATCTAGATGCTAAGTTCATGGGCAGATGAACTAATTTCATCCAAGTACACATAAAGCTCTCAGACACCTGCATAGTTTACGCAGGGAAAGGGTTGCCACATCGAAATAAAATATGCAAATTTCATCTTAGTCTTCTAAAACATTTTTTTTTGTAAGTTATTCTTCAGGCTATTTAAAATTGCTATCAGAATGTCCACAGATAAATCAACATTCAGACACCTGAAAGACTGACTTGATTTCCAGGGACGCTAAGAAGTCAAAGTCAAGTTTGCAGCTCCTACTGAGAGTGGAGTCTAGCTATATATTTACAGGTTAGATAGAGGATGGCATCAGCATCTAACACTGCACATATGCCACTGGATTTACAGTAAAAAGGTTTTTAGGAAAATAAGGTGCATAACATATGGTAACACGTTAAGAAGAGGGGGAAAGTTGTGAAAGAGAACATGAAAAATAATGGGAACCAGCTTTAGGCTACTGGTAAGCAGCTGCATAATAAAAATATGGTCTTCTTCTTATATAGAAGGAGTCCCTCTGTTTTTTTTTTAAAGGTGTATTTTTATGGTTTATTTGTGATTAATTCCCCAACAGAGCAATATAACTCCCATTAAATAGCAGCTAAGTACAATATTAGATATTTCCCAACAACTCTTTATTCTTCTCTTTAACTTTCAACTCTCTCTCCACTTTATCATGTAGCAGTAGCCCGGTCACATCTTAAAAATGTTACATTTTACACAACTTAGCTCTTCAGCTTTAACCTCCATATTTTACTTTTTCAACTTTTATCTCAATTTCAGTGTTTGGAGTTCTTCTTCAGTCCTAGACACTTCCCAGTCTGGTAGTTTCTCAAAGCTTTTCTACAAAAAGTCTCTTAAAAAACACAGCTCAGAATCATGCCTACCTCTTCTCATTTTGTGACCTACCAATGTTGTTGTTAGTATCAGCTGTGCTTCTTTCCTACCTCCTCTTCTTTCTTGGATTTGATGCTTCTTTCCTGTTTAGCTGCTCTTCTACTCTCAGTTTTTCCTTAAGTTCCTTGGTGTTACTCCCCTTTTCCCTCTTCCTTTGGTGTCTATGTCTTGTCCTTCATCACATCCTCTTCTTTTCCATGGTAATCTCTTCGGCCAAATTCAGGTAGCATCTCAACTGAATATATCACAAAACTGTTTTTTACTTGAATTTCAGTTGATCCCATGCAAACTCAAATTTTAACCTCTGACATTTTCTCAGGGATGTCTAGTTGTCAGCTCCATTGTCTGGCTGTCATTATTAGAAGAGAGCACATAACATCCTTCACAAATTTCCTTTTCTAAATTTCTGTGGAAAATATCACCACTTAGCCTTTTATTTTGGCTTGTCACCATGCACAATCTTCAATTACCGCCATGACCAGAGCTTTACATATGGATAACCTATATGATCTCCTGGAAGCATTGCCTAGCACAATATCCCTTTTTCTGGTTTAAATGAAGACAGTGTTTACTTGTGCATCTAATTAATCATTTCACTTGCCTTCTGTTTTGACCGTGTCTCTGCTCTCCTTTACTATGATATCAAACATAATCATCTTCCTTTTCAAATCACATTATGTCCCAGTCTTGCTAATTCTGCTCCACATGCATATAACTCACCTATCTTGGGAAGTCATGGTTTCTCCTCTTTGAGGAGGATATCCATATAAAAATATAGGCTCTCATTTTTCCAAAAGTAGCTTAAAATGACATGTTTGTCAGAAGCTTTTACACATTTTTACATATACATTTCAAATATGCAACCCCCTTCTGTGAACAATAGAATAACATAACTATAAATAATCATTTATATGCAAGAACTAACACTATATACTCTTTTTTATGCCATGAGTAATTATTCAAATGGGAAGTTATTAATTTTTGCAAAAGAAAATAATTTTTAAAAATCCATTCTGACATCATTATTCTTTGTTCACAAATAATTTTTGTCAGGTTTCTAGTTTCATGTTTTACAGACATGTTTCTCCATCTGTTTTGCTTCTGGAATTCCATCTATTCGAGGAAATCTTCATCCCACCCTGAAGTTAAGATCAGTGAAAACACAAGTATGCCAAAGATGCACAGCACGCTCAATAGCTCACCATAAGGACCTAAACTCCCTTCTCATGATGTTCATTCTACCCAACACTCCTTATGAATGTAACACTTAAATGTGATCTCTACTCTCCAAATAAACCATGTGACAGAATACTTTGCTTTTTTGGATTAGAATGATTCAAACCCTCTAAAAGACAACTAAGGGGTTAGTGGGTAAACAGAATAAACTGATGAACAGGAACAACTGCCACTGCTGAAGCCCTGGGATATTAAAACTTCTCTATCCCTTTTCTGTCATAAGCTTCAGAAACTTACCAAAGAAATTTCCTATAAAGGACACATGAGAATACAAACTCACTCTTCAGGGCCTTTTGTTGGTCTCTGTTAATATTTCTCTTGGCTCCTTCCCACTGAGGTTTTAAAACAGTTTTTGGACCTTATGTGCCCATAAAAAGTGCCTTAGTATTGGACTTAGGAGAATGACAGTTCAGCAGTTGATTTTGTCATAGCATTATCCTTGTAATTTTTCTAACAAGTTCAGCTTCGCAAAAATAACGACAATGTGCTTTTTCTAATTTGGCACAATCCACTTTCATGACTATAAACCAGTTACTGCACTGCTGTTCAGACTGAAATTGGATTAAAGAAGTGATGTGGAGACATCAAAATAAACGGCGGAAAATAAGAACAAATAAGAATTCCAGTAAAATAACAGAACTAGAATGTTACGTGTTATCTTGAGTGGATTAGAGGAAAACAAAAATATTATCATTGAAAAACAGCTGATGCTGCATGGAAAAGTTTGAAAAGAATTCTGTTTAGAAGCAGACCTACACAAATAACTCTTTTCCACTCTTCCTTAGTGCCATCACTGTTTGCATCAGTCAGGGGAGGCCAAACACACAAATTCTGACGTTGGGCCCTTTGGTGCTGATTGTAATGCATGTTCTTAAGCTATGCTAGAATAATTGTCCCAGCTACACTGGATGTGAGTGACCCAGTTTTCATCTCAATGCTGGGTTTTTAGTCCTGTGGAGAACGATGCTTCACTTATGAAAAATTTAACTGTTTATTAATAAAATAAAAATTAACAACAGGGGACATCACAAGACCAACAGCGGTACCAGGTGCGTGGCAGTCAGCCAGAGGCACCCCCTCCAGGAGCTGTGCACCTTCTAGCGTCAATCAAATAATTTTATACTTTTGTCCAATCATATTATAACCCATCCCTTATCCCACCTCCCTGTTCCGCCTCATGGAGAGCACCCAATTTGGCAATGGGTTGTGCTCTTACTTTTGACTGATGTCCTGACTGACACTAGAGAAGAACTTTCTAGAATGCTGCCCTCAGCTCCTGGTCGCCATCTTGGCCCCATTATATCTTTGAAAATCAATAGAAAAATATAAGGAAAACCATAGAGCTAAAAAGAAACAATGACAACAACAGGTAAGTACAACGGAATAACCTAAACAACATTATGGTAACTTATTAACATCAACTATTATTTTTATTAACTCCTTATCCTAATTAATAATTAATATTTTAAATATACAAAAGTCAAACTCAGTTTTAGCAGTCTATAACAAGTCTTGTCATCCTTAAGTTCACATCATGACCAGTTTTCTTAGGTCACTGCAAGCCTTTAAGACAAGTATGTGTTTTAAAGTTCTTCTGAATTGATATAGAATGTATTCTACTAGCTGTGCAGTACTAAAAATTACTTACAATCACTTATAACCAATGAAGCAAATGCATATGGATGTGTTATTTAACAATCAGCATTTAAAAAAAATGCCCATGAATTGCAGATACCGAGCAGAAAAGCACAGTGTGCAGGACTGAATACAAAATATACTTTCAAAAATGAAGATACCAAATGCACACTGCATTCCTGCAACACACCCATTATATACAAGTAACAGTGCAGGCACTCATCATATGATTACATTTTAAGAACATGTGGATATATGACATAAATGGGAACATACTGTAGGCAACTTGTCTGACAAGTAAATACAAAAATCACAGTGTACTGATGATTACATTGTGCTTTAAAAAACCTCCCTGCCTTTAAACAGAGATAAATCAACACAGGAACCAGTTACCCACTGCTCAGTTTCAGTTTGTTAATTTCTCACTATTATATCGATGTTTACATTGAAAATATAATTCTAATTATAATAATCATTGACAGAGAACTTGCACATCTTTTGTGTTCAATAAAGCCAAAATAAGAAATATTTTTATATGTACTGCAAGGTAGATAACTGCAATTACTGAATCATACTGCTAGCACAAAAGAGTTTAGCTTTTAGTGACCAGAGCTGAGACCAAAAATAAATTTAACTGTTAAGTTGCTGTTTTAGCATATATGGTGTATATTAGTGCATGCTATTCCGCAAATCTCAGTTAGCTGCATAAAAGTATCTGTACAAAAAATAGTAACTGTACTGGAAAATATCTGACTGAAAATGTTTTATTTCATCTCCCATCAGAACCTCATAAGCTCTTTCCCACAAGATCCATGGGGAAATTAACTGGCTAAGAAGCACATAAGAATATAAACAAGAATATATTACAATGTTATAAAAATCAGACAACCAGGTATTTTTTTTAAATATATGGGTTTTTAAAGAATATTGTACCATATGTAAGTCTCATAAAAGGTATATCTGAGGAGTATTATGAGTGTGATTTTCATCTGCAGTGACATTGGTCACACATTAGTCCCATTCCAGACCGACAATAGTGAAAGCAGATATGACAGCTTTATCTATAAAAGCAGCCTAGTGAAGAGGAAAGTGGTGCTAGCTTTCTTTCTAACAATCCACCAGTGTATCTCCACACAGCTGAAAGAAACAATTTCTAAGCATCAACAGGTAGTCTTTGTGCTCACTCAGCCTATGATTTTTCTGCAGAGAGTGCCAGAATAAGTACATTTCCAAGAGCCTCTAACCATTGAAAAGAACTTTTGAAACAACAAGGAATTTCTCAGAGTTGCAGTGTAAGTTGGAAGAGAGGTAGAACACCCTTAGGGAGTCAGAGCTAAGAAAAATGCACCAGAGTAGTACTTTGCCAAATGTTCCATAACACTGCAGCCAAATTAACTCACTGTTTTCTGTGCTTTTTTTGAATACAGTGGTGCTGGACATAATTCCAGACTGTTTCTTCTACTGCTTTTATACATGTCGAGTCATTTCTTGAAGGACTGATGCACAGACAGCCAGCCTTGTTCTACTTTTTTATAATCTTGAAGAAATGTTTTAAGCCTCTGAATGTCATACTTGCAAATCAGTTTCCAGATGCTATTTTCCTTTCATCTTTCTTGTATGCCTCCCCAGATGAGTTCACCCTTCATTCTTTGCCAAAGCCTCTGTGCCCAGAGACTGTACTCCTATGATCACACTGCTAACATTGTGACCAAAAGCTAACCATCAGCAAAAGCTGTCATTTAGCTTGGAGGCCCAGTCCTTTCCACTGAATTGAAGTTTTCTTTAGCTATACAAAAATGAAATCCCTAGTTCCTTAAAGGAAATTGTAATACAGGAAATTGTGCACTCTGTCAGTCTGTACACAAATGACTGAAAAAAAAGCAGTGGACATCTTGGCAGTTCTCCTACCCTATAACAAGACAAATAGAAGATGGACCTTTAATTGGCAGAGGTGAACTTACAATTATCATGGAAATTGGGATATATTTTATAAAACGTACATATGTATATGACTTTCTCGATCATTTGGGGAAAAGCCATGTCATACCATATTTAAGATGCCATGAGGAGCTAGTTTTATCCACCCTTTCATCAACTCTCTCTGCCCCCACTTCTTTTCATTTTGACTGATTGCTGAAGTGTCAGGGTTAATAAATCTCTTCAGTTCACATAGTTGTCCTGTTGTCCAGTATCCAGGAAGTAGCACAAAGCATGATTTTGCCAAGTCACGATATCCTCACATCGTGTGAGTGGAAGAGTTTCCTGGGGAGAAGGATAAGCAAAATTGCATTACTAGATCTCCCAAACTTTGAGCTTAGCAACAGCTTTGTCCCAGAGAAAATTATTCAGCTTTAGCTTCCCTAATGAATAATGCAGGGGGACTTGGAGTACCAGAACAATCTTCTTGCCATTTATGGATGCTAAGTTACTCAAGACAAAAAGCAAGATGCTAGTTTTGTAAACAGCTATTCTTTGGTAAACATTTTGGAACACCTCCTATTTCCACCCATAAGTGAAGAAATCTTCATTGTGCCTGTAAAAGCAAAACTAAAACAACCTTAGCAGAGAAAGTCTGTGTTAACCTCCTTCACAGAAAGAGCCAGAATAACTTTGAAATGTGCTTTGAATTGGGAAATTTAAAAAAAAAAAAAAAAAAAAAAGAGATTTTTGGATTTGGTCTCCAGGGCAATATTTTGCCAGCATCCAAAATCATTGCTTACCCTACTGCAGTTTTCCTGACCAAATGGAGATAACACATAAAGGGAGCACCAAATCATAACATGAAATTTGCTGGAATTCATCAGACCCTTGATATAAAGTCTTCCTTTAAATAGGTTCAGATTTTCTTTTTGGGACATTCCAGATGAGAAGCTGTGACTTGAAACTATAATACTTCACTTGCTGTTGTTGTTTCCAGTCTGCATGGAAACTCAGCGTAGCCCCGTCTCTTTGGCACTAGGAGCACAAAGACAGGTAGAGTGTGTCACTGAGAAAAGATTTATTCACCTTTGCCTCAGAGAAACAAGGTCATGTCAAGATCATCTCAGAAAGAGATGACATCATGTAGGCCATGTTTTTTTCACACAGACCTCTATTTAACTGGAGTGAATTTCTGAGTGTGGAGTAGAGAACACTGCAGGGGTGTTCCATGGTTTAACATTCACTGTTCCTAATACTGAATAATAAGCTTACTTTGAACTGCCCTCATACTAAAATTTCATGCACTACTTGCACAGTGCTGGCAGAGCTACACTAGTTTTTAGGAAACCAATGCCAGCATTCCCGTCTAGAAACATCCTGAGCCATAAGTTAGCTAACAAGTTCATACTGTTGCCTGTACATTTTCTTTTCTCTACTGATTTTGGCTGTGCCACCAAATTACTGGAATGTGCTGACAGGACGTCCAGTACACTGCTAGTGTAACATTCAACACAATGCAAGAAGAATAGGTCTCATGAGATGTTAGAGCAGCTGTTACACCCCAGAACTGCTTCAGTTTATAAGAAAACTTATATCTTGCAGGGCATTCCTAACGCATTCAGGACACGTGCTAAGCACTTGGAAAACTGTTAGCTTTGGGCACCATGGCACACGTGCTTCACTGCTTTAAAACTTGTGACTTCAGTGGATGGATTTAAGCCTGATATACAGCTTGATTGTGTACCCACATTTTTTTTGTTTGTATGTTTGTTTGTTTTTTTACAAGCTGATGGTTCAAGTCAGAGAAGAAAAAGACCTGATATCATCCATGATAGGCATTTCTGAAAGAGGCTGTCCCTTTGATGGTGAATTTCCTAGGCATGAACTTTGCCACCTATGATAAGGTTTACCACAAGATTTTGTAGGTTCTCAGGTTTCTCTCAGATGACTGAATTCTTCAAGTTAGCTTGTAGGCAGCTCTGTATAACAATAATAGTTTAAAAAGCCTGCTTTAAACTCATTTACATCACAGTTAATTCAAATGTATTTTGGACAACTGGGAACAGAAGCTCTTTATTCATATTAAAAAAAAGATAGAAAGTTCTGGGAATGGATTTTCCTAATTTTTCTATTCCTTTTGGCAAGTGTAATACTTCCTTAAAGCAAACCATTAAGAATTTCAAATTTCAGTACTGCTTTTCTGGACACACCTTAAAGGAAACTTGTTCCTCAAATAGCATTGAACATCTTTTCCCATGAATAAAGACTCCTTTCAAGTATCTCAATCTACTACTCCAAAAATCACACACCAAAACCAGCTAAATGGCAAAGAAAAATTCTGAGTCACTTTATATTTAGACTGCTTCTTTAAAGTAAAAAACTAATTTAAAATTACTGTCTGATATCTTTAATTGGACAACTTATTAAAACATTGTTGGAATTGTCTTAGGAAAGAAAGAAGTAAAGAAAGTTCACCGTAGTTATTTGCACTTGCTGGAAATTTAGTTGGAAGTTCTGATCTTACATCTTTATTGCTGGGTTGGGTTTTAATTGTATATTGTGTGAGTTCAGAAATTCCAAATGTGTGGGTCTTTGAGTATGGAGACCATAAACTTCAAAGTCTACCTCAATAAATATCTTGGGTCTATAATATGCAGTCTAGCATCAGATGATATGGGAGAACCATTGTCAATGATCACTGAATCAAGAACTTATAAAGGATCAAAAACTTACTGTGTCTCTCTGTGCCCAAGATCAATAAAACCTTTTCAGGTAAGTCAGCTTTAAAGACAGAATTAAAAATGTCCCTTCCTTTAAAGCCTGAAAAAAGTAGAGCAGACAGGGTATGTGTACCTGGCAGAAAAAACACAAATCAGAATTATTTAATATTGAAAAGAAAAAAACTAATTTCCAATTACTCTACTTTCTGGACAAGGAGATATTTCAAGGAACATGTGTCCTTCTTATTACTGTTGTTGCAAATTTTTCTTTTTGTTCACCAACAATTGTTCAATTCTTCACTGAGCAAGTACCAGAAGACTCCTCATGTTCTCAAACAATATCATCAACCAGGTTCAATCAGCTGAGCTGTCCAAATAGAAGGGTATGGTCATGTCCCAAGCAGTAGATGAACAGAGAATGAAAGAATAGTTCCATCACAAAAAATGAATTAAAATCATACTTCGATATGTAGAGTAACTTGACTTCTACAGTAGAGATGCTGGGTAATGGTTAACCCTAGTGGGCAGCTCAGCCCCACACAGCCCTCACTCAGTCCCCGAAGTGTGATGGGGGAGAGGATCAGAAGGCTAAAAACAAGAAAATTCCTGGGTTCAGATAAAGACAGTTTAAGAGGTAAAGCAACAGCTAAGTGTGAAAGCAAAATAAGCATCTCATTCACTGCTTCCCATGGGCAGGCAGGTAGGTGTTCAGTCATTTCCAGGAAAGCAGGGCTCCATCATGGGAAACGGATTCTTGGGAAAACAAAACTCCAAATATCACACACAACACTCCTCCTCCTTCTTTCCCCAGCTTTATTTGCTGAGCATGATATCATATGTTATGGGATACCCCTGTGGTCAGTTGGGGTCGGTTTTCCTGGCTGTGCTCCATCTCAACTGCTTGTGCACCCCCAGCCTCCTTGCTGATGGGGTGGGGGGAGAGGCAGAAAAGGCAGCTCTGTACAAGCACTGCTCAGTGATAGCTAATACATCCCTCTATTATCAGCACTGCTGCCAGCACAAACTTAAAAACACAGCCCTATACCAGCTACTATGAAGAAAATAACTCTGTCTCAGACAAAATCAGTAGAGATAAGCAATGAACATTCCTAGCTATTGAACTGCTGCATCACTAAAAGCTGTGGTGAAAGTGCTGGGAAGGGAAAAATCACTCCCTCTAAAAGTATTCTGTAGAATCAAAATATTTCATTATCATTTATTTGCTCATTCATGGGGATGTGGAAAACATGCTTACATATGTAGCAAATTAGACTTCAATCAAATTTAGTCACTTCAGCTTTTGGAGGACTACCAGTTCAGCTCTGAAGAGCCAAATATGAGAAATCATATGATAAAGGTTTCTGTAGGAGGTTTTCGTTGGAGTCTTCAGGAGTGCTCTGGTCTAGATCTTTGGTCCGAAAAAAATGTATATAGAAAAGTTAATCAAAAGAGTTGTATCAGACACAAAATTCAACATCATTCCTTTCCTTCAATTGCAAAGTTGACATCTGTTCAATATGGTCAGGTTACCCTGGTTATAATATTTACTTTCCTATATTCATATACTGATGTCTGTATTAGTTATACTTGTAATTCATGTTTGTGGTTTGGACTTGCAATCTGTACATTTTCTAGAAAGAGCCAATAGACTTATACTGGAGAAAAAGGATATGTGAGAAGGGAACTTTCTGTGTAATGTATGTAACAAATGTAGTGCTGCTCCTTCAAAGAGGGCTGAAGGTGCTGTGCAAGACAAACAGCTGGGTCAGAAGCAGTTTATGCTGCATCTTTCCACCAACCTCAGTGAACAAAGACAGCTCTGCACAGCACATGAAAGAGGGAAATGCAATAAAACCCAACAAATCCTATTCATAAATTCAGCTCTATAAAAAAAAGTGATTCTTCCAGTCCTGAAAGAGCAAATAATTTTCCGTATCCAAGACTTTTACTCTATTATAAAGCTGACAGAACCCTGTGTCAATTATTAACATCAAATGTTTTCTAGTTTGCAATATTTCATGCAGTGCCATACAGAAAGGTCTCAATTTATACACAGAGGGCTTACATATGCTTCCATCCAAACCTGTTACCTTGGCAAATACTTCTGGTTTATGGTATATAAAAAGGATCTCGGATACATTTATGAAAAAATCAAATTACTGTTACCACACCACCAAAAATATCTATTTTCTGAAGCCTGATCAAGGTACAGTGAAATACTGTCAGTGAAATGATCAAAATACTCACATAAGCAGAGACTTGGATGACCAGAAAAACAAAGAGCTAAGTAGGTCTTCTGGTCACAACCTCATTTTTTAAAATATTGGTTGCAGTTAAATAGAT
Source organism: Climacteris rufus (assembly GCA_013398175.1). Classification (NCBI taxonomy): domain Eukaryota; kingdom Metazoa; phylum Chordata; class Aves; order Passeriformes; family Climacteridae; genus Climacteris; species Climacteris rufus. The sequence continues at coordinate 537,389 of VZRZ01008247.1, forward strand.
TATGGTGTGTTAGAGTTGATTTGCAGTCTTCATCACATGGGTGTCTCCAGTGTTCAAATTTTGCCTTTTGGCCACTATCCTACTGAATGAACTTCCAAAAGAAATGTGCAATGCTCAGCATTGCTGGTGTTCTGTTTCCCATTGTTAAATGAGGAAATACATATTTCATTTAATTTCTCAGAGCATCAGCCTGCAGGTCAGAGAGATTTTTTATGTCCTTTGATATCTGCAAAATGAGCACCTCGTGGCTCCTGTACCAAGTTATCACAACAGTAAACCTGCCTTTCCATCTTTCTGACTTATTGTGATATTATCCAAGGCTAGTTAATGACTTTCCAGTGAATGAGTTCTGACGTGGACCCAATTTTTCTAAAGCCTCAAGCTCTATTTTCTACTCTCGGAAGAGAAGGCAGACCCATGGACATCTGGTCTTTGCTGTTTCTAGGAATCACCTTTACTTTTAGATAATTTTTAATTTTTGGCATTATCTCAGTGAATGAAACTAGCTCCCAGGAACATAAAATCCAGATAGCTCAATTCAGTCTGACTGATATTGTCCAAAAAAATAACAAATTGACATGAAAAGCCTTCTGGGGATACAGCTCAATTTTAGCCCATCTGTTCAGCTTCTCAGAGCAGGCACATGCCCTGGTATCTCTTAGCTTTTATTAGATTCTGCAGATGCTCAATACCCCATCTGCACTCCTCACTGAAAGTGAGAAAAGCTAAATAGCAACTGAGGTAAATGATACCATCTCAGCACATGGGAAGCACTGCCGATGAGCCCCACTGGGGCTCACAGGGGTTGTCACATGGCAGCCTGAACTCCTGTGCCTGGTAATGGTGGGACAAGTACCAACTGATGGGGGAGGAGGCAAAGGCAGTTCGCCTCACACTTGCCCGCAACTAGTGCACCGTGCTGGGCTGCTGCTGCCCCACGGCTGGGCCAAAGAAGGCTCCTCTGCTGGGAACTTGTTGGATCTTGACTCACACCTTTGCCTGGGCTGCGCAACACATTTGTGTTGCAGATTCTCCAGGGAATTCCCACACCCAAGACAAACAGCAGCAGGCTTCCTTCCCAGGAAGGACTTTTCCCTATACGTTTTGCTAGTTAGGATGTTGGTTCTTCTTACCTAATGACTGTGCTTATGGAAACTGTTCTCATTTCATCTGAGGTTGCCTACACTAACATGTACTTGCATGGACATGTTCAGTAGAACGGGCTTTCAAGACATAGTTATTCTGCAATTAAAATTCAAAGGACAATGATTAAAGAAGAGACACGTATTATACTCGACTCCTCTGTTCACTGAAAAACCAAAAGACATGACTATACACTTGGATGTAAAAACAGTACTAGGATCATGATGAATATGACCTTGGGAAACAAATCATTGTTTCCTGCATTTGCTTGTAGCATTTGAATATGAATGAAACCCTAAGTTTAATAAGAGATGTATCAATGACTTATGTAAAAATAAAAAATTGTATCAATTGTGTATGAGTAGATAACATGATACAGCCAGTTGAAATTGATGGGATTACTGGAATTGCATCCTGCTAGAGCATCTATCTATCTATCCTATCAGCTTTGTACAGTTCCTACTTTGTTTGAGGTCTACGGGTGAGAGGGGAATGCACAGACCCTTCCACAGAAAAAGCAGGATGTAATCGAGAGGCGGGTTTAGTCACAAAATGTCCAGCTACAGGCAGCATAGATGTGTGTTCAAAATGCTGCCTTCCAGCACATTCTCAGCAGGTTAGGTGCTCTCTTTGGGCCTTTGATGTCCTGAGCTTGACATGAACCCCCTGACACAATCATCTCACAACTGGACCAAAACTTTTGTTGCTCACAATTCTGTCAGATTTCAGCCATTTCTTCATTTGAGCTCAGAAAGCATCCTTTCACAGCAGGCATTCCCCTGGCAATCTGCTACCATTTCTTTCCCAGTTCTCAGGTCAAACACTGCCTCTGTTCCCTCCATCCACATCTCATTTCTCATCCCAGACTCTTCTTTGGACCAATTGTAAGCAATGGGCTTGCCTCAGGCTCCTATAAATTTGTTTTCCAAACAACACTTCAACGATTTCCAAAAGCTAAATTATTGGGGAAGCGCCAGTTTGTTCCAGTTCTTAACATCTTCATAGTGTAACCCTCTAACTCCTCCATGGTTTGAAGCTGTAACTTGTAAATCCTAGTCGGTGGCATGGTCTCTCTGATTGAGAAGACCTAATTCCTGTCTTTGCAACAATCTGCCTAGCCTTGTTCAAGCTTCTTCATGAATCCTCCTGCTGAACACACTAAAGAAGAAAGAAGGCATCAACGCAGAAAAATGAAAAACTGGGCATAATGTTGTTCATGAAGGGTTGTTAGCTCCCCTACTGCAGAGTGGGAACAGAATACCCGACTCTCTTTGTAGCAGCATACTTGGCAGAAGCTACTGCTGTGGAAGTTTAAGGTTAGTGGGAAGAAAGCCAAGGCAATGCCTTCTGAACCTTCTCCCTCCAATATCTGAACTCTCCGCCTGAGCTGTGGCAAGACCCCATATTTCCCTTGTGTTACCTGTATCCATACCTTACGTCTCATATATTGCTACGCCCTCGGAAGCGCTCCCCTCCACTGGTCACTTTGAACTACATGGTTTTCCATTGGGTATTTCCTGGTCCCACCTCCCTCTAAAAGAGCCCTGCAGGGCTTCCTCGGTCTCTTTTTTCTTCTGGGTTAATCCAGCCACCTGAATATCTCCAGACTTCCTCCCTGGAACCTCATAATGCAACACTGGATTTATAATAAATAGGCTGTTATCCCAGAGAAGAGCCCTCTGTGTAGCCTTTCGTTCTCATGGACACTGGAACATCACACCTGGGGTAACTCTCATTTCGAGAGGAGTCAGCAGAAATAAGTCATCTGCAGCAGATAGAACTCTGTCCTTTGGGAGAGTTGTAAAACCATTGCAACTCGTCCCGGCAGGGATTTCGCTCGCATAAAGGATGCTGTCGCTACCTCAAGAGCTCCGGGTTAAGCATCTTTATCTCTTAAGATTGCAGTGATTTTCTGCAGGCATCCAGCTTGAATCTAGGAGAAAGCTGGCTGATTTGAAAAACTAGGATTACTCTTAATGATATTATGAAGATGTGGGAAATGAGTTGATGAGCACACATAGCAACAGCAGGACTAGATAAAACAAGAACTAGAACATAGTCTGGAGGGCAGGGGTGGGAGTGGGGATATGGGAATCAGTCAACCCAAAGTTTGGATGAAGAACTACGATGCAAGAAGAGTTTGGGATCAGAAAATTAAGACCTCAGAAGAAGACAGAGGAAAACTGTATTGGATTTGCATGACAAGGTTTTGGTAGTCAGGGGGCTGCAGGGATGGCTTCTGGTAAGAGACACCAGAAGTTGCTTTGATATCAAACAGAGCCAGTTATGGACAGCTCAAAGACAGACCAAAGCTAAGCCCATCAGGAGTGTTGGTAACACCTCTGTGACAGCATATTTAAGAAATGGTACAAAAAAAGCTGTGCAGCACCAGCTAGGACAGCAGAGTGAGAACACATGAGTAACAGCTCTGCAGACACCAAGGAAAAGGAGGGGGAGGCAGTGCTCTAGTGCAGATTTCCCTGCAGTCTCTGGCGAACACCATGTTGAGGAATGTTGTTCCCCTGCAACACATGGAAATCAACAGTGAAGCAGAGATCCACATTGTATCCCATGAAGGATTGCCCACTGGAGCAGGTGGATGTGCCGTGAAGGAAGGTGTAGCCTGTGGAGCCCATGCTGGCGCAGGTTTTCCCCACAGTGAAATGGAGGAAGAGTGTGATGAGAAAGGCATAGCAAAGATGAAATATTATGAATGACTGCAATGGCATTTCCCATTTCTCTGCACCGTTTAGAGGACAAGGTAGAAGAATTCAAAGTAAAGATGAGCCTGGGAAGAAGGGAGGAGTGAGGGGAAAGTATTTTTAGATTTGTTCTTATTTGTCATTCTCCTACTTTAACCATAAATAATTTCCCCAAGTCAAGGCTGTATTGCCCATGATGGTTATTACTGAATGGTCTCTATCCTTCTGTTGACCCACAAACTTTTAGTCATATTTTCCCTCCTCTGTTCAGCTGAGGAGGGGACTGACACAGTAACTTGGTGGGCATCTGGCAGCCAGCCAAGGCCAACCTACCACAAATACTAACATTGTATTAGAACTCTGGGAACATTTTCAAATAATGATGAGCATAAAAGGGGAATCCACATGATAATCTGATAAGTATGCTGCTAATTAGACTTTTTAAAAATATAAATGCATTAACTAATGAGAATAGAATAAAAGCATGAGTAGTCAGACTAAATAAGCAAGTATAAGCACTGAATGAGCCAAAGCTGCTCTGAATAATTAGTGTCATCACACATCTAGGGACAATTAAAAACACACAAAACATGATGTTAATTCATAGAATCATAGAAACATTAATATTGGAAAAGACATCCAAAATTATTAAGTCCAACCTTTGACTGAACACCACCATGTCAACTAAACCATGGCCCTAAGACCCATGTCCAGTTTTTTCTTGAACATGTGCAGAGTTTGTGATTCTATCACTTCCCTGGGCAGCCCATTCCAGTGCTTAACTACCCTTTCAGTGAAGACATTCTTCCTGATGTCCAACCTGCATGTTAACTCTTCAAAAATCAGCTTTACAAAATGTATTGTATTTATATTATTACTTAAGAGTTTACTTGAAGAAATTTGTGTATATACACAGGTGTAGTAGCTGCATAGAGGAGCTGGATGTAAGAGTAATGACAAGACGGATCATAAATATAGGTTCAGCTGTCTTATTTGCATAGTTACATCCCAGAAGAATATCAGCTATAGGCTCACAACAGAGCACTTCTGCAGAAACAACAGTAGGGTTCATCATTTGGCCCTCAGAAAACTGCCAAGAGTTCAAATGCCCAGAAATGGATCTTACATCACCTGAGCCCTGCACGATACTGGCCCTTGTCATCAGCAGTCTCCACAAAGGGACACATTCTGCTGGTGACTAGAAGCATGCTCTGATACAGCTGTGTAAATAGGTGGCAAAGATTATGCATGTTTTATCTCCTCTCCTAGACAGACTTCACCAAATGGTGCAACTAGTCACATCAGTTCCAGTAATTCAGAGAAACCACATGAGAACACCTTTACCACAGGCTGCTCTGCTCTGACTTGTCCCAGAGAATGGACACTGTGGTCTAAGCAGTTGATTATTCAGCAGTTAGATTGCATGCTGCTGACAAGCTGGTTAATTAGTTATTAACAGTTATTCCACTCATTTTTATTTAACACATGCCACATAACACCACCTCTACTAATCCTTCTGTGTATCCCCTGGCAATTCAAAATAAGTTGAAACCATGAGAATTTTCTGTCTCAAGAGCTATGATACTCAGGTATTGTAAACACAGCAAGCTTTTTATTTGGTTTGGAAATTACTCAGAAGAGCTTTCACTCAACAGCAGGTTCCACAGGTGTAAGGAAATAACACAGTTCAGGTGGCATTTGTTCCTGCTATTGTGATGCCTTTGATGATTTTTTCTTAAAACGTATAATTCATTGTACTAATGATAAGCATCAATTATGAAGCATAACTTGTGTTTCTAGTGTGAGGCAGCTTTATCTAAGATCTTTAGATCCAAATATTCAGCAGTTTCAACCACAGAGTGTCTCAACCAAGTGGTCCCAAGATTTACAAAATAGCAGTTCTGAGTCTGCATGTTGCTTGCATAAGAAGCACTGGGTCAGTGCAGGGCTGCTTAGTAGCCCTGCACCCCATGATCATAACCACTGCTCTTCAGTTTCCCACTGAGAAAAAATAAAATGGAGAGAGCTACTGATTTTGTTGGGAAGGTATGGTGACTCCATAGATTTTGTATGAGCACCACAAGTTGAAGTCCAGATCTACAGGATAGAAGTTAGCACATGAGGTAATTGTTTGGGCTCTCTTTGTAGTCAATGAAAAGAAATAGGAAACTGCAGGAGATGATTTATCTCACCCTAAAATAGTAACTTTAACTAGGGCAAATGAAACGCATCTTGGAAGTGACTGTCTGCAATGACTATATAAGGAGTCAAGGAAACTATCTCTCAAGTAAATGTCAACACTACAAACACATGAAGTTCATTAAAATTATTCCATCTGAAGGTCTCTGCTGGTCACAGCAGGGACCTCAAGATCCTGTTATTAGCCTCTGGCCTTTTCCTGCTCAGTGAGCTTTTAGACTGCGAGGATCCTTTAACTCCTGCAAAAGGGCAACCAAGACAGTGAAAGAAACTTGTAAACTGCTGTCAGTCTGCTCTGTACAGAGATGGTGAGAGAAAACCTCTATCATAGCATTACTACAGATTTATAAAGCTCCAGACTCTGGCTGTCTGGCTAAAAAAACTGTATACTGCCATGATGAAGACAAATACATGCCATACTTATTGCAAAAGTCCCTAGGGAAATATGTTTTGGTCATAGCTCCACTGTACTAAATGCTGTGCTATCAAGCTAGAGACAGTCTGTACCACAAACACCCTCACAAATTGCCTCACAGGCAAGACAATCAAAGTATTGTGGTCCATCCCTTAAAGATGGGCAATTGAGAGAGAGATTAAAAAGTGACTTGCCGAAATTATATAGGAAGTCTGTGGTGGGACCTTGTTTCTCCCAAAATATTACATGTAGCCACTTGCCTGCAGCAACATTGCTAGTTTTGGGAGAGAGGGATTCTTTTCTATCAGGGCTGTGCTTACAGATGCTATGTGATTTGCTTTTCTGTAATTTGGCTTAATTTCTTGTAAGTGAAATGTTTTGTAAAGCAGTACATGACTATACAGTATCAAACCATTTCATTGAGTCAATATTCAGCTCTTTGGTGAAGAGGTGATGGAAGAAATCCCTTGAGTGACTTTCCAGAAGTTTCAAAAGGCTCCTTTCTTTAGCCAAACAACGTGTAGACAAACAAAGCTGTAATAATGATAGCTTGAAAGCTAACAGCTTGCTTGGTTTTATTCTCAGCACGAAGCTAAAAGCCTAAGGTTATACATATGTAGGACCAAGAATCAGCTGCTGCTAAAGAAATTGTTCAGATTCCAAGTACTGAAAATTTACACAAGGTTGATTTGCAAACTTATAAGATTTCCAAAATGGTGGGTTTGGATTTACAATTAAAATCCAAGGTACTAAAAAAAAATTGTTGGTCTCCGACGAAAAACAGGCAAAAAAAGCTTCTCAAGGGAGATGGAATTCTATAACACAAACTCCATAACACAAAAGAGGGAAACATCACAGTTGTCAATTAAAAATTAATAAAATTTCAAGAGTAAATTGTGGGGTTTTGGGAAGTGCTTATTAATGGCATGATTCAATATTATTATGCCATGGTGATCATATATAGTCATTGAAAAAAAAATCTCTGCTTCCCTTATAGAGGAATAATCCTGCTCTTTGGATAGAAACTGCATTAACCAGATCCCTGGTTTTCATGCTTTTTAATTATGGTTAAAGATCAGCAAGGAAATTACCTGTTTTATCCTCATGAGTAAGTGTTTTCTAATGGCTGTCAGAATTCCCATGATTACCTATTATTCAGTCTGCAACTTGCAATGTCCAGTTCTGAAAGCTCTTCCTACACAGAAGTCTTGTATTTGTCACCAGTGTTGCCTAACTTGCAGGAAAAGCATTGTTTCAGGACAGATTTATACTGTGGCCACACCACAGCTTTCTGCATCTTCTTTTCACATATCATAAGACATATTTTTAAACATGGTTTAAAAGAAAAGTAAATAAATATCTTATTTCTCACACAAATAATGGATTCATATCCAGGTATCAGGATCTGATGTTATGTATAGCAACAATTTCATTTGAAATCTTGGAGATAATATCGAGCAATGAATAACAAAGGCAAAGTCAACATATTTTCAATTTCTGTTACCAGAAAAGACGAGGAAGGAACTTGAAAGACACTGATTTAAGGCTGATAAAAGGTAGCAGTTGCATGTGATTCACTAAACTAGTCTGCTTTACTCAATATCATGAGATTTATCTGAGGCAAAGAACTTAGTAGAATTCAGGTAAGAGATCGACTAATATTTGGAAAATGATAATTTCAGAAGCTAGATAACCCTACGATAATTTAAAATTGATGGAAAAGGTAATGATTCCAATAAGAGAACTACATTTCATTTCTTCCCTGAGAGGAAACTTTCTGCAGGTTATTTCCTAACTGCTTTTGGGAATTTCCTTAAGTCTGCATCAGACACCAGCCTGCTCATCTGACCCACTGCTGGTATAGGATCTAGATGGGAATGCTTAGATAAGGTAATACCTTATCCAAAAATGATGGTGTATTCAGCCAGGTTGCTTTTCTTGGAAGAACTTCTGTTGAAAAACAGCTGCTGAATCCCTGGGATGGGTCTGGGGAACCCCTACCTGGATGTGGGAGCCTGACAATGACTTATCTGTGTTCAGTGGCAGGCCAGCAGCCTGAATCTGACCTGCTTCAAGTAAAAGACGTCATTAGTAGCTATATTTGAAGATTTTTAAATAAAATATATGCATGTCCGAAACAAAACAAGTTTTTCAGATCTTAAAGGTCTAGTGGAATTTGGAATTATATGCTCTGAATTGTTCTTGGTTTGTTTTGTTTGCTGGTCTGCTGTGGTAAAACTTCTGACTGAATGGCAGTGTAAAAAAAGTGCCAGGAGCAGAGGAGATTTCATGCCCTTCAGTTGCACCATGTTTACTGGGCCCATGAATTCTTGATCACCTCTCAATCTACAGTCATCTGTCCATCATATAAGTCCCTCAATAAGGAATCAGTGGGGGTGCCATGTAGATTTTGCTACAGAAACATTTAACAGTCTCTCCTGTGATTACCAAATTCATTTTACCCTTCCCAAAGAGAGTAAAATCACTTCAAGGGAACTTCAAGCTTTCATACATGGATTTAAAAAATTATCCTTTGCTGCTGCCAGTGCCGGCAGCAGTTACTGGTGTCAACTCCCTTTGTGATCACCCACAGGTGCCTCTGGTCTTCTGAGCTCTGGGAGCAAAAATACAGATTTTCCCCATTCCTGCTTTATTCTCTTTCTCACAGCAAATCTCTCCAAGGGTGGATTCATGCCCTGCCCCATGGCATGCTCCTTGAAGATACACCACACCGTTTTTCCCAATCACTCTCTCTCCTTCAAGAGAGACCTCCCCTTCACAAATGCTGTTTCCCTTGTACTTGCAGACTACTGAAGGTAATGCCCTGGAAAGACAAGGATGCAGGTTCTCTAATTACCCAAACTTTGCCCCTGGGAAGTCAGCCTACAGCATTCATGTACGGGTATTTTAGACAAGCATTTTCATGCCCTTCTCCTGTCCTCCCTTCCCCTATATTAACAAGAAGCATCCACAGACTTACCTCATTTTCCTTTTTTCAGAACCTAAAAGGCTAAATCCTTTGCAATTGAAGGCAGTCAAGTATTTCACATTTAACACAGAGCCAGAGATCTACATGATCCCACAGATCAGAAACCACAAAAAAAAAAAATCACCCTGAAAAAAAATTCCACCCTGAAATCTTTGGAACATTATTAGAGGCATTAACATATGAAAGGGCCTAAAACTAGCCTGTCCCAAAGGAACAGATCAGGGAAAAGAGGGGGAAATGCAGTATCTGAGGTCCCTGTCATAAGCAGGGGGTTTGTTAGGTGAAAATTGAACAGAGGAAGGCAATTCCCCTATCAAAATCCAAATCCTGATCCATTTGTGCTTTTATAGAAAAAGCAGTATATATCCTACAATATAATGACTGTGTTTAGCCTTGAGGACATAATTAAGACACCTGAGCCAAAATGATCTTAAGTACCTCAAGGAATTCTCACTGATCACTGATATATGAAAGGCAAGTAAAACCCCATTATACCCAGAAGCCATATTTTGCATTGAAGGGTGGAAAAGAGAACATTCTTCCTTGTTCCTGCACCTACCTGGCAGAGACTCTGAAGCACAGAGTTAATTAAGTACAATGTGAATGGAGTGCAAATAGACAGGATCATTAAACATCAACCAAGTTTTAATCCAGCCTCTCTTGCAGATATCAGTAAGTTGAAGAGCCAGTTTCATATGCCAAGTTGTAGATCCGAACCCCAGGATCCTCCCTATCCAGCTGTAAAAGCCTCATTCTCTATCTTAAAGCAATTGCATTTCTTTCCTCTCACTTTGCAAGTTGGAAGGTCATTTCTGTCTTCCAAGAGACACCAATCTTCTAGCTAACTGCATTCAGGATGAAATTGTGTGTATTTTGCTTTGAACTACCCTTATATTTCCACAGCTCTTCACTTTCCCTGATATTTACCCATCTCCAAAATGTATCTTCGAATACTATACTCAACCTTGACTTTGATCAGCAAAATAACCTAGCTCTTTTCACTTTCCTCTCTCTCACAAGACAGGTTTCCCTATATATGTTTTGACATTGCAAAAAACCTGATTACTAGTTACCTTGTGTTCTCCTCTGTCTGACTTTATCTCTATGCTATCTGATTTTCCATTCAGATTGTAAGCTCCTTAGGACACAAAATATTTTCCTGTTTGCCTCTATGAGCCTCAAAGTATGCTCTGAGCTGTGACTGAGGTTCCTAGGTAGCTTATTGCATCAATACAAATTTTCATAACCAAATGCAGCAAATGTATTGGAAATCCCACTAGAAAACAAATAATGGCATTGTGAACCTAATGTTCTTTAGTTTCCAAAAATGTGCATTCATATTCCACTTGAGGAATTACTCTTGTTTTAATTGTTTAATCCAACAGAATGCCTGGGAAAAAAGATCAGGATCAGACAAATTCACCGGGTTCTTACTTTCTCTACTATATCCTGAATGTCCTGACATGCTTGCTTTTTTAAGAGAAAGAAGATGAGTCATACAGATGAAAGAATACAAGATAGGGAGGTGGTTGAGAACAGTAGAGAAAGTATCAGATAAAGTATAATACATTTATTTTATTCCACTGGGCGAGTCATTTGGGAGAGGCACTGGATATGGAAATGAAACAGGCAATGATCTGAAATAATATGTATACATTTCATATCTCTTCCCAGGCAGTTAGTGATATTCATCATTCTCAGCACAAGGACCGTATCACAGCACTCCTAAGTTCTGTTTTCCCCCTCAGACTTTTAACACGCATGTATTAGATTGATTCCTGGCTGGCATAGCTGTGTTGACAGAAATTCTTAATCTTCAGACAGTTATACTGTCAAACTATCCTTGATTCAGGGAAGGGTGTGTTTCTGTGGCAGAACAATGCCAGGCTAACTGCACCCACATGAGGAATGCTTTACCTATCCATCAGCCTATAAGTAAAGCGATCCAAGAATAAACTTGGCCTTAGTTACCACACCCCTTGGGTGAGGTGTGTATTATCAAAATGAATATACAATTAAGGTAGCAATAAGTATTGAAATTTTTGTCTACATGCCGGATCTGAAGCTCATTAAAGCTGAATGATTTGTATCAACCTGGTTGTGCATGGAGCTTTTTGAGGGAATATAACTTACATCAACCACTACATTTGCATTTTCCCTTAAGCATTTTCCCTGCACCAGAATGACGGAAAACCCCCGAACCTTTAATGAGGCATATTGCCTGTTTTTACTTTGTTACAAGAGATGAAAATTGCAGAATGTGGAGATATTTGCACATACAAAAAGATCTCACACCTTATCACATGTTTTCCCTTTGCCTTGTCCAGAAAGAAGCAGAGCAATTTCTTCAAGTGCTCTTTTATCTAACCTGTACAGAAATATACTTTCCAAGTGTACATAAACTCTGCCTTAGAACCTCTAAACACTTTGAAGGAGAAAATTCCAAACAAAAAACATAAACATAATAAAATGAAAATAAATACTTAGTTTCACTCAGTTTTATAAAACATCTATCCCTGAGCGAACTTTCTGTAGTTATGTGAAAACTCAGTGATGACATGCTCCATGAGTTATGGGGTGAAAATTATATCCAAATCCTCCAAATACTTCAAAGAGTGATTACTATCCCACTCATAATTCTTAGATCATAAGAATTCAATTTCAAAGCTGAAGCACTGCATTAATTATCCCATTGTTTATGGTCAGTAGATTAACTAGATTTGCATCATTGTAGGATCTCTGATGCTTCAAAGGAAACTGGTTAAAAACTGTGCTGTGAGACTATTATTTGTTTCCCATGATGGCAGAAAAACCCTCTATCTCCGTTCCTTTTTGATTACATACAGGACTTGCTGCTTTGGGATAGATTCATGCCCAAATAGAAAAACTAGAAAGAAGAAAAAACCTTTAAATTCTTACATAATTATAGTGTGTATCATAGTACACATACAGTCTTACCATAAAAGAGGGAAAAGACAAGAATGGGTTTCTGCTATGTATGAAGTGGTACTTCCCTCAAGCACTGAAATGCTATGATTATCTTCATGGCTCTTTACTTGTGTTATTGGCATTTGCAAAGTCTCATGCTCTTTATTCCCACAGTGGTATCTGGCACAGCGATATAGTGTCCACTACAGAGTTCAAGAAAAGGGATGATTGAAAAGATAAGAAAGCAAAATTTTGGTGACAGAATAAACAGGTGTGAAACATTTGTGAAGTATAAATGAAACAGCTACAAATGTGAAACAGTCAGTCTTACATTATACAACTGTCTGCAAAAACCTGGTAAACTATGGTTACCACTGCAGCAAGAAATCTTTCTGCTAGTACAGAAAATTCTCTTCAAGGATGGCAACAACAGGACTCCTTCAGGCCAATGGAATGTCCCCTCTAAGGACAGTTCTTGGCATAGTTATTGTACTACAGTTTTCCCAAGCAACTCTTCTCAAGTACAAAGAAAACCCCAAACAGCTTCTTGTACTCAAACTATCAAGATGTCAGGATGTCAGGGGATAGTAGGAAGCAATCTTACCAAGTATAATCACAAACGTAGATTAAATATGGATAGAAAAGTCTCTGTCCCTGAGCATATACATATATATTCAGCCTCTCTACCATAAGTTGCTTGACAGCTGAAATACCTGTGAAACAGCTTCTGAACCATCAAAGCTACAGTGAAACCAGCACTAATTTTGAATTGCCTTTATATAGAGAGTATAAACTAGTGAAAGACTAAACACTATAACTAAGGAACTGGTACCATTTCTGTCATTCTCATGAGCCTATCTTTTGAGGACAGAAATTTTGACTCTTGATATTATACCTGATAGGAAAACTCTTGATGTAAAATCTCATTTAAAAGGTACTCATGCAGAACTGGAATCTCTTGCTGATTAAACCAACCATCCCAAACTTGTTTACTGAAAAAAAATAGCCATGGCACTAGTTCATACAATGCCAGAAGAAATCTGATTCAAGTGGGAATGAGATGATATATCAGCCATTCACCCATTTTTTACCATATTTTGAAGTCTAATAGTAATGTTAGTCAATTGTTAAATAAGAGTAGGAGGTTTGTTTTCAGTAGACCAAATAGCTGTCAAAAACTAGACCTTAACTTGAGCAAAATAATTTTTAGTTTTAATTTATTTTTAGCTTTCTATTTGTTGTTTTATGTTTTCTGGAGCAAAATGTAAATAACACACTATTCAGAACTCAGAAACCACAGACTGTAACTTTTCTGGTACTGCGTAACTTTTCCAGAAAAGCCTTAACATTTACATTTTGAAGGTGTTTGACTGCTTTTGGAAATATTTCCCACTGACACTAAAAATGTGCTCATGTTTTCATCTTCATGAAGGGCCTCCCTCACTGTTTTATTACATTTAGAGTACATTCTCTTTACTTCCCTTCACAGTGCTGGGAATCATCTAGGCCTGACTAGGGCTAGTATTGGTAAGAGGTGCCCTGCCATTGAGAAGATGGAGTAAAGAACAATTGTTCCAGTGTTAATGATACAGTATTTCCAGGCCAAACTAAAGCAGAAAGAGATTGGAAATCCTGTTTTTCAGAACAGCTCAGTTTTGAAAGCATTTAAGTGTTTTGCTGCTGATCTGACTCTAAACTATTCTTCCCAGCCATAGTTTTGATATATGTAATGAAGAAGTATTCAAAATATACTATGTATGCAGCCCTCATTTCATAACAGTAATATTCTGAAAGTAAGGTTCTGTCAGTGCAGAAACATAAGATTATTTCCAAGATTTTTGTTTCATACGCTGAATTCAGTATAGAATGTGCATGGATGTGATATCAAAATGACACAAAGACATTACAAACATAGATCTGTAACAGATTAGTGACACTAAAGTAGTAAAAGGAGTTGAAGCAAAAACTTATGAGAGCAGAAAAAAGTCCTCCTTTACAATAGCAGAAAGCACAATTACCCGCTTCTGGACTAACTAAAAATGGCCATTGTGCCCCTTTGAAGGTAATATGAAAGAAACACACAAAGCTGTGATATAATTCCATTATGTCCATCAACCTTGTGTCCATTGAGCCTCACATGAAGCCTCCAAGGACTGCTGAATTTAAAGTACAAAAAAATCAGCTGAATCTTTTGATTTGTTTTACTTTGGCATTTACATGTCTTAGTAAACAGTTTTATCCATTTCTAGTGTCTTCAAGTATCTATTTCAACTAGAAAAGCCCTGGAGCCAGGAAAAGTCTTTGCTCTGCAGCAGAGAGAACCAGAAAGCTGGTAGGCCTTAAGAAGGATAAATGCTTCCTGAGAAACAAAGGCCCTCCAAAATCCTGATTTCCAATATAATGTTCTCTGCTGCTAGTAATCACTTTAGCAGTTTTAGTAGTCAATAAGCAGTAAACTTTAAATGGACCCAAATTCCTCTTCATCCATGCCATAAATCTGATCTGATAGCAGAGATCAGGAAGTAATGGGACTCAGGAGAAATCTGCACTGAAGAGTCCATGCATCCTGCTAAACTACTCAATGAGCTGAACCTGGAAGGGTTCATTATCCGCTCAAATATGGGGGTGTGGGGGAAAGCCCTCCAAATAACCACAAACCAACTCTGCTAAATAGCATTTACATTCTACATCCACTCTGTAATTGTTTGGAAAATTCTGTTTTAATTCCATCTTCTCTTTGCCTACAGTACTTGGGGTAGACAACAGACCATAGTGTTTAGAAGTTGTATACGAAACACTTCCAAAAACATTAAAGAGTTTGTTGCCCTGATTTTTGCAGTCCTGGATGTTTTCACTTCTTTGTAGCTAGTTTCTCACAGTCTTCTCTGTAAACATGGCTATGTTATTGTAACTGTATCTTATCATTCGCATTCCTTTCTCATGGACACAGAACTTTGATGGACATTTCCTTTGACCACTGTAATTGAGGAAGGAAGAACTGATTTCCTGCAATGAATAGTGATTTCCAAATGTATATAAAAAATAAAGAAGGCGGGTCTTGCCCCCTTCCTTCCTTCTCTCTGGTCCTGGTAACAGGTGTCTCTGGCTCTTCTTTCGTGTCGTTACTGCGACAAGAGTTATCAGCTGAATTAAAATTTTCATGTTAACCTTTCTTTTACCTGATTTTCAGGGCAAAGAAAGGGAAATAGTGATATCAGCTGTAATTATATTTGTAGTTTTTGTAGTTATAAATTCCAGGCATCATAAACATTAGGCTGAATAGGCTTTTTACTAGGACGTGCTGATCTGCCTTAATCTCTTTGTGGATCTCCTCCTGCTGAACTGATGGCTTTAATATGATTTATTTTCATTCAGTTTGGAAGTGACTTAAGTTAAACTGAATGAAGGACATTTTAATTACCAGATCAAGTGTCCACACAGTCATGTAATATGGTTTGAATTCACATATTTAACTTGCATATGTTAGTTTTTCCAAATGTCTCTTAATAGAGGACCTGTACCATAATTTGTAATTATAAAGAAATCTAGTAGAAGTTTAAACAATTAGAAGTATGCTCTTTGCTATATGCAATGAAAAAACCCTGTGAAAATCAGAATGGTCAATAAGGCATTCTGCAAGACAGAAGAGGATTTAAGCAGATCATCCGTATCTTTAATCAATCTTTTCTGTATCGAAAGAATGTCACAGCTAAGTTACTGCTCTAGATGTAGTCACATAGTTAGTTGGGCCATATCAAGATTAAAACATTATGCTATCAAAATTCCTGCCGAAGACCAAAGCTTCATAGTCATTTTCACATAGAACCACAAAGGCACATGCATATGCACATGGAGGTGGAGAGAGTCATGCTCTGGGTAACTTTTAGTCATTCCTCACTGCATTCAGATTTTTCTGTTCACCTCAAACCTGGTAAGAGTTTCATCAGTAAACACTCAAATACATTTCCATGTTCACATCTGAGACACAGATTTCTGTTTTGGCCAAATTCACTTCTGGCATAATTCTGCTTGCCAGGCAGAATTAGATCTTAAGATTGTTTTCTCTTAATGTCTTGCAGAACGCTAGATTTAGATTATATTTTTTGTGAATACCATCTCTAGCTTAAAAATTAAATAGATTATGTTGTGACACTTGTTATTTAGGAACGTTCAAGAACATTCAGTCACTAAGGAGTTGTTCGCAATTTTTCATGAAATATGGACATTCACTGGAGAGCAATTACACAGCAGAATATAAAAAATAAAATAATTAATCTAAACTCAGAAATAAAAGAAATTTACAATTTGTGTGTCAGTACAGATAATTTGCTGCCTTCTTCCTTTTCATCAAGAGAAGCAAACATATGGGGCACATTACAAAATTGTACAGGAACATATGGTACTGCACTGAAATGCCAAAATAAGTGACACAGGGAAATCCATGATCCATTGGGTAGCAATATTTTAGAAATCCTGATGCTCAGCAGTCAATTTTTCTTTTTTAGCATGGCAGAATGCTTTGAGTTACATAAATGAGTGGATTTATTGGCAGCAGTTTTATAGAGGCTTGATCAAACCCCTGAGAGTTACATTATCCTGACTGTATAGATCTTCTCTGTACCACCAGGAAGGCAAAGAGAAATATAGATCAAAAGATTGTGTCCTGAAAGTTTTATAGTTAAAGTTTATTTGCTTCAAAATAGAGTTAGAGGGATTGGGGAAAACTATTGCTTGACAGGGAGATTCCACATTTAATGAAACTTTTTGTATAAGTTTGATCCTATTTATAACCTTAATGTACAAATGCAATGGAATGATGTTATCGTCTATCTGCCACTGTTTCTTTTTGCACGTGCATAACCCGAAAGAAGAAGAGAAATCCTTATTTGTCTAGGTTTATACTTCAAAGACACTACAAGCTATCCAACCTTTCTTTTCTTCTCACCAGGTAGGGAAGCCAATGTTCCTATCTAAGAAGAAAATGTCTTAATTATAAAGGAGTTTGGCAGAACCTTCCTAATTTAGGAACTTCCTTTTTTACAGATGGATGGCAAAGGCACACACTGATATCAACTGTGTTTAGTCTCTGGAGAACAACTTCATCAAATATTATGTATTGAATATCAGCAAAAGCCATATAAAGTAGAGGACCAAAACAAAACACCTGAATATTCCAGAGAGCAGAAATAAAGTTTGCATATAAGTCTTCAGATTTAATGCTTCAGTCATCTCTGTACTTTTGTAAAGATAGTCATTGCACTGCACTCTAAGATTTTGTTCTCATACAGATAATCAGATTACCAAGCAATCAATCACAGAAAGGTTTGGGTTGGAAGGAATTTTAAATATCATTGAGTTCCAACCTCTGTACCATGGGCAGGGACACCTTCCACTAGACCAGGTTGCTCAGAGCCCCATCAAACCTGGCCTTGAACACTGCCAAGCATGGGGCATCCACAACTTCTTTGGACAACATGTTCTAGTGCCTCACTGCCTTCACAGGAGGGAATTTCTTTCTAATATCTAATCTAAACCTACTCTCTTTCAGTTTGAAGCCATTACTAGTTGCCCCATCACTACATGCCTGTATAAAAAGTCCCACTCCAGCTCTCTTGCAGATCCTCTTTAGGCAGTGGAAGGCTGCTATAAGGTATCCCTGGAGTCTTCTGCCGACTGAACAACCCAGCTATCTCAGTCTTCATATCAGAGGTGCTCCAGCCCTCTGATCATCTTCATGGCCCTTCTTTGGACTCACTCCAACAGGTCTACATCCTTCTTATGCTGGGGCCCTCGAGGTGGAGTCTCACCAGAGTGGAGTAGAGGGGGAGAATCACCTTCCTCAGTCAGCTGGCCACATTTCCACAAGGAGCTACTCCATTATTTTACCACACTCCAAGATGTCACTGACTGGCTGTAACTTTCTGGGTCTTCCTTACTTCCTTTTTTAAAAATGGGAGTTGTTTCCCTTTTCAGTTGAACTTCACTGGACTGCAACGTCTTCTGAAGTATGATAAATAGTGGCTTAACCTCTTCATTTTCCAGATCCTTCAGGACCCACAGATGCATCTCATCAGATTCCATGGACCTGTCCACCGTCAGGATCCTTATGTGTTCCTTAACCTGATCTTCTACTGCAAGTGAGTCTTCATTCTCCCAGTCCCTGTCTTTGCTTCTGCGACTCAGACAGTATGACTGGAGCACTTGGTGGTGAAGTCTGAAGCACAAATATCAATCAAATCCTCAGTAATAAGGTCTCCTGTTTTCTTTCAGAGAGGGTTCACATTTTGCAAAGTGCGAGCTGAAAATTCCTTTTAAATTATATTCATCCTGGCTAAGGCATGCAACAATACAGACTTAATGGAGACACTTCCAGAAACCAATTAGCTTCACCTAAAATCAGCCCTTAGAAATGTCTGTCATGTTTCAGTATATAGAGCAAGCACTGAACTGAAGGCCCAAGAAAAGGGCCCTAAGTTAAGTATGGTGAGGATCAACCCTTTGGGTGTGTAGTCTGGAACAGTATTTAACTGTGTACTTAAATATGAATCATTTTAAAGTATGCCATTATTTTACTAATATACCATGCTATGGTGTTACAATGATAGTGCATTCTCTAAGAGAGATTATTTTATCCATACATTTTGTGTCACCAGCACAAGGAGAAAGATAAAAACATATATTAACCTGAAGCAGAAGAGAGACTTCTCTGCCCTGCATCAGTGTGCACAGTTTGCCAAGTGGCTTGGCACGATTAAGAAAAAAGCATTGCTGGAACCTTATCCAAGAGCAGATCCAGTTCAACAGCAGATACTAGCTTAGCTTAAAGCCACTGGATTAGAAATTGGATGGAAATTTAAACATGTACCTTGGTCTGAAATAAGATGTGATTTAGCAGCTTAGTGGAAACAGACACTGGCTACTTCAAAGTGCTTTTTGTCTATCCTTTTCTTAAAGTCTCTCATGTCTCAGATATGCTATTATTATAACAACTATACTGCAGAATCAAATAACAACCTTTTGCCTAAATGGTTACTTTTATGACTGCTTAGTTGTATACAGTAGATTATCACTACACAAAAACTATAGGGCATTTCACTGATCTACAGTGATTATCATGTGATTATATCTGTCTAGTGTACCAAAAGTTTCAATATTCCTTTTGAATTTTTATCATGTGTCTCTTACAAGTAGTAGTTCTTATTTAAAAATTTAACCCCCCTCTGTGATTTTTTCCTAAGAAGCAATTCCAAGAAAAAGTAGAGAAAAAGACATCCTTGTTAGCTGCCAAAAAAAAATCGGTGTTTTCAACTAAATCTGTTCACATATTAGGAAGTTTTCATTAAAAATTACTCAGAGCCAACAAGGAATTCAACTTTCTCCAGTTCAACATCTGAGTTGGCTGGAAAGGAAAAAAAAAATGACAAAAGATCACTGAAGCAATGTGGATATTATTGCTTGTTTCTGAACAGGAGCATTATATGCAGGGGTGAGGAGGTTGTTAGGGGTTTTTTGCCCCCACCTCCTCAGAACAGAAATAAACTACATGTCTAACAAGTCTGGAGAAGTCAGACTTCTCCAAACATTAGGCTGGTTCTTTCCCTAGGTGTTATAAGAAAACATTGTGAATCACTATAATTGAGCCAGCCTGGCATTAGACAACTAACATTAAATTTAGGCCTGGTGTGAATCTGCTCAATACGACTGCTCCATTTCATAGCTTGGTCACCTCCAGAATATTGTAGACATCTATCATCAAATTGCTCTAATTCCCTGAGGCAAGAACTGCCCTCTTATTTACAGCTAGAATGACAAGATGCATAAGGCTCTGAACTGTAATTCTTGATGGTCTAACTGTGTATTTAACTTTCTGTGGCTAACTATGTTTATCTCTTTTTGGCTCACAAAGCTCTGTATAAGCACAGGTGAAGAGCAGTGATGTCATTCCCTTTTGTGTATGCTTGATGACCCATTGGGAATGGGCAGCTTAAGGTTAATTATACTAAACAAGGAGAATGAAAATATAAGATAAGCCCTGTTCTCTGATCAGGCTGAAGAAGGCTTGAAGCGAGTATCATGCACTTTGTGTTCACACCTCCTGCAGCCATTTCTGTAGACACTGCTTGTCAAGCATTGACTACATGCAGTGTACCTTGAGATGGGAATGTTGCCTTTCCCAGATAAAAATTATTTTGAGGCATTCATCTTACCCAACTTCTGCTACCAAAAAGTTACAGTCATCATCTAAGCTAGTCATCTAGACTCCTCAACAATCAACAGGATGAGATGGTTGCCTACAGAAGATGATTCACCATAGACACAGGCCAGGACAAGTCATTCTCAGCACATGGCCATACCTCTCCAGTGAGTTTTGGTTAACTAGTTCAACTTGCTGCCTAACTACTAAATAGCTAAAATTAGGTGAGATGAATTCCACAGAATGATACTGTCAGGACTCGATTAAATTTCCCTAAGACAGGTCTGAACAACAAAATGCCTCTGTTTCACCATATTTGGCAACTTTATTACAGCACAAAACCAACCAAAACTTAACTCCCAGAGATAATGATAGCAGTGAAGACATCCTAGGCTAGATGAGAACACTGACTGCAAATGATGTGTGGTACTCTTGGTGCCCAGAGGGTGCTCCAGTTCACACTGCACTGACACCTTGCTGTGTAAAAAAACAGTAACTCTAGGTTTACAAAACTATTGCAAGGTAGCTTTTCTGCACTGAGCCAATCAAAACCTGTGGGGCATCAAAACAGAATTAAGGTGCCTAAGTCTCAGTATTTTGCCCTGAGTTTACTTGTGCTCTCATGCAAGTCAGAGAGCAGCTTATTTTTTACTATTTTCTAACTATAATGCTAAACCCACTTCTACTTCAGTCAACTCTTATGAAGGAATTATTGAACTGCAATGAATTTTAGCTTGGAAAACTGAAATCAAATTTATTTTGACAAATTGCACCATGCATTGTCTTTCTGAGAAGCTGAGATCATGGGATGACAGAATAGAGAGAAGAGTGACAAGAAAAACTCAATGTCAAATTAAGCCAGTTTCTGCTTCTGGATCAGAATTCTTAATGAAGAAGGAAAAAAAAAAAAAAAAGGCTTCCTGTGGAGTCATGCCCATGCCCATGTGTAATTGCAATACATTTTTTGGAATACAGTTTCACAGCAATTCATAGAGTTTGGAAAGGTTAGATTACACCAAGAGCTGGTTTCATTCAGCTACCAGAAATCCATCGGATGTGTTTTAGGAAGGATTTCCTGCTTCTACTGTTCAACATGTGCAGGACCCTGATGTGAACTTTTGCGTCATACTAGCAAGTACGGCTGCTATTCAGGCAGGTCTGGTACTTTGGTGATTTCTTCATTTTATGACTCAAAACAAACAAACAAAAAAACCCACAGCAGTTTGCTTCAAGCTAAAAACCATGTTATTCAAGGAATTTCTGAAAAGTAAATGCCATTTAACTGACTTGGTAGATAGCACCCTCTTTCTACAGCAGATGAGGGAGGCTTTGTGAAAGAGAGAAATATAATATTTGCAAGTCTGGAGAATTTTATACGCTGCAGCAATTTAGGATTATAAAGCCTCTAGCTGTTTGTTCTGCCATCCTACCAGCATTTATCATTCTACTGTTAAAAAAGGAGTTAGGAAAAACATGAAGTGGCATCAACCAGTTCAGCCAAAAAAAGAAGCATCATTTAATAGTTTCTGGCATAAGCATTAGGTGGACAGCTGGAGGCAGAAACACTATAAAAAACTTCCAGAGTAAGGTTACCCAAGCCTATCTGTTAATTTCCCAAGTGAATGGCTTTCAAAACATATTTTTTCTAAGTGTTTTAAGCACAGCAATGGAAACAGACTTCATTTGAGGTGTCTACCATTAGGCGTTGTGATGGTAAATTTAAGCTTGAAGTTCATCCTTAATAAAAGAAAATAAACTGAGTAAAGCAGAGAATGCACAGAAAACCTTCAGCCCTTCTATAGACTCTGAACACTGTACTCAGAAATATTTTACTGTTAAAACACTCTTATTTTTTAGAGTGAGGAGTAATCATTTGCAGTGAGGGATCACTTCAATATTGCACTGAGTCCTACTGGTAACATTACTGTGGCAACATATCACCAAAAAAGAAGCCAGATTTAGTCTATTTTATGCTGAAGATGTAGAGGAGAACTGCATTCTATGGCATTTACCAAGAGGGCGTAAAATTGCCAAATCAGATACAAATCTTTTGGTGACTCTTTAGAGGCAAGTTAGAGCTACTTATTCTTGAACAAGAACATAGGCCTTTGGCTCTGAAATCAAACAGTGGTTATAGAGCAAAATTAAAGAACTAAAAGAAATCCAGAATTTCTAGAATGTATGCCAAGTCCACAAAATTGACTGGAGCCAAGACTTTTAAAAGAACTTTCTTTTTAAATGTTTAATGGTTATTTAATAAAGCTTTCTTGGCAGTCATGTCACTTCAGTACAATTCCTAAAGATTTTCAAGAAAATATTCCATTTAGCCCTTCTTTTCTTATTTCTTTTTTTAAGCCACTCATGTGAGGATCATGTGGCAACCAGGCTGAGTGACAAAAGTAAGACTTGATGTCCATGGACAAGCTGAAACACTTCTTAATTGCAGACCAGATGTTATTCACATTTCCAGGCTGCTCAAATCCACTTGCAACTCAGGTCTTCTTGCTCCAGAATATCCTTAGCTGGAAAATCAACTGAAAGTTAAAGTAGCAAAAGAGGAAAAACTGGAAGGACACATCAGATCTGACTACAAACAATGCACTGAACCCTGAAAAATGAAAACAAAAATATCAAGACAATCTACACAGAATGAAAGACTAAGGTGATGAATGGAGATACAGAAATGTATAGACTGATATCAGCTGAGAATCTGGCCCTCTACAATGTTTGTAAATATAAAAAGTTATGAGTAGACTATCTAATTGTCATATAATCTTCTGCTAACTCTGGACCTGCTGTGCCTGGGCAAATCAGCAGCTACCATTCACTTCACATATTTTCATAAGAACCATTCAGAAAAACAGCTTCTTCACTTCCTTGGGACACAACTCACACAGACCTACATATGCCAGGGAAGCTGGACCACCAGGTCACAAGAGAAACTCTCGTACCAATTTTCATACCAGGGAGAAATGCCTTTAGGAGTTGTGCTTTCAGAAATTTTGCAGATGCTTCTCTTTAGGTGATGTAATTCTGCTTTGCCCCTCATTTGGGGCTATGTTGTTAAAGCAATAACTTATCCTTAATTGTCTTGGCTGAACTTGTCAACACCAGATTTTTTTGCTTCTTGTGTGCTTAGCAGATGCTCCCCTCCATCTGTAACAGCATGAAAATATTATCAGGAGGAACATGCATAGACATATGCTCAGAAGTTATCTCAATAGTTGCTTATATTTTCCACTCATCTCAGACTTTTGAACCTTTGTTTGTGCAGTCAGCTATGCTGAATTCCTAGAAACAATTTCATATATATTGCAAAGAGCTCTTTAATGCCAAGACATACTTTTCCTCAGCCCATTATTTTTGTCACAAATGGCAGCATGAGTAGCTTTTGGTATAATCACCATCCTTTTAATTACTGAATCATCCATACCTTCCAACTGCATTCCAAATTGTCATCCTCCTTTTCAGAGACAAGAACAATTTCCTGAATGTAAGAGCACAGATATTTACTGTTGCCAATTTTTTTTTCACAGCAGTATATTTCCTCTCTCAAAACTGTTTGAAAAAGACTTAAGGCAGGGAGTAAGAACGTATTTTTCAGATTAACTACTTCCTAAGGAAAAAATTATCTAAGTTGGTTCAGCAGGTTTGTTTTCAGCAGAAGAAGAGTGGTTTTAATGAGATTTCCCCAAATAATTCTAACCATGACCTTAAAGAGGTCTTAATTTTCATGAGCCTCAATTAATTGGCCAGTGCTGTGTCCAGGCTGCAAAATAAAAATTAAAGACAAAAATTCCTCTAAGCACTCCCATAAACCTTATGGTCACAGGCAGTAAGGTCTCAGAAACAGCCCGTGATACTAGTAATGTTTCAAGCATCCACTACAGACAGCTGTTAATTGACATGTTAGAGTATTTTAATTACATACCAACGTATGGGCTAAAAAAAATCCAAGCGGATGGGAAAATTAACAGCCAAAAACCAATCGGTGACCAAAACTAATTTTTCACTTTTTTAGTATCGCCAATCTGTTGGATCCTGAGGAACACAGTAGCCTTTCCAAAATCAGAGGTTTTAAATATCTAAAATATCTTACTGTGTTTAACTTTCTGTTGAAGTCTAAACGTTTTCTAATACTTAGAGGAAATGATGAGGTGAGGCGTTTTTTGGTTTTTTTGGTTTTTTTTTTTGTTTGTTTGTTTGCTTTGCTTTGGTTTTGTCTTTATAACTATTGTCTTACTGTGTTACCAAATTAGAATATTCTTTGGCTGACTTTGGTGTGATTTTCCTTCTCAGAACACTGCTGAAAGGGACGTATATACACCTCTCAATTTTTGTGATCAGTACGTCCCAACAGCCACTTGGAGCAGCCAAGACAAGGAGTTAGGCACAAATTCAGCAAGATATCTTTTTCCCTCTGGAAACTGTCCATGACACTGATTCATTAGGCAGAGATAAAGCTATAATGATTTACAGGACAGGACATCTGCATTTCTTTCATGTCCCCATAAAGCACAGGCCTTGGTTTTGAGCCATCTAACTCCATTACCAGAGACACAGAAATAGAGGTGCAAAAAATGGCATTTGCCTGTCCATGGTCTTACCAAATATGTCAGTTATAGCTTACCCAAATCTTAAGGGTGTGGATATATGTGTGGATATGTCTTCCTTTCATCCCTGTTCTTGATATTTTGTTTCAATTTTTAGTTTTCATCTTCTATTAAAACACAACATAGGAAATTAAATTAAGGGAGGGGAAATTATATTAAACAAAAGGAAATTAAATTAAGCAAAATTGTTGCAAGGCTGTGAAAGGTTTGACTGAAACCAGCCTTCCGAAATTAATGTCTTCAGACATCTCCTGGCACAGGGATAGCTCTCAAGCAGCCACCATGATGTTCAGGAAAGGCCATTCTTTCTCTGGTAATCAGAAGCACTCTTGGATACAGATCTGCATTTCTGTCATGGCTCTCTGCTTCAAACTCAATGCAAGTAAAATATTGGATGCCACCATGACTTGAATCTACTTGCTCTTCACGTATTTGGTTATTCTAATCACAGTTAGGTGTTGCATTGTACCTGACAACAACTTCTTGCCATCAAGAGACTCAGCTCAAGAAAGAAATAAAACAACAAGGATATTATAAAAGCAAGTAGAGATTGTGATGAACACCATGGTTTGAGAATGATCGATGAGGTGAAAGTTGTGGGGCAAAATCCTACTTTATACTCAGCTAATTTTTCATAATTTTTCCCTAAAAATCCACTACTGGCCCTTCACTCCACTAGGTATTGCCAGGAGAAGGAAGGACTATACCCCTTCTGACATTGGAAATCCTCTCCGTTCCTGAGGGTGGGAAAAGAAGGACACAGATATAGGAATCCAAATGAATGGTGACAGGACAGCGTCTCTACACATGTTGTCAGCTGATGGGATTAGAGGAAAGAGGACACAAAGAAGAGAATGCAGGGCTGATGGTCATTGAAGGTCACTCTCCTCCCCTCACTTCTCCCCAAGTTTCCACAGTATCCTTTCCCAGCCACTAATAGAATCTAATTTTAAATCCTCTGCAGATGGAAAAAACTAGTTATTTATTCACTTTTTGTAATCAGGCCTTTGAAAATAAATTTAAAAAAAAAGAAAGAAAGAAAAAAAAAAAAAAAGAAGCCAAACAGTGTTGGGAAAACCAACAAGATACCATCTGTCAGAAATCTCAGGACCGAGAAGCAATAATGTAATGAAATCTACTTCCTGCCTAATAGAATTGGTATAAATTCATAGAATGCCACACATAAAATTAGCTCGTTCTCACAGTTTGGTTTGAACATTTTTTTTTTTTTCTGAGACACATCCAGTTTGATTTATACACTCATGTACAAGAATAGCCTTGTAGCTTTTGTGGTATGTAGACATGGTCAGAAAAGAATTGAGGCAATCTGGAGAGGTACAAAGTACTGCTCTACCCCAACCTGTAGAAAGAAAGTCCTGATGTTGCTAGAGATATTGCATTTACACGTCACTTAATTTGTTATAATGGGGAAGGAAGGAAGGAAGGAAGGACGGAAGGACAGAAGGATGAAAGGAAGGACGGAAGGACAGGATGGAAGGACGGAAGGACGGAAGGACAGACGGACGGACGGACGGAAAGAAGGAAGGAAGGAAGGAAGGAAGGAAGGTGGACAGCTATTCTTTTACTGCATTTTTTGAATAAAAAAAAAAATCAGTGTGTGACAAGGGGCTACAAGGTTTGAAAAAGACACAATGAACATGCAAATTCCATCCAGGCATGGTATTGTTTTTGTCCTTCTCATTCTTTCAGTCATGCAGGGGCATAACTTGTGCAGCTGAGTGCAATGAAATTTGTAAACCTATGACTTATATAAACTATTTATGATTAGCATATTTTACTCTCCGTAACACTAAGTTTAAGAGTTTGATAATATTTCCATGAAAAACACTATTATTTTTTCATAAACTGTCTTAAAACACATATGCCTGGATTTTCATAAATCAGATGTTCAGAAGATTCACATCACAAATGAGTTTTAAACCATGAAATATTACAGCGCTTCTTCTGGTCTGACATCTACCTTCTCCATTTACCTACAAGCAGGGATATGAGGGGATGTTGTTTCATTTTAGTTGTTGAGATAATTACTATGATCAGATAGCCTAAAACATAAAAAATCATGTAATATTATCACTAGTTTCACATAACATGATAAATATGGTACCAATCAGAAAGACTTTCTGAACCTTACCTTTGTGATTTAACTTAAAGGAAGGAAAAAAACACAAAGCCAAACAAAAATAGAAATCTGTTGAATAATACAAATTTTCTCCAAATGATTTTTCCATATTTCCTGCCAAAATAAACACATGGTACATGTTAGTCTGTCGGGTCTGCATTAATTTGTCAGCTGTAGGAACTGCCATGATCCATTTGCCAAAATCTCCTGCACTAAATCCCACTGTTTTTAAATTGTAACTCCAAACATCCTTTTAGGCTTGCAAAGGATTTTAAGCACAACTTACATATATAGAATTTCTAAAATTATTCTCCACACATCTTTAAAGTCTTGGCAAGAAGCAATATAACCAGCCAGTCACAAGCTGATTTCAGTTCCTTTTCTATCTAATTGCATAAGGTTTAAAATAGTGTCACTGTCATCTGTGACACAGAAAACAAGTATGTGCTAAACTGGTTTCATTGACTTCTTCATTTCACTTCTGAGCTGTACATTCAGTCCAGGGAGCAGCTGTACCTTGGTATTCTGGGATTCTGAGATTTCACTGCTTTCTGTGGAAAAAAGAGACCTCATCATAGTCTTCTAACATGCAAGTGGACTTTTTGGCATTCTTTAAACATATCTAATTTTTTTTTAAGGATCCTCAATGGTGTTGTCCAACTCATAGTCTCTTTATTAGGTAATGTTATGATGGGAATCCTCAGTATGTTGCTCTAAAGCACTCCACAGGAAATTAAAGAGGAATCACAGGCTCTCCGTGGATGCAAAAAAATTTAGTCATTGCACATGTATATTGCAAGAACAGCTTATGTCAAATACCTGGGGAAAAAATGGTTCTTTTTCTACCATTGAACCAGAAGAGTCATCAGTGTCTTCCAACATATCTAACAAATCTCTAGGAGATATAGTAAACAAAAAAGTCTTAGCCTGATCATTACTAAACTTTTTTCTGTGGGACATGAAGACTATACAGGGCATTTGTTTTCTGTCATAACTGGGTGTCTTGATGGACCAGGATGAACAAGAGGAAGTAAAAGAAACTAGAACAGGAAAAGAAGGCACAGGACCCTGAGACCGGCTGGAGAAGAGCAGAATATGAACATGAGAGAGGGAAACCAGACAAAAAGGAGTAGATACGGAGATGAGACGGTTTGGTGGTGCAGGAGGAGGAGAAGAAAGGGAGGAAGTCATAATTACACTTCTATGGCTCCCACATTCCCCTGTCACCCAGTTGGAAGCATCTACCGGCACACTGGCACCAGTACTGCACTCTGGCACCCTTCTACATGCATATAGACGCCAGGACCCACCACTGCTTTTCCTCACCAGCCATTTCTAGGGACACTGGGGAAAAAAAGAGAGTAAAAAAGAGTGAGAATCCTTGCAAACAAAAATAACTGGCCAGTCTGGAGGGGGTTTGGTAGGAAAAGGGAAGTTGACACATGTAACATAATATAATTGCAACACAACAAGCCTTTACAATTTCCCTCACTATATTAGCGCTTAGAATTTAAACTTCTCAAATGCACTGTAATTTTTCCAAAGAAGGATTCCTCTCTTTTTAGAAAAAGAGCAATTAATTAATGCATTTCAGAGGTATAGGGCTTGATCTATAGGCTAACTGTAATTTTCTTCTGGGTGCTTTAAACAATCTTTAATGCTTCAGATTCCAAGGTATAAAAATGGTTACGAGAAAGGAAGTGCTTGAGGGACCCCACTGGTGTCACTGGTTTATGTCATTGCAGCAAGTGGGATGAATAAGAAGAAAATAAGGAACTTACAGTACTTCTAAGGAATATTATTCTCATTCTGGATATTCAGCTGTCACATTTCAGCATTTCCTCTCCCCTCCACTCTGAAAATTAATTTTCAGTTGGGACTCCTCTAAATATTCATATAAAGAGCACTGAGGCACATTTAATTACATTGTAATAATATTTTACCTTAGAATAATATTCTGAAATTACTGACAAACATTTCAAAAGCATTTCTGCATTTAATAAATTTACTTGGACTTCTTCTGAATAACATGTATTAACTCACTATATTTTCACCTGGAAGTCTTTGGTCTCACACCATTGAAAATATAGATAAGGAAACCCTGATGGCTTAGAAAATTGACATTAGTATTGCACAGACTATGACCTGTCAAAGTTATGACCTGTCATAACTTTTCTATAGGCTTTTGAGATAGAGGTGGCCTAAATTATTTCATATATCTCCCAACTCAGGAAAGAAACCTGCAACAGACAGCACTTTTCCTTGATTTGTTTGCCATTATGACTGTGAAATGTATGCAATAGAAAGGCATTGAACATCTCTTGTGTCCAACTAAATGAACAATAAGAAATAAACTGTCCTTGTCTCCTTGTGCATCCTAGTTTCAACAGAGATCAGTGAGATGTGTGCAGCAGCAGACGTTCTCAGACACTTCCACATAATGTGCTTCAGATGCTCTCTCTGGCAAGAGTATGGATAAGTCTTTGCACTTCATCCCATCATATGTGTCCAGGACCCATATATTTGTGATATAAATACTTGTTCTTGAAAAATGACTACAACTTCCTGGAGAGCTAAGATCAGACTTTATTCACCTGAGCTGCTGGCACTTTGCAAACAGCTCTGATGCTTGAAAAGTTCAGTGTATCCTGGGGAAGCTTCCTTGCTTAATCAAAACAATTCTTTCTCATAGAATCATAGAATGGTTTAGGTTGGAAAGGACCTTAAAGACCATCTAGTTCCAACCCCCTGCCATGGGCAGGGACTCCTTTCACTAGGCCGGGTTGCTCAGGGCCCCATACAACCTGGCCTGGAACACTGCCAGGAATGAGGCATCCACAACTTCTCTGGACAACCTGTTCCAGTGCCTCACCACCTCACAGTAAAACATTTTTTTCTGTGTATCTAACATAAATTTCCCATCTTTCAGTTTGAACCCTTTACTCTTTGTCCTGCCGCTACAGTTCCTGATGAAGGATCCCTCTCCAGCTTTGGAACGTACGTGTCATAGATGATATTTGTCCCTGAAGCATCAGAGAGATCTCTCTAATGACATACCACAATTTACAAAAAATGAATAAGAAAAATCAAAATCTCAATTCTCATTGGCTCCTCAATGAGGTATACTATAATGGAGGAAGAAAGAGCTTTTTTTTTCTATTTTTTTCTTCTCTTTTTAACTGTAATTCTTCGAGAAATAATAACCTGACTCATTACTGCATTTCAGTCCAACTCACTTACATATCTTTCACCTGCAGCAGGAGTTTGAGATTCTCTACCTGATGAATAAAGAAGCCCTTCTAGACTTTTGTTTTCATTCATGTTGGGTGGCCTTCTCAGAAGGAGTGATTTTCAGATGGACCACAACCAAAAAATGAAAATATCCTTCAATAGGATATTTATCCTCTATTTCCCAAAATATTTTTTATCCTGTTTGCAAATCTAAAATTTATTTACAAAATCCTTTCCAGAAAGTGACAGAACAGACTATGAAAACACACATACACATACAGATGCTACAGACATAGACACAAAGTGATTCAATAATAGGAAATTTTAAAAGCCATAGAAAAATGCAGATTGGAAAGATGTGCTGCAAATGGAACAGGACAAAGTCTTTACATGGAATTCTGGGCAACAACACGGAGAAAGTCTTCAGTGTGTCTCCAGTTTTGGATGGCATGCAGTCACAGAGGGTAAGATCCTGGCTACATCTCAGCCAGTAGCATGACCATCAATGGGGTCATGATTTCACCCACAATGCATGAAAGAGCCTGCCAGCTCTTCCGTGCTCCTGGGGAGAAGAAAGTGGCTGCACCACCTTGCACCTGCCCTAAGTGACACTCAGCTCTCATATACAAGATCAGTCCAACCTCTGAAACTTTCCTTAGGTCACTGCATTTGGTTTTGATTCATGTGGAAATCTGTGCTGTTATACAGTTTCCAAAGCCTGTATGTGTCACTGGCTAACCACAGAAGAAGCAGATTCTAACATTTCCTGTGACATTTAGGAGGAAAGTCAGGCCAGCTCCACATGGTTTTCAAAATCCCAGTTTTCACATAAAAGTTGTTTTGGGGGAAGGAGAGGAACACTTGAGTGCTGCAGGCACAACCAGTTTCTCAAGTAGTTGTTCTGCTCCCTGCAGTCGGCCAAGACAGAAAACTGCTAAATTACCATCTCCACCACAGGCACACATAAACTTTACTGGTTCAGAGGAAATAGTAAATGGTGCCTGTGTTTCAGAGACTGAGCTAAACTTTTTGTTCTGTCTCTAAATAGAACATGATTTTATTTCATAGCCCCTTTTTTACACTTTTATGTTTTCCTCCTGGAGCTTGCTCTTCCCTGTGAATTCAGCAGTCAGCTCCCACATAAGGCCAAGCATGCTTTACAATTTACAGTTTCTCTTCAGTAATGACAAAACTTACCCTATTTCATCTTCATCTTTGAGATGATAAAATTTGGCTTAGGGAACAGATGTTTTTCAGAGGTCAAAAGGTACCAGTAATGCTCAGGGAGATCTCAGGGAAAGGAGACCATCTAGGTTTGGGGTCAAATCTTAGGGATGATGTCTTGCCCTGTGCAGCTCTG
This sequence comes from Climacteris rufus, assembly GCA_013398175.1. Taxonomy (NCBI): domain Eukaryota; kingdom Metazoa; phylum Chordata; class Aves; order Passeriformes; family Climacteridae; genus Climacteris; species Climacteris rufus. Next base: position 569,303 of record VZRZ01008247.1, read on the forward strand.
AAGTTCCCCGGTGATGTTTGCAGAATATAGAGCAGTAAGGATGCTATCTGGACCCACTGGCAACATGCATAGAAGATTAGAGATATATTCCACTGAGTAACAAAAGGACAAACGATTTGGTGGTGTTGTGCACAGGTGACACTTTGTTTCAAATGCAGGGGTTAATCTCCATTCTTTGGAAGGGTAAACTTGCAGAAACACATTTCAACAACCCCTGACAGATAATTCTTTCACGGATCTACAGGTTTTTCATCTCTTTAGACCATGTTTTCTAATTCAAAAGGTCTCAAAATCATACTGCAAACCTGTATACCTGCAAGTCAGATACAACCCAACATGGGCTGCCTTACTCAGCTCCAGCAAAGCCAGCCACTGCAATGCTTTTCAGCTGATGTTAAATGTTTCCTACTTACCAGCCTCTGCAATACCCATGTAACATTCTGTTTGCGAGTGGGTACTCACTTATTCATGTAGCATTTGGAATATGCTCTGGCACAATTTAATGCCATTTGATAAGGCTTAAGAGGGTCATTGGAACACTGTACCTTTATGCCATGACTGCTGCATATGATTACAGAGAAGAAACTCAGAAAAGTAGCTTTGAGGAAATAAAACTGGTTGAGCAAATTTATTTAAGAAAAAGAAGTAACAGACCAAGATCCTTGCTTCGATCAAAAAATGAACAAGTGTGTTCATCAGTTAGTTATTATAAACTAAAAAGAAATTTGATTTACTCTGTGTAGGTTTATTATCTGTGACCCTTCAAACTCAGCTGTTTAACATAGCCCACTTGGCCTGTAACTGACTTAGAAACCTTTCAAGGACAGGATCAAGGAATAAATGCACAATATCATACAGAGTGTTGAAGGATATACCACTATTTTCAGTGTGCCCTTCTCAAAGGAAAATTGTCTTGTTCGAAATATATAGGGGGTTACTGGTTTAATTATAGGAACAGGTACAGGTATGGGCTAACACACATTTGGCAACAGTGCAACTCCGTTCATTTCCATAAACTAAATCTGGCTGGAGAAATGTACTGATATGAGGTGATGCTGTATATATTGCTTTAGTAAATGTAGATGTTACAAACATTTTCATAAGTGTATGTTGTTAGATACCTATCCTAGCAAGATAAAAAAGGAGTGAGAACAGTCATATCTGACCAAACTCAATTAGCTATAGCCAGACTAGTTGTGTTTGGAATTATTATTGGTATAAATCCTGTACATTATTCTGAGAAGAAAACATCTTTCACAGTTCAACCAGATCCAGTCTGTAAATCAGACTGGAGATTTGTTCCCTGTCATGCAAAAAAATCATTGTGTTACCATGAACTGTGACTTAGGAATCTCTTTCAGATAGGTTCAGTTCCATTACTCTCTGTTTGTGTCATGTTTGCCATTTCTTATTGATAGTTAAATAAGCACATTGATATTAATAAGCTAACCACAACTTTGATGAATCAATTATCTGCTTTGTAGTTGCTTTATAAATGTCCTATCCTTCTATTTCGGCCTGATTTCTAAATACTGAGGTGATTGACCTCCATTCAAATTGTATACTATTAAATTCAGGATCATACATCATATGCTTCTGTTTCCCATTTTTTATCAGCAACACTTTTGATAAAAAAAGAGCCATGGATAAGATGGAACAGACTATAAAAATTTGCATTAATCAGTAATGAATATTTTCAAAAGCATCAAATGTTCTATTGAACATGGGTGTTACAAACGGACACTGATGTAGGAGATTAATTAAAATGAGCATATTGAAATATCATTTGAATGAATCCTTTCATTTGCTGATTTCCAAAATTGAATATGGTCTTTGTGAAAGATACCAGTTTTTCACTTGTTTTCAAAGACAGCACTTTTCCTTAACAAGGAACTGATTTGAAACCACCAGGTCATTGCATAAACTAAAAAAAACACAAAGAAATGACCCTGTAATTTGCTCACAGGTCTATACATTCCTAATATTTTTCTTACGGAACAGCACTAATGGTATTGAAATTAGTCAAAATGAACACAAATAAATCAGACTTCATTTCACATGCCAAATGTTTGTGATAGGAAAATTTGGGGGGAAAAAAAGCCAAAAACAGGAAGCAGATAAACTTTCCTGTTTGGTGCAGAGAAGTGATTGGTCTTTAGCTGCATATTTCTGAGATAAATGTTTAGTAAAACAAAGTCTCTTTGCAAAATCTGGAATCTTATTGCTGAAATCAGCTTTGAATTTTGGTCTTGCTTCTTGACAAGACAGAATTATGTTCCTTTCTGCAAGAGAGGAATTTTACTGCCTTGAACTGTCAGACCTTTTCATCCAGAATAATAGACAAATTCCTCATTAATGCTTTGAAAACAAATATTTGGCTATCAGGCAAAGTAATGTCACCAAACAATAACACTTTGCTACCAGAAGGATATAAACAATTGCAGACTAAGTCCAGTGAGTGTGCATTTTACATAGACAGCTAAAATGCATGTTATGCAAGCACATATATCCAAGGAAATCTTTAATTTCTCTCAAAGAAGATATTTATTTATTATCTGTGTATTTTAAACTAGGCACGCTGTCTCTTTATAATGGATTACTACATTCGGTGGGGCTGACACAAAATGGCACACTGAAGTCTAAAATTTAAATTAGGGAAGAAAGTGATGCTCCCGCTCATGGGGCTAAACAAGCACCCTTTCTTCCCCAGCACGGTCTGCAGAGTTATGAGAAGCTTCAGCCAGGACTGTGCCTCTGCAGAGCTCAGCAGAGCCCCTTAATGCCCTGTGTGGCTTGGCACTGACAAGCAAAGGTGCTTCACGTCAAAGCTGGACCCAGAGGAAAAGGTCCTCCGCTGAATGTGCTTACCAACACCATGAGATATGCATAAACTCTCCCTGCCAGGGACTGATACAGTACTTAAAAATGAATGGCAACACTTCTTGAGGGGAAGCCATATCAGGAGGGGCTGAAGAAACTTGGTCCGGTAAGCCTGGAGAACAGGACACTGAGGGGGGACCTCATTGCAGTCTACAACTTCCTTGTGAGGGGAAGAGAAGGAGCAGGCACCGATTTCTTCTTTGTGGTGCCCAGTGACAGGACCTGAGGGAAAAGCCTAAAGTTGTGTCAGTGGAGATTTAGGTTGAATATTAGGAAAAGGTTCTTCACCCAGAGGTTGGTTGGACACTGGAACAGGCTCCCCAGGGAAGTGGTCACCGCACCAAGCCTGACAGAGTTCAAGAAGCATTTGAACAATACTCTCAGGTACAGTGTGTGACTCTTGGGGATGGTGCTGTGCAGGACCAGGAGTTAGACTCCATGATCTTTGTGGGTCCCTTCCAACTCAGGTTATTCTGTGATTCTGTACAACACTGTGACTAGACACATCTCCTGTTCCAAGGTTGCTATGCTTTCAGGAAAAGGATTTAGCCTAAATTTCTGACATGCTACCTAAATGCCTTGAGCAATGGAGTACCATCTTAAAAGTGGTAACAGCATGAAGTCTCCCCTCTTTACCTGAGCAGAGTTTCTATCTCCAAACAGATAAGTCAACAAGAACAACTGTTCCAGGGACTTGCTGGAGATCTCACCACTGAAGGTTTTCAAGATGAAGCTGGACAGGGTGCTACATAATCTTATCTAGGCTTCCTTTCCCACAAAAAGTGGGACCGGGTGATCCTTAGAGGTCTGTCGCAAGCAGGGCTGTTTTATGATTCGATGAACCCTCTCATTTCCACTAAGTGTCTGACTCAGGATTACAAATCATTACCTAAGTACACCCAAGAGCACATCCCTATTAATTAGCTGAAGCTATTTGCTGCCTGTAATGAATCTCATTGTTAGGGAATATTCAGGGTGTGCAATGCAATTCTTTTTGAGCTGCAGTCCAACTTCAAGAATCTCCAATCTCTTAATCTCCAATGTGTCCCTCCTGGTGAGGAACAACCTGCTGTGTCCATGTACAGTGATAACTGAGATCATGACATACAGTTTATTTTTAAAAAATTAAGCTTCATATCATTACTCGCCTTTCTTTGACACATTTTTTGCAATCACCTTGTCCTCAGAACCCCATTTGCAGGGCCCTCTCTCTCTCCTTTGACATCTAGGTTTCTATATCTACCTGCCTGCAAATGTATTGTTTAAATTAGGCCAGACAACTTCGCAGAAAGACCTACACCTACAGACTATAGCAAAAAAAAATATTTCATCAGAAATTACATCACATGTTTTTAAAAGATCAGAGTGGTTTCTGGGGAAGGGGAGTGGTGGGCAGGACTGCAGGGAATTGCTGGTTTTTAATGTTATTCTTACCATCCTTTCAACTTTTTCTGGAAAGATCCTAGCATGTCTTAGTTGGCAAGGCAAGCATCCTAACTGGTCTATAGCTGTGTCAAAGACAGAAGGTAGCCTTTTCTCATGTTAGCACAAAAGCCTTAGCTATGACAGTACAGATAAGGCCACTTTAAAGGCAGGCATTTTGCTTGACCATTTCGCTAAGCTGATGCCTGTCATTCATAAGGCTTTTTCATCTACTCAAAAGACCAGTCAGGTTGCAAATGAAGGAGGGTTTATAAATCAAATGCCCAAGGCTGGACCTGATTTAAATGAATGTTGGGCTGAAATGAAAACCATTCAGAGTTCTGAGTTCAGCTGATAAAACTGGGGTTTGACTTTTAATTTCCATCTTAGATACTGAGGTGCAAGTGTGGATTCAGGATGACTCTTACAACTGATCTTAAATAACCCTCTAGAAAGCCAACTCTCCAGAAAGAAAGTCCCAGCATATTAAGAAAGAAAGAATTGCTCAAGACTTTCAGAATAAAACCATGGAAATGTTAAACACATGCAAATTCATTCCACATCCTGAACTCCTGGAGTTTAGGAGCAGACAAAAATGACCATAACATTTCTGAGGTGAGACCTCTTTTAAACACTTCCCAGACTTTCCTCTGCTGGAAAACTTCTTCAGTAAGCAGAAGCAAATGGAGAAAAGCAAACAGGATTTGAGCATCCAAGTCCTTTAGGCATCTTTGGATATCCTAACTGTGATGAAAATAATTTTCACAACAAACAGATTCTAGAAAATAAATGCAATGTCTGTTTGTATGTGTAAAATGTAATGAAGTGGACCAATGTCAGTTGCATTCCTTCCGTTTTCCTGATGGCATTTTATTCTGGTTAAAGGAAACACAGATTAGGTGTACTATGATATATAGCCTTCAACTAAATAAAGTGCACCAAAATGAAATATAATAGTTTGTTTCCATGAGTACGATAGTGTCCTAAACAAAATGGTTGGCAGATAATTATGCTGTATCAAGAGATAATTTTAGAAAAAGAGATACCAAGAGGTACTTGATAAAGATGCAAGTGTCAACTTCCAAAATCACCTTTGGAGAAAATTTTAAAGAAAAGCCCCTGTAGTGCAGGAAGCAGTTGGAGAACTTTAGCTTTTTACTTCTGACTGTAGCAATTATCTCCCATATCATCACGTTATATAAAATGACTTGCAATATCCAGGAATGCTAACTCAGATCTTCTGATCTTTCTGCTCTCTGCTTTGTTTGACTACCCATAAAACGTGAATATTTTGAACTTTAAGGAAGTAAGTGAAACCAGACAATTATTTATTAATAACATCCAGCTGGGAAGCACTTTGATGGCAGAAAGCAAACCTTTTGCAATATACACGTGGCCAGATTCTTTTCCCATTAATTGAGATTGACTGCTCTTCTCTAAGGCTCCCCCAGAGCACGCAGTAAAACACACTTTTCATTTAAGAGCTCAACATGCCAACATGTGTTGAAGCACACTTCCACAAATTCACAACACACTGGGCAGCTCTCATCTAAGTCACGCAACTCTCACTCAACCCTAAAATTACAACCTTTTGTTGCTAGTGTGTGCAAAGAGTGAAACTAGAGCAGGAATCTGTTCCTCCATGGATCTGCATTGCTGGGAATGCCCAGGAACCCCAAATGCTGTCTGCTGCTGGATTTTGTGAGGTGTCAGATGATCCTCCAAAGTTCTGCACACAGGTGGGGTACATATTTGTAACATGTGATAAGACTCTGTATTTCACTGATAACTGTACTGTGGGAATGGTTACTAAACTGTGAAAGATGATGAAATACATGCAAATGGATCCTGGGCTGTATATCAGGATGAATTCTACCATCAGCTTGCTGACCGCATTCTGCCCAGAATGAGAACTGGCTTTTCCTCAATGGGAAGGTAGATTTATTTTTTTTTAATTGGAGTATATTTCTATGTTGACACTAGTGAATCAAATGTTCCCTAGGACCTTTCTCTGGTGTCCAGACCAACCAGCACAGCAGACCCCTCATCCATATGAACAAACCCTCCTATGCCAAAAGCTGAGCTGGTTTCAACAAATAGAAATATTCCTCGGTAATGTGCAACTTATTAGTACAAATGAAGCACATGGGAGATGGATTGAACCCCTCCATTGAATGTGCATTATAAGAAACCTTTCTGACACCTATGACATCAGTCAGGACAGAACTCAGCCAAACAGAGAGATTATTCAGTTCCATCTATGAATATAGTTGGCTTCCTATGAGATGGTTGAAAGATTTGATTGCAACTGCTTTGCAGACCTGTAAGCTGGTAATTAAATACCCAGGGCAATTGCAAACATGAAAGAAGCCTTCATTCAACTTGCACACAGCTACCAAGCTCAGTTAGAGAGGAAAATATGCCTTTGGATTCAGTAACTGCTCTCTGATTTCATTATTGCTGACTTCTTCGCACGTGGACCTCAAAGGTTTATTTACATGCTGCTGAGCTTAGAAAAATGTCTTTGCTCCATCTGTACAACACCAAGGCATCCCATTGCACAGATGGTTTCCAGTCACCGCATTTTTCAACGTACATGTGCATACATCAACCCTCAGTCTCAGTTCCTCAGCCTTCCTGCCCTGCAGACCTTTGTGTCCTTGCCAAGACATTGGACATCCCTAGGAGAACACAGACCCTATTCAACTAAATAAAAAACAAACTTGACACATAGAAATCAACTACAAATGTTCAGGATAGAAAAAACAAGCCAACATGTGCTTTTCTAATTTAGTTTCTATATTTTGAAAAAATGCACTGAACATTTGCAGTCCATTTGTAATATTATGACTTCCTTTACTGTATAGTTTTAATTTGTTTGTCTTTACCATTGCTGGCCATTGTTGTCTCCTGCTTTTATCCAGATTCAGAGCAGACCTTGAAGACTGCCTTGCTTTTTTAAGATAGAATTTATTATGATAGCCGCCATGGATATTCTCTGCTAGATGTTGATCTGTTTTAAGAAGAGATCAAGATTTGGCAAAATAAATGAGATAATTCCTGTCTTTGTTTAAAGAGATCTAACCCTCAAAGTACATTCCTATTACAAGTACACACATTTACACATTTTTGTGCTCAACCTCAGTGTAATTGTGTAGAGGAGTGCAGCCTTTCGGTCAGATAATGAATGTAACACATGATAGAGTACTGTAGTACAATGTTGTTTCTGGCATGATCACAGGATCACTGCAGTCATTAAGGGTGAAGCCATATTATTAAAGGACATACTCCCAGATTAAGCAGAAGAAACCAAAATAAGCAATCTAATTCATAACTGTAGGGATACTGAAGTTAATTTAAAGGTTAACAAGTATACATACATATATAACACATATTCTTTTCATATAAAAAGAATACATATGATATACACGTGAAAAATAGATAGAGATAGAGTTAGAGATAGAGATAGAGAGATAGAGATAGAGCTAGATAGATGAGATAGAGATAGAGATAGAGATAGAGATAGAGATAGAGATAGAGATAGAGATAGAGATAGAGAT
>VZRZ01008247.1:578436-732306 GCA_013398175.1 Climacteris rufus
ATGAGATAGAGATAGAGATAGATAGAGATAGAGAGAGATAGAGAGAGATAAGAGATAGAGAGAGATAGAGATGATAGATAGATAGATAGATAGACAGATAGATAGATATGGGATAGGCTATATTTATGTATAATGTAAAAGGTTATAAAGAAGCTCCATAGACCTGACTCTGCTTTATGACTAATTGTCACAACATGCTAAATTTCACTTTTATGTTATCATTTTGACCTTGATACTCTATATTCCATTGCATCTCACATTAGAACAGCTCTATCCAGCCACAAATGCAAGTTTTGAAATACCTGGAGTTGGATTTGCTTTTTAAGGCTGTAGTACTTTCAGTACCATCCACTACAACCCAATTAAATTGCTACTGACTGTGGAACTTTAGCCCAAATATGCATGATGAAAACTGTAGCATGCGTTGGTAAAAGTGCGACCTGAGGGGTCAGGAATGAGGACAGCAAACTGTAATGTGTGCAAACTGACAGTGGGGTGGCAAATTAATGAAGATAAGACAGAAAATGCTCAAAGACCATGTTGACTCTGTCTAAAGTGTCTTTCTGCATCCAGATAGGTAGCAGAAAAGCATTTGTCCTACATCTGACCACCTTTGATGACATCTCAGACCCTAGAAAGGACCCTAGGAACCTCCTGAGGCTAGGAAGGAGCTTCCAGATGTTGAATGTCAGCATTTGGGGATGTTTGTCATAAACTGGGGAGGCCACCATGGCCATGTGAGGATTTGGGTGTGCAGCAGCCTCTATAAAAAGTCAGCGCCAGTGCTCAAGGTTTTTCCATTATTGGTGCCTGAAACACATAGGGCTCAACCACAGACCTGGATTCACACTTTCAGACAAAATAGGTAGATTTTAGGGAGCAGCAGATATAGAGTCATAGACATTACTCTTTAGAATGTGTTTTCAGGTGAGTAGAGTCAATAGAGGCTTTTCCCATAGCAAACTGCATCCTATATTGCTTATCTCATGTAGGATGATCTTCTAACATCAAAAACAAGCCTCTGTCAGAAGAGCAGCCACAAAAGAGCCATTGAGTTAAATTATACTGATAATTTAGTAACAAATTTAAAACATCAGTGTTTGCATTATTCTTGGATGAGGAGTATATTGATTTTTACTTTTATGCCTTGATCCCAATGGTCATCATTTTCCACACAGAGGAGGTTACTTTCCATTGCTACATTATATGCATAAATTTAAATGCATAAACTTCAATGCATAAACTTCAATGCATAACTTCTTACTCATGCTTATATGCAGGTTTTCAAAGCTATAGATACCCCTATGGTACATACTCCCTATGCAGTAGTTGATGCTGAGACTCACAAGTTAAAGTGCAGATATATGTGAAAATCATATTGATTTCATCAACACTCCTCAGAAAGTACAATAATCATCCCACAGAAAACTGATTAGTAGCTTTGCCCTTCATCCTGCAGAGACCTTTACTACCTTTACAGATGAAAAATATTTGCTGTAAGCCAGCACTAGTTATGTTCTTGTGGGAGGAGGGAGGAACTATTCAGCCATTCCTCAGTGAAACAAAACCAAAAGTTTAATTTAAAGATGAGCAAACAATCTTTTTTCAAGGACATATTTCCTCTGCAGTAACTTCTACTGGGAAGTAATTTTTGTCTCTCAGGGTTAGAGAAGGTCTAAAGGGGAGTTTAAAAGCAATTTCTATATTGAAAAGACTAACAGCAAGGAGTGCAACTTCAAGTTTATGATAGTAGAAATATTTTTCTTCTGTCTTTCCAAGATGTTCCATGACAGCTTAAGAAATGGAAATCTTACCTCAAACTCCAGTCCTGGGCACTAAAGAAACATTGGTCCACTATCACGAAACAACTACTGAGCAAGTTAATGTTCTGAAACTTGATTTCCAGCACCCAACGTCCTGAATATCCTTATGGTAGTCTGAAGAGAAACACAGAGTCCGCCATCTGACAGTTTTGTTGGCATAGATTACTTTCTTCCATACTCTTCATTATATACATGTCCTTTTAGTTATAAGTACCAAGCAAGTTTTTATATCGGTTTTTGACTAATGAATATTCCATTTGCTTTAGCAGGAGCTTTGGGGTTTTATGAAAATATATGGAGGCCACCAAAGCAGGTGAACAGATGCAGTGAAGCGATGGGGTCCCCAACGGGGAAAAGGGGAAAAAAAAAGACAAATAATGTTTTTTTCAACTTTGCAAAATTTAAATTATAGAAAACTCATAACTGGAGGTGTTGGGAACGTGGAAATACAACACAGTGATTTTCTCTGACTAACAATCACTTTCCAAAGTTTTTACTGCCCAACTGGGCATTTTTGGAGTGCTACTGAACCTCTTTTGTCCTAGAGCTGTGAGAACATGACTGAAGTAAACTTCTAGAGAACTCTGCTTTGGTCCCGAGTGACTCAGACTTACCCATGGAAATGGCTGATCCATAAAACCTGTAAGTTCATTTAATGAACTGCAGATCTCCATTTTACTTCTAAATTTGCAAAATTGAAACAAAATCTGTTTAATGTTACCACAAACTGCTGATTTTTTTTTGTACTTTCTCAGAAATGAAGATCAGGAAATTCTTTCTGCTTTTAAAATGTCAGCAAGACCTCTCACTATTTTTGACATCCCTGTTAACTGTGGCAACAGATCACCACAGACATTCACCAGATTCTATCCTTTCAGTTTGGGGATAATATAAGACAGCAAATTACAGCCTTTCACTCATTCCTGAATTTAAGTCTTACTACCGTCATTAACCAATAACAAACCTAAAGCCTGGGCTTACTGAAGCTTTTACCCAGAACCAACAGTCTCCAGGACAACTTTGTGTTAAATCTCCCACATAAGATGTAGAAATCTGATGAGACGCTGCAAGCACTTCACATGCTGCAGTTATCCAGGTTAGCAGTGCTGTGTGACTGCAGTATCTAGAGACAATAAAACAAGTAACTTAGCAGATTTGGTTCTAGAAACCACTGATAAAATATGGAAAAGTAGAATTGCAGAATCATAAGGCATCAGAAGTGAGGTCTGGAGGTCATCTGGTCTAATATCACGCTCAAAGTAGGGCCATCTTCAAAGTTACAGAAGGTTGCTCAGTGCCATCTCTGGTCAACTTCTTAATATTTACAGGTGTGGAGGAGCTTCCACTATTTCTGTGAGGAACCTGTCCCATGTTCCAGAAAGCTCTTCATATCCCCAGGAGTTTAGCTTTAATTTCAGTGCAGGCTTTGCAGATTTCTGCTAATATGAAGGAAATTTCTAACAGAAGAACCTATGAAAAGCTTTTGCTCAGAAAGATCCTCTGAATTAAGTCAATGCAAAGCTTTGTGTATTTTCAACTGGATGAAGATTTAATTCCTGAATTCCACTTGCCAGTCAGTCTAAACATGAGTCTAAACATGCCACTTGATCTTCATTTTCCTTCATTCCAGGAGGTATGAAATAAAAAACTAAAAAGAGTTAAAAAATTAATTCAGATTAGATATCTAAAAATTTCATTAAATAGGAAGCAATAATAATTCCTCTGGAGAACACAGAGAAATACTAGGTGAGCCTGTAACCTCATCTCACAACAGTCTGCTTTGATATGGTAACTCCATGAATTTAAGTTTCTTCAGGGATTTATATCTCCCTGACACCACTGCAGCTCAGTCCAGTGATAGGAGTAGAAAGGCAGAAATAATCTCCTTTAAAAATTTCAAAAGAGCAGACACTGTGGGTATAGGTTGTAAAGATTTACATATCCAAAAATCTGTAATTCAAATATGATAAGTATAGTGGTTATTTTGTATTTTTTTTTAATAAGGAAACAACAAATGTAGAACAAAAAAGAAAAAAATGGTGTAATGTAGCTAGAAAGTGAAGCCAAACATACATTTAAAAGAATGAAAACAAGCTGGAATGCTTTATCAAGTTGGCAGCTGGGTCTCTGTCTCTTGCAAACAGTTTAGCTAAAACATGAATTAATTCAGAAAGTCCTGTGGGGCAGTAACAAGGCAAAAATACTATTAGAAGATCACAATAGTCATTACTGCTCATTCCCAAATATGGAAAACACAGAACTACAATCAGAATAAAATGCTCTTGCTAAATTGGGACATAGTCTCCCAAAACACAAACAAGAATCCTTTTCATTTGACTATTTAAAACAGAATTGAATTATCTAGATGTACTAAAGGTGTATCCTGTCTTTGTCAGGTTTTGATGGGTGGAGTAAGTCCTTTCCAGTTCTAATGTTAAGGTATAAAGCGATTAGGACTTTCTTCCAGTAATGCAGACCGGGAGGGAGAAGCAGGGCTGGACGTTCCTTATCTCTAAAAGCTGTGTCCTGCTTGAAGCTTGAACATGATATGATGCTTCTCAGCTCCACAGGCAAAATATTTGCATTGCTTACACAGAGTTGTCAAAAAACAGCACCGATGGAATAAAGCAATTGGAGACACAAGGAAAACAAAACTGAAATGTTGTTTCCATTCCAGAATTTTTGATGTTGCAATCATGATCTATGGTTTCTAACAATCTTCTGGGCAGTAGCTGTTAAATAATGCTGCATAAATCCATTTATACCCTTGGCAGATCAGTGTTCCCAAAAGGCTCCTGTTCTGTGTTTCTTCTTTCCAGGACAGGACGGAGTTTTAAGAATGTTATTGTTAGAGCATTTTAAATCACAAATATGAAAGTGAAATAAATATTTGTTTTGCAACAAAACCTTGATCTCTGCAGAAGAGAGATACCTTCCAGTTCTAATGGGTTTTTTCAATCACAAACTGACTGTTGGCAACTGATCCAGATCCAAGAGGCAGTGATATAAGTGAGTATATGCCTCTATTCTTCAAACCCCAACTTCTTTACTACTCATTGCTGCTTCCAAAGGAAGAGGTTCCCAGCAGAGTGGTGTGTGGCCGGTTGTCCACCAAACGAGACATGAAAATCATCACTTTCTGTGTCAGCTGGGATCACACAGTGGTTTCTCAGAAGCAGCATGGTGTCCACCAACTGACCTCCCACTTGGATGACTTGGATGAAACACAGCTATTTATTCAGATCACTTTATAAGTGTTACTCACTTAGGAACAATGTTTGAGCATTGGCACCTGGAGCTGAAGTCAGATATTATATCACTCTCCACCCCACTCAAAAGCCCCCACATTTTGCAGGAACTCTGCCCAAGGACAGATGGATGCTGCATAGCCATGGGGCCATGACAACAGCTGTGCTACAAGAACACATATTATTACACTGCTGACTCTCAAAAGGACACATGAAGTGCTATTAATCCTCAACACCTATTCTCTTATTCTTCCACCTTGAAGATTTTTACAATAATTACATCTCATGAATACTAACATCTGCTTGGTAATTAAAAAAGAAAAAAAAAAAAGACAGCAGAACAAAGTAATACTAAAGTGTCTAAATAAGCATAGAAAGGAGTTATTTCCTAGAAGAGTTATTTGTCTCTATTCGGTAAAAATTGAATTGTGAATGTTGTGATATTTAATATTTGGTTCTGAACTTTCTGCCAAAGCAGTATTTTTTAATGCCTGCAGAAATACAGATAAAGTCTACAACAGTGTTCTGATCAGTCGGCCAATGTCATGCTGAAGGGATAGGAACCTTTCTAAGATGACCCCAAACAGATTTCTTTCTGCAGCAGGAAAAGCAAAAGGAAGCAGGAAGGAGACAAAATGTCCAGATATGGGCAATGTTGGTTTGATTTTGTTTTCATGGGAATTTCTATTTTGCCTTTTCCCTGAAATATAAACATTAAAATATTTCAGGAATTGCTTGATTATATTTAAGTAGGACTGGATGAGCCAGATGCCTGAAGTAAAATGCTAAGTATTTAAATCTGGTTTATATCCCCTGCTTTGAATCATTATTTTATCACAGGTCTCTCAAGGTACAGTAAAAGGAAAAAAATAACTGACAATAGTAGGTAACCCATTCAGAAACTTTCAAAGGCTGAACATCAGAGTCTTCAAATCATAAGAATAAACATATTTTTAGGCACAGTCAGTTTTCTTAACCTATAAAAAGGTACAAGCTTGTTGCATAGGAAATGAAATACAATTTACAAGCAAAATAAGACAAATGTCATTTAACAAACATCACTGTCTTCTAATGTGGAGTTATGTTTTCATTATTAAGAGAACAAGAAACAGGTTTTATATGTAACAGTTGTCTTGTATCTGTAGTTTTAAGGCAAAAAGCAATAGAAAGTTTGTAGGGAAAGGAAATATAGGAAAGCTTTCAGGCATCTGAGATCTGAAGAAGAGCTTGTGTGCATAAAAGCTTTTCTGTTACTTCCAACCCTATCTCTTGTCCATTTGGTGTGTGTTACTGCCCCTTTTAAACTTTGTGATTTTGACATCAAGTTTACTTTTAAGTGTTATAAATCAAAAAGTACACTTTTGTCTACACAGAAAGTTAATCTGTACTAAGGTACTACACATAAAGTGTGTGTAATAGCTACCACATTCAAAATTAGACACACTTATTTCATATAGCAGCACTTACACAGGCAGCTAATTGAAAATAATTAATCAAAAATAGTATTTAAGAATAAGTTTAGTTGTGTATAAATTCTGCAGGATAATCTTAGCACTGACAGAAGCTTTCCTAGTATAATAGTGCAATGAAATATGACCAAAAATTGATTAGGCACAGCACAAAACCTCAATTTTAAACAAACAAAATAACAAAACCAAAACCAAAACAAAACAAAATCCCAAAATTTCCTTAATTCAAGCCACTTCTGTTTGGTGAAACACACTATCTTTCTACTTGGAACACTCTCCAACTGCAATTTAGCAGGTTAGTTTAATCCATTAATATTTACGTTTTCTTAGTTCAAATATTTTGACATCTCGATGAAGATGTGATATCTGTTATTTTAGAACAGAGTTATTATTTTCTTGTCCCAAGTTTCCTGGTTATACTGAATTTGATGTCATTTGTAGCAAGTCTGTTATGCTGTAAGAAGCTGGTTAATACAAATACCTACCTACTTAACTCTGATTTTAATTCCCAAGACAAATTTTTATTAGAAAGTGAAACAGCAGGTTTTTGCAATATTCTCCCTGTTTCATAAAATACAAAGGTATTTTGCAGTAAAGTGCAATCTGCACCATTTCTGATGAAAAAGTTTTCCTGAGTTCATGGCAGTATATGGGTTTTCCCTATTAATGGTTCTATCTTGCTGGCCATTAGTAGGTAGCTACTGCTGGAAGGTCCTGGTAAACAAGGTCATTTATCCTTGGACTGCTGCTGCCAAGCTTTCAGACATAATTTTTTCTAGAAGGAGGATAGGAAAAAATGTGCAGAACTGCATTTATTCATTCTTTCCTAAGAGCACATTGTAAAACAAAAGGGAGAAGCAGGCCATGCATAAACAGGCAACCAGACAAGGGAAGACTCTGGAAAGCCCTGCTAGCTCTGGAAAGGAGAAGGAAATTAAAAGAAAAAAATGCTAATACAATGACAGAAACACAGCACAATATATTAAAATCCACTTTCATCCCCAACCACAAGTTAAAATAAAGACCAGTTTCAATTTAACCCACATCTACATCATGGAACCTTTAGAAAAGCATTTGTTTGTTTACCCTCTCTTTCTCTTTTTCACCTCTTCCCTACTTTCTGCCCACATTTACTGTATTCTCTGCTGGAAACATTAAATACTGTCTTCTGTCCTACAACTGGGATGGCAGGTCCAAAGTCAGAATATGTCCAGAAGGAAATCAACTTTGCAGATCTAGAATGGCATAACTAATTTTTATTATAGTGTCAGAAATCAGGTTGTTAATTAAACTAGAGAGGAACCATGGTTTCTAGTTTTGTTTCTTAAATCAAAATGAACCATATGGTAGAGCTCTTCTAAATAAGCAGGAGATTTCTCAATTTCACTCACCTGACCTGCATGTTTTTCATGGAGATGAACGACTGTTGCAGCAACTGCCAGGATGTTGTATGTGATGCTTCTCTCAAGAAATATTGCAGTGCATGGGGTCACACTGCATGGAATCTCTTGGTAAAATATGTCTTTTTATTATCAGAAGTATTTATTGTTGTAAAACAATAGTGGAAGTTGTTATATTGTTAACACAGAGTTTGCCAAGACTCCAGCTTGAACTTGAACATTTTTATAATAAACATTAAGGAACAGAAATGAATTGTTGTACCTCTGTACAATTTCCAGTCCTTTCTTATTATCTCAAGGCAGCTGTGGCTTTGTAAGCAGGCACACCCAGCCTCCTAGCATCACTTCCTGGCATGGGCTCAGTCTCCATTCCTGCTACTGATTTGGACATTGGAGCCTGAAAAAACTCAATATGTCAGCCATAAAACACATCAGGAATATACTTTCAGCTAGGACTTTATCTTTTGAATTTTTATACCTATTTCAAAACTGCTGCCTTATTAATGTTAAACCCATGCATGAGCCTGCATTCAGTTTTGTGTGAATTTGACCTGGTCCAAAAATGAAATAAGAATGTGCAGCATTGTGCAATTCTCAATGAAAATTGGTTATGAGATAACCAATAGTATTTAAACAATGTTTTTACTATCTGCTTATCAGTACTGTGACTTATGTACCTTGAACTTTAAAGTGTTGAGATGCAGACCATTAAAAGCAATGGAATTATGATTTCTAGGTTAAAAGCTCAACCCAAGAAGTTAACCATGAAGTCAAGGAACTAGGAAGTGAGCGGTACCCTTGATAAGCAAAAATGCAAGTCTAAACAAATGTCCAAATTCCTACCTGATATAATTCAATTGTCCTGTCTAAATTTCTCAACATTTTCAACATGGTATTCTTCTGTATATCCATCCAAAAATGGGTTTAATTTTGCTATGAATTTAAATTAGGATCAAATTCAATGAGATCTAACTATACCAAAAATGGGTGCTTTTGACATCACATCTTATTAGAGTACTAGGGTACTATCTTTTTTATTTTGGTGTACATTTTCATATCTTTGAGGGGAAAAAAAAGAGAGCAAATTCTCAGTATATGCATCAAATAAATTAAATAGCTCAGGACTCCTTGATATCAAAAGATTTTTTCTTTTGAATTGAATATGCACCTTGGACCTCTTACAGAAAGGCAATCTCTGATTTAAATCTAAGTAAAATACTCAAACTCTTAAGCCAATATTACCCTATTAAAAAAAAATTTGAACCATTTACTTTTTGAGAGTCCCCATGCCCCAGAGGTTCTAATGAACCCAGTCACTGCTTCATCTGTCTCTTGAGCTGTGTGCTTCTGCACAGCTTGTTCCCCCACAGCAAAACTCACCTAAGAGGCAATGCCACTTCACAATAAAATGTTTAGCTAATCAATAAAAGGGAGAGGAAAAGCTTAGAGATTGTGTCCTGTGAAAAAGCAGACAACAACAGCACTTTAGAGTCAGGTCACTTAAAGATAACAAGGAGCAAAGTTGCTACTTTTATTCTTGAAAGGAAGGAAGAAAAGTCAAGTAATAGAAAGGAGTTGCACATCTTCCCAAAGTTCTAATTTGTTTTTTAGGGATCTGGGACTTCACCATCCACAACATTTTGTGCATGAATCACATTAGATATCTAATCTTCATTAGTATCAGATACAAACTACAAAGTTTGTTTTACTTTGTTGACTTTCTGGGACAAATTTTTAGTAACAGGTTTCATTTTGAAAGATTTAGCAGATTTAACTTTTTAAACAAGGTAATAAAATTATATGCTCTTATTGAGAGGGGTGACAATCACATAATAGGAACAAATAGCTTACATGCTGTCTCAGACTAAACTCCTAAGATCTCAACCCCTTTATATTGTTTAAATATGACAAAATCCTCACAACCTTTGGCTTAAATTAACTTTATTTCCATTAGCTTGTGCTCCAAAGTAAATTTAGCATAGGAAGCATGGGATTCCAAATGCAATTTTATATGTTTCAGGAAACTTGAGGAGATTACTCTGAGACCAACTGTTAAAATTCTTCAATAGCATTATTTTCATTTAAGCATAGGGAACACAAATACAACAGAAAATATCTAGTGTAGAGCAAACACATACAGTATAGAACACATTATGTTTTTCATAGGATTTTATCTGTATGTGTTAATCTTTGTGTATGTGTTTATCTGCAAAATATTTTCACATATCTAAAAATGTACAGAGTTGCACACAGTTTTATTACATGGAAATAACCATTAATAACAGCTCTCCTTGCTGGCCTTAGTACAGACATAACACATGTAGTTCATTTCAACAAATAGGATGAATATTTATTGTATAAAAGATATTTTATAAAGTCTCAATTCCAGATATGATGGGTCTTGCTATTTTTCCACTGGCCTTTTGAGGCAGCAGCTATGTTTTTGCTTTGATTTAAATATTTATGCTTTCTCAAATTCAAGACAAATACCTTTTATGGTCAATGTTGTTAGTTACGTTTGATGGCATTGAGGGTGTCTACTGAACAAGCACATGCTGCTCTTAAAACAATGGTTTGCCTTAGAAACCATCTGAGTCATCAACAATCTCTGCAAGAGTTTGTTCACTATAAGAAATAATTTAACCATTATCTGTCCACAAGAAGAAACAAGAACTTGCTTTCATGTAATATAAAAATAATATGAAAGCTAATCAAGAAAGCTACTGCATTTTTTATTCCATGAAGGCTCAAACCTCAGCAATAGAATTCTGAAAGATAGAAACCAGCCTCAGTGCAAAAAAATGTGCTCTTGGGACACTCTTGCAGGAACAGATCAAAACTAGTTGTTGTGCCAGACCTGTGCTGTGCTGCTGTTAGGCTGGAGCAGAGAACTCACTCAGACACACCTGAGTGTTCCTGTTGGCTCTGAGTGACCATGGGATGATACAACTGGTTGATGCGTTCCTATGGAAGTTTTTCCACGTAGGAATGTAGGTTTTTACCCTTAGAAAGTCAAGCTAGCAAAGCCTGTCAAGTAAACAAATCTGCCTGCAGCCTCCCCGTGCCAGCACGGCATTAAACATTAGACATAACAACATTCTTCCCGTAGACAGCAAAATTCCCAAACCCTCACCAGCCCTGGGCAGAGCTGGCCTGGTTCACTGTGACACTGTTGCAGAGCTGGAGCTCTGAGAAGCAAGGAGACAAATGAGGAGGTAGATGGCCACCAGGTGAGAAGCAGCCCCAGAAGTTTCTGTCTCTTCAGCCATTCCCCAGGTCCCATTCCAGGAAAATGGATGGAGTAGAAAGACTTTTACTGGTTTCAGTGGACTGCAGTGCTGCTCTGAGTTGCAGTAATTTGATATTGTGGAGTGAATTTACAATTGAAAGCCTATAATCCTTTCATCTTTTTAATTGCTTTGTGTCTTGCAAAGATAATGTTTTAGCCTGTAAACTCCAGGATACCATCTGTATATTCCTCCTTTTCTGGGCACCACTGAGCTCACTGCCTGTATTTAGCACATAACACATTGTTTTAAAGTACTTAGCAATTATTATTAGGATAATCACTTCTAAGAATAGGCTTACTGTCCACAATGTACTCAGCCAAATGGATTTCTCTTCAGTGTCAGAAAAATTGTTCATTTGATCTTGTCACAGTTGGGGGGAAAAAAAAGTATAATAGAATTTTTCAAGTTCTGTTTTTACTTGAATATTATCTGTAAGGAAGGATGTGTTAGCCAAATTCCAGCTTGCCCAGAATATGTGTCACCTTTTTGGAGTGACTGAGCCAGTAATGCTGACTCAGTGTCTTTGGACCTCCCCACGGACATCCCCTTGCAGAAGACCCCAGTGTACCTCCCTCTCATCCCTTCTGCTCTCCTTTCCTCTCCAGCAGTGTCCACACCAGCTCAGCTCCCCTCTCACAAATATGAACAACCTAATGAGTATTTTGTTGGCTCAAAAAGCCAGCACTGCTGCAGCAGCACTTGGAGACTCCACTCAAGTCCCTGCCACTCAGTCAGAGGCACACGGCAATTTGTTCAGCTGGTTTTGGGAAAGTTAGATCTCTCCAAAACCACCAGTTCTTCTGCTCCCTGCAATCCTCCAGCTGACCTTCTTTGCTCATCTTTTGCCCCAAGTTATTGTTTTAAATTTAGGAATGACAAGCTGGACAGTCAGACCCTATTTATTCATTGCTTTGTGTTTTCTTTGTACTTTGAGCACTGCACAAAATGCTGCAAGGCCCTGCTGTGTTCACACATTTTGCGTATTTTCTGTACTTTTCTTCTCCTTCTCTTTGAAAAAAACCTCTCGACATGCAGAAGGAGAAGCTGAAGGAAAAACTTGTATTCTTTGAAAAAATAAGCATTTTTTAAATTAACTATTTTCTTTTTGCCCCTCTTGCTCAAACCAGTTACTGTAATTTCTAAGTAAAGGTTACTTTTCTGGCCAAAAACCATGTCATGCAGAGATACCCTTACAAACTAACCAATCTCTTTCAGAAATACTACAGCCATGTTAGGGCAGTGCTGCTAGCCTTACTCAGTGCTAAGTTGTTCAGAGTTTCACAGATTCAGTGTTTGATTGCTTTCATTCAAACAGGCTGTCAATAACAGTTGATAGACCACATCTCAATGTTGCTGTTTTGAAATTTTATAAGATGGGGTAATGCTCAGATAATGATTTAATGGATAGTAAATGTATGTTTTATTTTAAGGGTTTTTTTCCTCCTAGGATTAGATGTTTTGTTCATGTTTGACTGCAAACATGCCCATGAATCTATATCCTATTTTCAGTGTCTGCCATCTCAGGCATAACCAAATTCACAAAAATCATTTGATATGTATAATCCAATGTGGCAAGATTAGTTTAGAGTACTGGAGCAAAATAGTTCAGAACTTCTGCACACATTTTTCCACCTAATAGAACAAAGCTATGCACACTTGCTCTAAGAGAAGAGGGTATTTTATAGGTTAATATAAAGGGCTTGGAGAAACTTGACCTGTATTTTCAATATCTCTGGCAAGGCTTAACCACTTTTTCAATGTTGCTGTTCACTCAAGTCAATAGGATATATCTCTGGACCTTCTCAGATTTTTGTTTCCTTCTGAATACACTTTTCTGCTCACCTTGCCAAACATTAAGTGTGCCTTCAACAGTTTCTCCCTTAAATTGGGAATACAGGTGGAAAAACACAGTCCAAGCCATCAGTGCTCACAGTCTCAATGTTTTGCCCATTGGGTTTTGTCTGACCGGTAGCTATGGCACTTCACTTGGCTGCACCCTACCTGAGGCTGAACAGGGCTTTGTGACCACAGCAACACAAACATAATCTAGAGCTGCTCTTAGCTTCTCTGACCTTCTATTAAATGGTTTAAAGAACACACACACATCTAGCAAATTTTGCCAGGTTCATATGAAATCTGAAATTTCATACTACCAGAGGAATAATATTCTTCATAGCCATATATTTAAGTTGGGTATGTTTTTTGTCAAATTCTAATTTTGCCAGGGGTTATTTATCAAAAACTAGTAGTCCCTTTTATGGGTAGCATCTTACCATCTTGCCCTGTTTAGTCCCCACACAGCCTAATTACAAAATAGACCTATCAAATTTAATTTAGTCAGGCTTTTTTCATGTACCATATTGCCTCTTTCAGTGTTACATGATGGGAACCCAGACCAGTACAGATCCTTCTGCAGTGTGATTTCATGGTTATCTTGAAAATGTAAAAATATCCAGGCATTAGAAACAATCACTAGTGGAAATAAACAATCTTTTGTCAGAAAGCTTTTTACTTACTTGCAAATTTAACTCTCATGCATCTTAAATGTTCTCCAGAGCTTCAGGTAACTGTATTTTGTTTTTCTCTGGGGAGAGAAGGGTGCTGGTTTTCAACAAGTCAGTGTATAGCTGTTATGCTTACAGAGAAAGCCTCAAAAATGTAGACTAGTGTCTGTCTGAATTTGTAGGGAACATGAAATAACAAGTCCAAGTGTGAAAGAGTTTTATTTCTACTTATACTAAACCTGATGGCAACAAGGACACTTTAAATGTCTACAGTTCTACTGTTCATCAAAGCATAGAAGAAATGCAGAAACAGCTCATACAAAAACAGCTACTTACTGCATTTGAACTATTACCCCTTCTAGTAGATCTTCAATCACACACTAATTAAGTGGTTGCCAAGTAGTTCTGCAAAAGCTATACAATATTTTCTCTGAACGAGGATTCAAGACTAAAATAATTGACTAGTAAGGTTTTTTTTAATGCCTAATCTTTCTCCAGTTATGCAAATATTTAAGAATCTAGAAATGAGCACAAGATTGCACTCTGAATTTGTTCAGAACACTTGTAAAGAAAAGCATTTCTCTGAAATCAGTTTTGTTTTATTTGGAGAAAATCTGCCTGATAATTCATTTCTGTATGAACATTCTTCCCATGATATTTTGCTCCATTACACAATATATCAGGTTGATTATTAGCTTCTCCACATAGAGTCTTGCCAAAATAAGTGCTTGTAAAAGCTCTTTAAAATTACCTATATTATTAACCTTAAGCACAATTTGGTACTACTGGAAACTTTAAATATCAAAACATTTGATGATGTTTCATTCATCTGCATTCAATATGCAATTCAACTATATGTACTGTACTTTGTATTCTTCTTGCTCTACACAGAGCTTGTGATTACTTGAGTGTATAAGAAAGAAACAGAAATACTGAGCATCTCTCTGCCGTGCTAAATAACGACAGTTCTGCTGAAACCTGGGGAGTCTGTAGGGCAATGCTAACAACGATGGGAGGAGACCTCTCCAGCAGCCATTAAATACCACAAGAAAAATGCAGCACTGCACCTCCAGAGGTTGCCAAATACTGCAAAAGTATTCAGGTAATGCATCTGGAAGGGAAACACCGTATCTTTAAGTTAAGCCTACACAAAACTGCAAAATCTTTGTGCCAGCAGGAGCCTTGGAACAAGGAATGTGATTGTGTTGTAGTTATGACCAGTCACATGTGGCATACACGGAAATTAAACTAATGTGAGTGTGAAGCTTGGCCAGTCCAATTCACCACTCCATGAGAAAACAAGATCTAAACAGGTACCCTATCAACAGAGAAAAATTCCTCTCCAGCAGGTTACAGAGTGTCTTTAGAAGGCTGCTGTTCATTTGTTTTTCCCAATTATGAGCAAATGTGATACCCCACAGACTGCTTTTCTGGAAAATGGTGGGGAAGTCTGCTGAACATTTTTAATATATCATTATTAAAGTTAACTTTGCAGACCTAGTGGTTTATATGCTAATGGCTGCATGCCAAATAAGTGATTACTGTAAAAGTGTCAGTTAAATAGTCCAGTGACAGGGCCATATGTGTTCTATAAAGAAACTAGTTAAGCTGACCCTGATCAAAACCAGAATGATTGACTCAAAACTTCAGGAGCTCAGAAATACAAAGATTGGTAAGAGACCTGAAATAGGTTTGAGCAGATTTCTATATCTTCCGTGATTCCACTCTGTCCCTCTGGACCACATCTACATATATATCCTCCAAACCTATACAATATCTATCCCCAGATGCAAAAGCACTTTGCAGACCACCAAAGATTTGGAGATGTTGCCATCACTGTAGTTGCTAGTGGTGCAGCGATGATCAGAGACCCTTCTGCAAGGTGAGTGAGATAATAACCTCTGCAGACTTGAGGTTATTGTCATCAGCTGCTCCAGAGAGATGCCAAAGGGGATTGCCCTGGAGTCATATTGCTTTCTCAAACAGCAGCACAGCATGGGGGGGTGGCAACCCTCAAAGCAAGGTCCCATGCACAGAATAAAGGCAGCAGTCAGACAACCAACATCCCTGCAAAATTCTCAGGTAGCAATATCTGATGGCAAGGAGTTCAGACAGAGAGTGCGTGTATCTTAAGTCCATAATGTTTCCTCCAATAGGAATGTGAGCTTTTACACAGATGGCCTTACTGTACATTCTGAGTCAGTTTGGGGTTCAGTCTTTGAAGTACAGTAGGAGATAACATTAACTGAAAATATTCAGATATTGTTTTCAGAGGTAATTAGTTTACCTCTGTCGGAGGTTGGGGGATATCTTGGAATTTTTCTCCATCACTGTTACTAAGTAACAAATAGCCGGATGATTAGGGCCATCAACTCTTTTGTGAGAGACAAAAGGTGTGCTTGGGCAGGGGCAGGTGAGGGAAGAGCCGGCCATTGGAACAGGCACTCACTCTTGGGTCGGACGCTGAGGGGAGAGGCGGCTTTGTGCTTTTTGGCTGCGACCGGAGGAAATCCAGCTGTGCCCTGTTTTTTCTTCTCCTAGCTGGGTGAGCTTTGATTCAACCTTTTTTCCACTGGACAGTGCACATTTCCCCGGGCTGTGTTTTTCTCGCAGCAGTTGCTGGGAGAGTCCGGAGAGTCCGGCTGCCTCTGCCGCCTGCCCCCGCCCCTNTGCCGCCCTGTTTTTTTTGCTGCTCTGAGCTGCCTGGCTGCTCTCCAGCCTGTCCGCCATTACCAGCTGCCTGAGGCTGACCTGACCCTGCGCCACAGCGCCACCTGCAGCCGCTCGGGAGTCATTGCAACCGCCCTGCCTGGCTGGGAGCTCAACAGCGCCCCCTGCTGTTTTTCGGCCGTGATTACACCACACGGGAAAGTCATCTGCTGTTGGTTCCTGGTTCTATTTATGGTTGTTATTATTGTTATTGCTTGTTTATAGATACTAGTAAAGGACTGTTATTTCTTTTCCCATATCTTTGCCTGAAAGCCCTTGATTTCAAAATTAAAATAATTCAGAGGGAGGGGAAATCACATTCTCTGTCCTAAGGGAGGGTTCAACCTCTCTCAGCAGACACCTGTCTTTTCAAAACCAAGACAACCTCATATCATCAGCTTCAAGAGCTTCAATATATTACTCGTTTTCAGCCACAGAGCATGGCCTTTTTAAGTAATCAGATGATGAAAGAGACTGTGCTTGCTTTTGCTCAACAGCAGACCTGACTTTGATATACTTGAAGCCATTTGCACTGCAGCATTTATTTTCATAATTTTCAGACTCTGCTTTTCAAACTACAGTGATCACTTTAAGGTTAAAGTGATCACCTCCTAAAAACTGATGATTTTTATTTCACTTTGGCATAGAAATGAACGAACACAGACTGGATCTATAATATTTAGCATTACTGAGCACTCAGAAAATGCTACAATAGATGCAAAGCACTATCACAAGGCACAGATGTTTGACTAAGGAACTCAAGGTAAGCTCCCACAGACACTGAGTCTGTCCAGTCACCATCAACTGGTCAGAAACACTTTTGCAGTATGTATCCTAGCAGGAAGCCTCCACCAGCCTTCTAGAGGTTATTTGTGTTAGCTTGATAAGCTATTTTAAGAATCAGTCTTACACTTCCTAACTCTTCTATGGAGAACAGGCAGTAAATACAGAGTGCAGAAGGACCAGAAGTCAGGACAGAGTCATGGTAAAATTGTTATTAGTGCATCTTTAAGGGTTTAAAGCTTTCAGTGCAAGAGTGGAAAAGGTACATCCATGGTGAGTTAGAAGCTATGGACATATGCAAAGTGCCATCAATTCACTGGAGTAGTTCCCTAATCAAAAAAGTTAAGAACTAATTAAAATTCTATGTGTCCCCAGCTGGTACAAAAATGCAAGCTAGAAATATGTTCTCCTGTGTCACAGTAGGACCTACTGAAACGGTGTCTTAAATAAGCACACAGCAGGAAGGTATGGTTCTTTGCTGGCCTGTAGCCTGTTTGAATTAAAACTTTTGGAACCATTATGCATACTAAATGACCTAAAACAAGCAATTAAAAAGTGTCATCATGATTCACTTCATTAGTAAAATAACGCTATGCAGCAGGAGTCACAAAGCAGAGTTTACTGCCAGAGTGTTCAGAGCCTAAATAGATGTCATTTCTCCTTAGTACCATTAACAATAAACAAAGTATAGCTCTTTAAAATAAATAAATAAATAAATAATTGAAGTAGAGACACACTTGGCTTTTCTACTTTGCTGGCATGTATTCAAAAGCCATGTCTTTTGTGGCTGTGAAATTAGCAGCTTCTACAACTATAGACTTGTGGCTTGGTTTATTAAGATTTCATGGAACTGCAAAGGTTTTCCAGCAATGTGTCTCTTTGTGTTTATTGACTATGGTTTCCTTTGAGGTACCTCCACATTTTTATGTCCATTCCTTTATTGTCTAGTCTTTCTTTCCATGTGTTTACTTAGCTGTGGTCTCTGACATTTTTTCCTTATTCTGAAAATTGACTTCTCATCCTCTCTAAGCAGTATTTTTATGTGTTTTAAAGTGGGTTCAGGTGGTGTTTAGGTTTCAGGATATATAAATTGTAGAGTTCTTTCTTCTGCTTTCTGAATTCTAGCAAAGACCAGTCCTCTGTTTCTGACACTGTTTTAGAAACAACAGCAGCAAAGAGCTGTGTTATTCTGTTCCATGTTTACTTCCTGAACTATTTGGGGGCTTGTATAGTGCTACAGCAGTACCTAACAGCCTCAACAAAAAGATGGTTCCTGAATTAAAGAGCATACAAGTGATTGTGTCAGAAGCCTATTAAGTAATGTCAAAACATGTAACAGGATTTGTAAGATGACAGTACCATGAAAATTAATGTAAAGGCAGTGGTTGAAACCTCAATTCTGTTAGAGCTGTGTAATCCCTGGCTACAAAGAAGACAGCAGTTCCCTTTTAAGGAGAAAAGTATCACTGAAGCAATGTGCTCGTAAAAATGCTAACATGGTCCTTAAAATTATTCTAAACAGATACTTCTAGATAAGATATGGAAGCATTAAGGCTGTTGTGCATAACAGTGGTGAGGCTTTATCTAGAGTACTGATACAGTTCTGTTTACAAGAAAAGAACTAAATTATTTTAGCTTGTTTAGGTGAGCAGAGAAGAAGTTGAGAGGGGCTATGTGTGCTGCCTGAAATGTACATTCTTATGAGGACAGACATAAAGGAGAGGATAACTATTCAACCAGAGAGCAATGGATTATGTGTGAATGTACAAAGACAAACAGGACAAGCTGCAGGCTGGAAATCAGCAGAGACTCCCCAAACAGCACAGCGGGCAGATTCTGCAACCACATTGGCAGGACCAAACCCAGAGTACTGCTAGGAGGAAGCTGAGTAAGTTTATGATGGTCATTGCAAAACATAGTGCTGCAACAGCAGATGGAACTGCAGCCCTGATCTAGAGAATGGGACAATAGGATGTCTTCCAAAAGCTTTTTTTTTTTTTGTTCCACATGTAAATTTTGCTGTCAGGAGCTTCAAATACAATGTCTCTGCACATCCCTTCCAGTTTTGTGGGCCCCAATTTGTGCAGAGAGCCTTCAGTGCTTGAAGGGTGGTGAGACAAAGCACAAAAGCATTTGAGGTAAAAAAAGGTTAAGGATAAGCAACAAAGAATAATATCAACGATTCCTAAATGGAGGAACAAAATAAGTCAGTTTTTCCTAATGCTGTGGCTAGCCATATAAGCCAGTGGGAAACAAGAGTGCTCAGTATTTCACGTAACTTTTTAGTGTTTTGAAGATTTAGCATTTCCTAAATAAATAAATTATTTCTGTGGTTTACAGTTCAGTCTGGGTCTGCTGACGTGAATGGCAATGTTTTCATGGATGTCAGCAACACAGAAACAGGACAGTTTTCTAAGTGAATTATGTACCTAATGAATCAAGTGATTTGTCCCCATTATTCATTATGATTGTAAGTCAGATGCAATGCTTCATGCAAAAGTATTTTTTCTCTTGTGATAAATGCCTCACTTCTAAATTCTGAACTTTTTCATGAAAAGCTGTGGAGTTTTGCTTTTAATCTTCAAAGTTTTCATGGAGAACAAAAATTTTGAATTATCTTTCTGGTTTTCCCTATATTTTTATTTTTGTCAGTGAACATATTGTGAGAAATTAATTCAGAATCCCCATCCCCATTTTCCTCTTGTATCTATTAACACAAAAGAGATTATGTTATGCAAACTGAGGTGCATTAGAGTTCTGCATAAGAACATCTATTTTTCCTGACCCCAGTTTTTGTACAAACGGAATTTGTCATCATTCTTGAAGTTGTAGAGCTCCACTGACTTTTGTGGGACACAGAAATCTCCTTGTATAACATTAACAACTTCAAAGTAAAACATCCTTTAAAAAAAAAGGCCCAAAGTTTGGCAAAAGCAATCTTTGGGCTACACTGGCCTGACACACAGACTGGTTTGCAGATTAAACATGTGTGCTGCTGCCCCAGGCAGCACAGCAGACAAAGCTCTGTCTTCCTCAGAAAACCCCAGAATATCTGTCCAATTCTACTGCAGAGAACCTTTTCTGAGATTTCTTGACATAAAAAAAGTTTTTGTTGTGTCAGGCACACCTACACACATAATTTCCTTCTCTTGACTTTGAAATGCTCACTATAAATGGTGATATTGTGAAGGTCACTCTTAGACTGTCAGTCATTTAACCACTCCTTACCCCAAGGGAAAGTATACCAATTGCCAGTGAGTGGCAAAGACAGCCAGTCCTTACAATGGCCATACAAACTTTTTATTTAATTGCTAAATTAGTCTTTCAGTTACTTCTACCCAGACTACTGAATGCTGCTAATGAGAAAATTTAACAACTGCACAAAGGTCTAAACTTTAAAAGCCTGGTACAGCAGGGTTTCCTTAAAACTGAGAAACTGTGAATAGAATTTGTGTTCAGGCTCATCTTTGACAGTAACTAAGGGTCCTGGTGGACTGTATACATCAGGAATAGGCCTAGTGCAAGCAGAGTATCTGGGCTGCTGTTCTGAAATTATTTCCTTTCTCATCCCAAAAGAAAAGGAACCTCCCAGAAGAGTGTATGATGAAAGTACTAACCAAGAAGTGCAGAGGAAATTTCTGGCCTGCTAGCCTCAAGTCAGATAGGATTGGCTCCTATCAGAATATCTGTTTCAAGCAGCATAAATATTTCCACCTTCTACCCATCTGATGATTAATAAGGTTATCCTAAACACTCTGGAGACAGTATTTGCTTTTTGAAAACTGAACTGAAACATTTCCTTTATAATACCTATAATATCCTAAAGACTGCAAGTAGGGCATTAAAGTTCTATATAAACATTCAAAGGAATAAAGACTATGTTCACACAACAGTAATTTATAAAAAAGGACCAATGGGGAAGGAATATCTGAAAACCATCGAAAGAATTTTTTAGAAGCTATTAATCACTTAAATTATTTATAAATGCTTTTGAAGAGGTAGAACAGTGTTATTCAAACTAATATTTTCAGCAGTTTCCACTACTGCTGGATTCATAGCTTTTTTTTCCTGGAATGATCCATTTTTTTGTACTTGGGAATTTTACAAGACTGACAGCACTTCCTATATGAATGGACAGAAGGACAGAACACCATTTTTTGTGATGATCATGGTCATCTCAGCTTAAGAATGTTATGACTTAGTTCTCTAAACTACAAGTTTAGGATTGTTCATTGAAGCCCTCCAGCAAAGAAATTATGTTACCATAAAGCAATATTTTCCCAGCATGGTGGGAACAGAAAACATAAGAGACTTCACATCTGAGACAGTAAGATTTGTTCTAGGAGACAATATGGTTTGTTCTAGTGTCCTCCTTCAGTATCTTTAGCCTTCTTCCTTCCCAAAGCAGGGGCACTGTCCGTACCCCTTCTCTTCTGAGTTAGCGGAATTCAATAGGAATCCTGGTCTCCTTGCAGTGTGAGGCCTCCTTCAGAAGTTGTTAAATGTTCAAACACACTCTTCTGTGTCTCTTTTACCTCTGAAATATGTTGCAGCCTAAACAGCCCCATACTCCCCCAAACTTCCCTGGAGTTTCTTCAGCCTCCTCACACCATCCTTCACCACCTCCACCTTCAGATTTCCATATCTCCAGGGTGTGGTCCTTTCAAGCCCTCAAGATTTTAACAAGCTTGTACTCTCTTTCCTGATGTCTCTTTACAGCTGTTCCTACTTTAAACTTACATAGCATTTCTCGGTCATGGGCTCCATCTGGATATTAAAACACCCATATAGAATTATCTTCAATGGAGTTATATCTCCCACAAAAAGTAAAAGAGCAGACAGAATTTATGCCTTACAAGACCAGAAGATATCATTATACCACCCGCATAACCCACACCTTACCAGCCTCACTCACTAACTCATGAAATTACCCACTAATTACTAGTTAAGCAAGAGTGTAGCTTCTAGAAGGCTTGTGGCTGCTTTCATAACTGCAGTTTCCCTCTCCCACAGAGACTTTCAGTCTAATCAGTACACAGCCATGAATAAAATCGATTCATATCAAGTCCCATGAAAAACAGCGCATCAAAGTGTTTTTTAACAAATATAATCGCGAGAATGCATTTATATGAGGAAAGGAAAAAACTCATTATTTTCTTGTCTATTATAATTCTAGACTTATCATGTTGGCTTTGGTTAGACTTACCTCCTGCTTTATTCTGAGGAGACAATTCATTCCAGCAATGAATGCAGGTATTCATAAGCACACCGGGGATCCTTCAGGCTGAAAGACCTATCTGTAAATATAACACACACAACACTAGCAAGAAAAACTTTGGGTGTATAGCCAGCTATGAACAGAGAGATTTAGATGCAAAATAAACAAATTCTATTCAACACAGTAAGCTCCTGTAAGTTAAAAAATAACTACTTTCTCTCCTAAACATAGGTTATATTGGTATTTTCAGCAAAAGGCAGACTACTTTCTCAATTTTTCAAGAATAAGAGCAGTTTTCCAAGGAAGAAGTCATCCCAACTCATATTCATTTCATCTGAGAAAACTGCTCTGTTCTGAAATTTCCCCTTTGTTTTCTTTTCCAGGAAGGCAAGGAGTTTGGTTCTAGGTTGATAGGACTAAGCTCTTGACAGTATAGACCTGAACTGTTTGCCTATGCTAAAGGTTACCCAGCTCACCAGAGCTGAGCACAGTGTTGGAGGCAGCACTGGAAAAAGCACTAGGGATGGGCAGCTTCCAGAAAGCAGTTTTAAAATTACTCCTCCTAATAGCATACTAGTTTATATCACTGAGCACTGGGTTCCTGGCTACATTCTTTTTATTTAAAACACTTAAAAGCAATAGTTAAGATGAATAACCATAAGATTATGGGTTCACTAGAAAATTGTAATAACATTAATTAGAACAACAGAAATTTAAACTGTTGTGACTGCCATAATCTGATTGCAGTAGTGAAAGCCTTGTGCCTCATTGTCATATCACAGCTTAATAGTGACATAATTAAGATTAAAATTATGAAAGGAACTATTTATAAAGTATGTCACTACAGAACATAGTTCAGAAACAGAATAAGCTACCAAAATTATCAATAGAAGGTTCAAGTACACATACATCTTTAAAAAATTAAGTAAGATCCACCTTAGAAATCCTTCCCACTGTTAAGGAGACTAACTTGATGAGTTACAGCATTGTTCCCCCCCCGCCCCCCGCCCTCCATAAACATCTCTTCAAAAGCTATTAAGAAGGGATGAGAGCAAAGCTTTAAGATGGTCACTCTCTTCATTTTTTCTGATTATCCTATAAATCCAGCAGTGGAACTCCATAGACAGAATCATCCAGAACAACAACTATCACCCCCTCCAGCAGACTGGTGACATGTGAGAAGCCATGCTTGCATGAATGTGTTTTAACAAAATGTTGGAATTAAATTGTTTCCATGAAATAGTCTGTTTATTGCCATGCCTATATTCGCTACAGTATCTGGTCAAGCAGGGTCCTTCTACTGATTGAGCTTGTGTGATCTCTGAGGAGACATAATGGTGAGGAACCCACTAGATTCATAGACATCTTACTGGTGTGATTCAAAAAGAAGAGAGAAAAAATGACATGAAACTAAAGATGAAAACCAGAGTAGAGAAGGAATTTTTCTATTTTAGACTCAGCTCAACCCCCAGAAAAAAAATAATTAAAAAAACTCACCACAGGAACTTCACTTTTCTGCTTCCTACAAGTCTTGCATGGGAGCAATTAGTTTAAAGCATGTGACTCTGTACAGCACAATTCAAACAGCACAAAACACTGAAGCTGAGAGATAGCTTGTCCTTCAGAAGACACATGCCAAAACCTCATAGTTATTTTTTTGACATTCTTTTCCTTGTCTGAAGACATGGTGAACTGCAAGAATTGTATTGATATGTTACATTTTAATCAAAGTAGTTTTGCAAACCCACAGAGAATAGAAGAAGTAGCAAGGAGTGCACTTTCAGAAATAAACCAGACACATTCAGGATACAGGGTTAATCTAAGAGACAATCTGTAAATGAAATTGTATTTGTATTAATTCAGGAAAAGGTAATGCAGAACTGTGCCATTTCAAATGAAAATTAGCAATCTCTCCAGTAGAGAAATATTCTGCAAATCCTACACCATATATTTTTAGGACATCTGGAGATCCTTTGTTCTTTTCAAGTCCCACTTCTCTCCTTAAAGACATTATTAAAGTGTCAAATAAAAATTGCTGGCAAGCTCTAAGTATTCATAACAGATTGTATTTTATATATGATAATATCTTGTTAGGGTGTGAGACAACAAAAAACAATATGTGGAAAGCATTCAAATCAGAAAAGTCAATACAAAATGAAATAAAAGTAGGAAAATTACTCTCTTTGCTCATTTGCAGCGTCCAGACAAGTTCACGTCACCCAAAGGAAATGGCAGGACCCTCCTTGTGCTGAACAAAGCACCAAAGAACACCTTCAGAAGAAGGAACAACCATGAACTGAAGGGAAGATAAACAGATGCCCAAGGAAAAAAAAAAAAAAGTCCAGACCTGAATGTCTGTAACTTTTATGGCAACTCCAAAAACACGGGCATCCATGACTTGGAATAAAAAATAAAATAATTTTTTTAAAAGTGCTGCCAATCAACTTTCCAGATTTGGTAAGGCTTTTAAATAGTTGGTATATTTCCGCTGCTATGTTTCACTCACTGGTCCTTTAAATCATTTCGCCACCAGCATGACTCTATTGAAACCAGCAGGGTTACAACATAACAGAGAAGAGAATTAGGCCCACTAGAGTGATTTCTGGTTGCTAGACTGAAGGAAAAACAACTTTGAGCTTCACATAAGTTCTTTTAATCACTACATGGGCTGAACTAATCCAAAAGACATCAGGCAATTACCGTACTTGGAGGACATTGAGTGAGCTGGATTTCTTTTTTCTCCAGCCTGGGACGTTACTGAACTAGCACAACAAATAGTCTGGGCATCATAATTCTCTGAAGACTCTTGTAATCCCACAAATGTGATTAACAAATTAACAGAACAGGAAGCCAGGATGAACCAGCAGGTCATCTTGCCTGCCCTTTCACCAGCAAATTTCAACAATTCTTTGAGGCCGGTAACTTGTATGTCTGATTAAAACATTCCCTGTACTTCAGTTAAAGCATATTTTCCCAAATGATAAACAGATCTGAACATTTTGAAATAAACTCACTATTTCCCCAGTGGTTAACTTTATGTTTTAAATAACTATTAAAAAAATTTATATATAAAAATAAAGGCTTTCCAAGAACACCAGTACGCAGAGCAAAGATATATCTGGAAAATACGTCACATCAGAAATGACTGTTGTATCTGCCATTAATTGGCATTCAAGCCACTACCATCTAGAAAACTTAACAAACGGCTTTTACTCCTAGCAAGAGATGTTCTGCTGGAGGTGGGGCTCTAGATGTCTTCTCAGGACA
This sequence comes from Climacteris rufus, assembly GCA_013398175.1. Lineage (NCBI taxonomy): Eukaryota > Metazoa > Chordata > Aves > Passeriformes > Climacteridae > Climacteris > Climacteris rufus. The sequence continues at coordinate 604,148 of VZRZ01008247.1, forward strand.
GCACCAGGAGGCTTCCAGAACTGCAACAGCAAAATTCCCCATCCTACTAAATTCCCTGAAGAAACATCTCATTTCCGGGCAAACTCTCTACAGCTGCTTGGGCCTCATGACATAAAACAGTAAATTGCAGTTCCAAGAATTAAGTAGTTTGCTACAGCTGCTAACAGCCATTTGCAGAAATAGCCTGAGAGATCCCCAACATTTAAATCTGTGTTTAGAAGTCATATCATTATGTTGCATGACTCAACTGTTCTTAAAAATGAGAATTTACTGTTCTATTTAACCCACTATCTATATAAAGATAACTAACTTGGTGCCAATGACAATAGATTTTTGTGCTTTTTCCTTTTTCCAGGTGCTCTGTCTCCAGAAAGTGCAGCTGAAGATACTGACATTATTCAATTGCCACTGCATTTCCAGTGTCCCGGGGTGTCTTTTTTTCTTTAGAATAGAAAGTTTAACGTGTTTACCTGCTTGACAAAGCTGTTCATATTTCATAAAATCCGTTATAGGGAGGCTGGGTTGCTAATAAATAATATGTGATAGATAGAAGATTGCCACTCTTCACAATTGATCTGACCACTCACTGAACAAAGGCAGGTTTCTCTTCTTCAGTTTGCACTTAATTACTGTGTAAAGCAATATCACAGTGTCCTTTGCATTACCCCAAAACTCACTGGAGACTCACTAGCTCTACAAGTAGATTTGAGGATTTGTGGCTATGGGAGCGGTAACAAGTGGCTGAATGGGACTCACATCACTAAAGTATTTAGCAAACCCCACTCCTCAAATTCTGGCAATAGTCGTAATGCTGCCATGCTCATTTTTGATTAAAGGCTGTGTGTGAGGCCATGTAAAAGATAGTTTAAGGTTTTGCCAGGATTAAAGGAAAAATTCTGAAAAAGTTCCTAAGAAACCAACTCACGTGGGCTTTTGTAGACGTCATATTCATTTAAAGTCCCATAAAAAATTCAACCTCAAATTTGTTATATCTACGTTGTTAAATAACGTGGTTTTAGGAAAGTCTAGAGAAAAAAATGCCTCAAAAAAACAGCTCAGGTGATACTGGTATTTCACAAATCATTGCAATACAAGTGTATGTGCTCATATCTGATACTTCTAACCAAGCAGAGTGAGAAGACACAGATCTCCTACAGCACCAGATGTAAGAGCTGGGCCCTGGTTTGTTACCCTCTGAGAAAAATCCCACATACACACAGTCAGCTTCTCCTGTGAGTCAAGGATGGAGCCAGCAGTGGCTGCCCATACAGGGCCCAAACCTTTATATTTGGTAGAAGGCCTTTAGGATCTTGTCCTGCTCTCCCCAGGCCATTCAGCCATGGAAATAGCTGTAGGTGAGGAGGAGAGGCTATGTTTCCTGGAAGATGGCTAATCATAGTGTCTTTCAGAAGCCAGTTATGAAGGAACTGATAGTTTAACTGAATGGTTAAATTATGCTAAGGGCCCTTTTATATTTTTAAAAGCTGAGGAGCTTTGGGGAGCAGCATGGGTTGGGTGAGGTTTGTCAGGACAGAAAATGGACGACAGTGGAAGCTTGCGGGATTTGCAGCAGCAAGAGGTGTCAGCTGCCAACTGGGAAGGAAGCAAGGCTACCTCAGCCCCTGCCTTGCAGAGCAGAGCCCAAAGGCCTTATTGACTTTCTGACACAGCCCTTCCTTCACAGATCCCAATGCCATTTCTAGTCCAAATCTTGGAGCTGGATCATAGCGTCACAGAATGGCTGAGATTGGAAAGGTCCTTCAGGAGTTATCTAGTCCAAAGAACTACCATCTACAGCCAGCTCCCCAAGACCATGTCCAGATGTTTTCCAAGGATGAAGATTCCACAACCTCTCTGGGCAAGCTGTGTCAGTGCTATGTAACTCTCTCTGTGAAAAAGTGTTTCTTGATATTTAGAGGGAACATCCTGTATTTTCATGTGTACCCATTGCCTCTGGTCCTGTCACTGGGCATCCCCAAAAAGAGCCTATCTCCATCCTTTTTACATCCTCCCTTCAGGTATTTATTAATACACGTTGATGAGATCCTACTGAACCTTCTCCTCTCTGAGCTGATCAATCCCAGTTCTCTCAGCCTCTCCTCATAAGACAGGTGCAGAAGTTCCTTCATCTCCTCCTTGGGCCTTTCTGGCATCTGTCCAGTATAGCCCTTTTTTAACTTGACTGGAGAGCCCAGAATCAGAACCACCACTCCAGATGTGTCTCAGCAGTGCCGAGCAGAGGGGAAGGATCACCTCCCTTGACCTGCTGGTGACACTCCCCCTTATGCAGGGTAAGGGAGGAAGTGCCAAGAGGCCTTATCTTCAGACACAGAGAAAAACTGATCATTGTTCAAAATGAACATGATCATGATCATGATTCATGATCAATGAAATCTCCAGATTCTTCCTACCCGTTTCAGTGTACATCTCATCAAAACATCTTACAAAAGATTGCAGTCAAGAGCCTAAACTTCACAAAGCCGAGGCACATTTTGTATTCAAAAGACAATTCTCACTCTGCAAAATTAGCAACTTGAATTTACTTCACTGGTAGCTGGCTGACTCATATGGCTAATAGTATCATTGCCCTGATAATACCAACCTACAGAACTTGGAATGGTTTTATTTAATTCCTTTTTAAAATATTATGAAGAACAGAAAAAAATTGGAAGTTACATGAAAAAAAAAAATTATGGAAACAATCCTCTTCACTTAAGTCTTAAAGAGACTTTGTTCTTTGTTTGATAGTGACCCAGTTCATGAATTGGAAATGTTGATAATTTTTCTATTTCTCAAGACTTCCAGAAAAGAAATTACATTTAAGCACCTTTCTAAAATTCAGCATTATATTGCAAATGTTTACCTGCCAATATTATTGTATACCATCTGAGAATGATAGCAAGACTTTTTTTTTACTAAGGACCCATGACAAAATCATCATAATGTAATCCATAGTACTACCTAAAGGATGCTTTTATCTTTGCCCCTTAAATAACAGTAGGAGATTAGTGACTAATCTAATTTGAGTGAAATCAATACTCATGGTCTTACAAAACTGTCTCTGAGGGTTTTATGGGTTTTCAGCCAATGAAGACCTTGCAATGGAAAAATGTAAGCATCTGATAGAGAGGGGCCTCAGGTCCATGTTACTAGCATCTTCAGAAAAGGGCCCTGTGATAACCATTACAAAAATAAGGAAAGGCAGGAAGAAAGTGAAAGGTACTTTAAAGCCTTAAATACTTTTGGAAATTAGGTGCTCAGCTAAGGATGGATTAACATGCCTAAAGTTTCTGGATTTAGAAATTCCAGGTCTTTGGAGATCAGCATTTTATATAATTTTTTTCTAAGTAAAAATGAGCTCAGATTGCAATCTCAAAAAGAAACAAATTTCTAGAAGGCTGCTAGCCAGGTGCATGTGTTTGTACTGGTTCCTGTGATATATGTTTCCATTTTTTTCCAAAGATTAGAAAGAAACCACAGACAGATTGTGGCATGTGTAGTATCAGTTCACAGCAGGACATAAAGATGAAAATCTCTAGAGTCAGAGTTCATGACGAGCTCTAAGAATCCTTCCAGGTGTTTTCATGGAAATTGATATAATAGAGCACAGAGATGAAAGAGCAAATATATATTATTTTAAATCACATCTTCAGGGCTTAAAGCTAAGCTCGGCAGGTACTAGGAGACCCAGCATGGATTTCAAAGCAAATGTACATCTAAAGAAAGCAATTTTTCATTGGAGTCATATTTTACACTTCATTCACTTTTTGTTTTCTTTTTTTTCTCATAGTTTTCCTACACTATCACAAACTTTTCTTCTACTTCTCGCTAAAAAAATTCAGAAAATGAAAAAAAATTTTTCTGCTTCTGTTTGTGACCGCTTCATTTATTGTTTCCTGACGATATGTAGAATTCAGCTTATAACTAGGCAAGTCAACAGCTCACACTCGGCATTTACAGAAGTAACAGTGATATAACAATTAATGCAAAATTTCCTATGACAGATGCACGGCATGAAAAAGAGAGTGAAGAGACAAGATCCATTTACATTTAAAACCTGTTTCACTAAAGAAAACAGCATTGTGAATGCACCAGTTCAGTGCTGATAAAAGGACAAGAGTTCTGTCATATTCTGATAGCCATGTATGCAAAAATAATGCATTTATCTGGATTTTTGTGAGAATATCTAATTAGTCTTTTACATAATGGCCTGCTGCCTACTATCTGTAAAAACAAGTGGAATCTGTGAGCCACTTGCACCATTTTTTACACTTGTAGATACACAAACAAATATATATGTACAAAATTCTCCAGAAGCACAATATGTATTTTACATCGTAAGAGAGGTGACTGTCATGTTGGGTGGTTAAGCTCTTGTTTGTGTGTGAAGGCAAAGATTTTATAGACAAGTATCTGGAAAAATGTAGTTATGGTTCAATTTGATTTCAGAGAGCACTTTATTTTGGATAACCCACTCCATGTCAGACCCCTGTAAAGACTTCCAAGATACTTCATGATTTTCATATGGATGGATAGTATCTGTGTATTGTTTGTATTACAGGCCTTTGTATTACACAGAAGAGACATACAGTCTCTAGCACAAATACATATACAAAGTAGGTTTTTTAAAAAAATTAGCTCTTTCTTTTTCAAAAAGGGAACAAATAACATTTATTTTACCTGAATAGTTTAACACAGTCCAGTCCTTTGTTCAGTTATGAGCAAAACCACTTTACAACAGTTCCCTGGAATTTATAGATTTTTCCATTCGCAAGTTAACTTTTTTAAAGGCGTTAAAAAAACTTCAAATAATTAGAAATTGCATTACTAAGAGAAAAACTTCTTTGAAAACATATTGAGGCCAGAAACCATGAATTTATCAGACTCTTCCCTGGGTTTCTGCTACCCTGAATGCCAGAACTGCAGCCACAGAAAGAGTAATATTAGGAAACATCAGCTTTGCAATACGGAACACTGAGCAGTTCTTTCCAATTCCAGTTTTATATGAGTAGAGCACTGAAAGAGTGAATTTTTATTCATGCACAGGATTCTAGAAGAAAATAACATTTTGTACTCCAGTTGAATTCCAAGGGTACTATTCTGCTTCAAATAATTGCAAAGCTATGATATATGTAAAAGAGTACTTGAATATAAGCAAAGAAATTTATAGAAAAATCACTGAAACACAGTGTATAGAAACACATTGATGGCGCCCAGATGGCTGCTAACTTTGTTGTGGCAAACCATAATACTGCACACTGATTAGCAAATGCATCTATCTACCAGGTATATTCCATATAGGAGTATGTGAGAAGTTGTAGGATAAAAGTAGAATGTATGTTTTACTTCAAAGAGCAATAGAGCTAGTGGCATTTTGGATGAGAGGGAGTGAGACAGAGCTTGAGGAGAAAGGAAAAGAGAAGAGGGGAAAATATGAAAATGGTTTGGTTTAGTTTCAGAAAGAAACGAAGAAATAAAAAACAAATATACAAGCATGAACTAGATATTTATTATAATTTCTATTCCATACGGCAATGGTCCCTGTTTCTTAAAACCTCCAGACAAAGATTCAGAAGTATTAATAGTCTTTCAGGAATTAATGAAGGTGAAAGGCAAGGCCCCTGGACAGAAAATTGAGTTGTACAGCAGTTGTGGGACTTACCAAAGGTCAGGCATTGAAATGGTGACACGGGGAAATTCAAGTATTAAGTTTCCATTCCAACACCCTCATCTCACTACTATATTTCATATAAAAGTTTTTCTTCTTCTCATGAACATACAGGCAGAAGCTGAGGAACTTAATAGAGCAAAGCAGTACAATCTGTTGGGGTTTTTTTATGTCACATTTGTCTGTCTCACCATTTTTTCAGGAAACAAGATTGACTAAAATTCCCTGTAAAAATATTTTTGCTTCAATGTCAGCTGGACAGCTATACACTATGAATCCTTTAGACATGCAATCTATTTAACCAAGCAAAGTAGAATCTACCAAAATCAGAAGTATTAAGAAAAAGCCCAAACCTTTGTTCCCCTTGTGAAACTGACTTCAGTATATAAACAAATAAATTTAGATACATATTTAGATAGATATAGATCTAGTTTTAAGTTCAACATTAGTTAAACTATAATCTGTCTCCACTAAGCATGTCTCACTGGACACTCTCCAACTAATAATCATCTTTACTGTCCTGAGCTGAATTTAAAAAATAAGAAGTTAAAGTCACACAAACCATGGCTACCATGTAACATGAGCACCATTGCAGCCATACTTAACATAACAAACAAGCTCTGTTCAGATGTAGTGCTGAGCAATGTAACCACATTAACCATTTCTGCTGACTACTGCTGGCTGGGAGCACTGGACCACAGACTTACCCCATGAGTCTCTGTGCAAGAGAAGCTGCACTCATACACTGAGAACAGTGGATTGCTGTAGCTAGCAGGAAGAGAGTTGGTGGTAAGGGTCAGGAATAAAAACCTCAAAATGTCCCATATATCTTGGCAGTTCACAGAATCATCAAAACTTTTTTCATGATTAAGTAAGCCAGATCAATCCCCTAATTGCCTGTGGTTTGTCTGTCATCGTTTTCACATGTCCCACGATTACTTTGTTAAAAGTTACCCATTTGAAAAGCTAACCTCTTTATTTGGGGGCAAGATGACACCACATACCATAAAAGCACAGGGAACAAACAGAATCAGTTTTCATCCTTTCAATGAAAAAACTAAATGGCCTTCCCCTCTTGAAATGTTCACAAGAAACAGTGGGCACAAGGGACTGTCAATTGCTTTTTGTGTGTTGCCAGGGCAATCTCCAGAAATTTATTGCAGTATATCAAAGACCTATGTTTTATGTGCTAACATGTATCTCAACCAAAAAAAAAAAAAAGGTTCATTATCATCAAGACTAATGCATCATGTTTAATGTAAACACCCAATGCCTGCTGAATCCCCATTCGAAGATATGCCACAATCACGACAGATAGTATTGACTGCACTTTTCATACCCTTGGCTGTAGCTAAATCTAATTTGCTGAGTGCTTTTACAGCAATAAACTGTCAAATTGTAGAGAGACTTACTGGTATATCTATCAGGTGTATCATGAGCAGGCTTGCATTCAGCCACCGGTAATATGCATTAGTATACTTCATATTCTCAATTTACTGTGGCCTATTGCTATTTAAAGAGGTCTTGTGTGTGTAGTTATAATGCTTAACTGGCTTCATAAAGCATTTGAAAGTCTACAGGAGGAAAGGCTGTGTGTCTCCAGAGCTGCTCTGCACAAGCAAAAGGCCCATTGCTTGGTCCCCTGTGATTTCAAGGGATGAGTTCTACTACCCAAAGCACCCCTGGAACTTCCCACACTTCTGAAAAAATATAATCTTTACTAGTAGCTTCTACAGGGAATATATGGATCCTGTTACTAAAAAGTAATGGAAAGTGGGGGTGGATAGCTTAGCCACAGTCCTAGACTTTTAGAGAAAGAAACCCATGCTGTAAAACTATGCTTCAGAAATCAGCAATGGATAGTCAGCCAAATTCTGAGCTCACAGATACTCCAAGTAACTCCACTGAAGTAATGAATGTATACTTGTCTGAGCAAATGAGATCAGCAATAGGCCCAAACAGAGCAGATCCCCAACTGGTGTTATTGTCACAGCACTGTAAAAATTATCAGTATAGTTTATGTTCTGACTGTCTGTAACTTGAGTTACAATGATAATGTGCTGACAATTCTTTACCACCCAAGTAATTCAGATGATCAAGACAAACTATTGACCCACTCATACTTGTCTTTACTGCTTCTAAGGGCGCAATCCTTATTTAGAGCGGGACTCAGTGGCATATTCCTATCGGTGACATCGCCACTGATGTCACAGGAAGGAATACATGTGGTATGCCACATACTCTTAGCTCAGCAAAGAACTACTTCTTATAAACACTCCCTTCTCTCAGTCTTTTGAGTTGCAAAGACAGAGCTTCACACAATCGGGAATATTTACTGTGGTTTCTCATCCCTGCAAGCTTACAGACAAGGTGTTCTGCTTCAAAAAAAATATTTATTTTGGTTACTTGGATTACTGCCTGGAGAGGAAACGATGAAGCAATGTCAGGGAGCCAGATGAGTAATAGAATAATTTTGAAGAGTAATCTGAGCTGCTAAGAAGATGACACTTGAGACGTCAGAGGCACAAAACATTTTCCACTTTCTCTCCTTCTAAACTCAGAGTTTGCAGTATAAGTTGTGTGTACTTCAGCCTTGTCAAACTGGCATGGTCAGTGCAGTTATTATTTAGATATATTCAACCATTATGAAGGTCTTCAACAGTGCCATTTTGGTGGGGGAGGGGTGAGAATAATTTATTTTTTTATGTTCAGAAAATCAAAAGCAGGGAGATGTATTACAGCTATAGAAACTGTCTAATTTACTGTTGTGGTGTTACAGACACAGATTTACCAGAGAGGCTGAGAAAGCAGTAGCTACCTAACCTGTCCCTTGCACACAGCCTGCACCATGCAGCTGTGCAAACTTTCCCTCCCTTCCTCCCTCCCTGCCTCCCACTTAGTGGAAAGCTGCAGTCAGGGCTGTACTGGTGCTAAGTGGATATTGAATTATTATTTATTGGATGGGGAACCCTCCTCCTGTCCCAGTGCTAGCCTCTGCCCAAATGACAGGGAGACGCTTTCCATCCTCAGAGTTTACAATCTAAGCTGGCAGGGCGCAAGAAAGGTGTATGTGTGTGACCCTGCTGCTACCTCTCCTCCAAAATGTGCAAGTGGGGCACCCAGACCTGAAGGAAGTGGCCTGAATTCAGAAGGGAAGTTTATGACAGGGGGTGGGACCAGTAGTATCTCAGTCCTCAGGCACTTTGAGTACAAAATCATTTTCAAACAGAAGATGGTAAAAGTAATAACTCTTTAACCAAGTACAACTGGCCTAGGTAATAACTCTGTTCAGGGTGATGGGGGCACATACAGACCCCTCCATGTTTGACATGCTGAGCAGACAAAATCCAAAGAGTCTTAGAGGGTATGGCACACCTGAAAGTGGACCCCAAATGAGCATCCTGCCACCAGGGTTTGTCCCAGCAGGCTTGCCACAATACTGTGCCAGGGACAAGTGACAGCTGCAGTCAGAGGGCTTCTGTAACAGCATTGCCACAGCATTAAAATGCAAATGGCAAAGTATTCAGTTATTCTGCCTTTACTTCTATACATTGCAAGTTATCTGTGGAAAACCACCAGTAGTTTTTCTGCGGACATTATATCTCACACTGAAAGCTCTTTTCTTCAGAAAGCAAGCACAGAATATGTCTTCATTTGCTTAGCTAAAAAGTGTGTGTAATGTAGAGGACCTAGGCAGTGTCAGGATCAAGCCACTGCACAGTCAAACATGACTGAAACTTTCTATGGAAGTAAGATGCTGCCACCTTCGGACCAAACAGAGGGTTAGCAGAACCCTCACAAAGGTAAAATGTGCTCTGAAAAATGGGCAGGCAGAGGGAAAGGCAAGAAACAATAAATGTCTCAATGACGTGCCAATAATATTTACAGTGTTTTCTGATTCAACATTCACCTTTGAATTGTAAGGAAAAGAGATGAATAAATGAGGACCATGCTTCCTTGAGAGCTTAATATCTACTAGTGCTTACTATTCTGTAAAATGCTCTTTTCATACAAATAAAGCTTTAGAAAATGCTTTAGAAAAAGAAGGTTCTCTGTATTGTCACTTTCTGCTGCAGTAAAAGACAACAGAAATAAGCAAGAGAATTGCAGAAAACTAGAAATTAGTTTTTCAGATCAGAGGTGGGCTAACACATAGATCTTGACATGTTTTATTGTTCATTATAAAGACAGCATGGATTTCTTAATAGTTGTAAGTTACATGAGCATGATCAAGGAGAAAAAAATGTAAAGGCAATTTTTTCCCAAATAAATGGGAAAAGGAGAGGCTGGTTTTTTCTTTTCATCCTCACCTCAGAGACACTTTCTGAAATACTCTGGTATTTGTATAGATTTTAGGGATCAAGCAGAAACTTGGAACTACTCATGAGAAAGCCTTTTCCCTCAGCTTTGAGATTTGACTGCCCTTCTCTGCCAGCTGCTTGTCAATATGACTCTATCGGAGTCAGGATCTCAACAGCTCACCAGCCAAAAGCTTACAGAGCCTCATCTAAGATGAGATTCTGAAAAGTGGAGAGGGCATACAGCAAACTTAAGGAAGCCTCTGGCTATATTTACTTTGTTAAGTATTTGCACAGAGGTGGGATTTCTCTATCACTCTGTATGTAATAGCCCAGAAAAGTCCCTCTTGAGGCTCAGGACAGCAGAAAGTATGGCTGTCAACCTGTGTAAATCAGGCAAAAATTAAGTGGTGCAGATCAACTGAGCTCAGCTGAATGCCACAGGTGGTCAGGACCTCAGAGTCCACAAGATGGTACTCACAGCACTGTCCAAAAAGGACCTGCTACCTAAATCCTAAGCATGGCTTCCCAGCAGGATCAGAGCAGGGTACTCAGATGTAAGATCAAAGCACACTGTTCTGTGGCTCAGCACAGTCTCTGCCTTCCAAAGAAACACAGCCAAGTTCCAACACTGGGTTTCTTTCAGAAAATCAGAAATACATCTTCAGCCTCATGAGCAGGGCTTTGCAAAAAAAACATTTTTATGTGGACACAAATACATTTATAAAATGCAGTATTTCTTGTTAGCAAAGTTTCTTAATGATGACTTTAACTCTCAGACTTCAGTTATGCTGAAAAATTTAGCACAACAAAGATCAGGCTGCATGGAAATCTGCACCAGTCTTTTTATGTGCAGCAACACATCAAAGGGCTTCAAGGGGTTTAATAATGGAACTATGACAGCCTGAAAAATAAACAGAATTTGAGTGGACAGATGCACAGGACTTAGAGCTTAATCTAGAAGTCTGCAACTTGCTGAAAGGAGCCAATATTAAAGTAATTATGCACTTAAAACAATTACTATTTATTCTTCAAAGAGTCATATTCAAGTGAAGTAACCCATTTTAAATTATTTCTGGTAACTGCATTGCATCCCCAAATTATATGCCTGCATACTCTTTGAACTAGGCTTTCAAAAAAAAATACAACCTGCCCTTGTATTTTTGCTTAAAGATTACCCCTATCTTGAATAATTCCCCTTGAGCTTATAATTTCCTGCAAGCATAATATAAGATGTTAAATCTCTGTAAATCTGAGCAATTTCAGTTTCTGTATCTAGGGCAGAAGTCAGTTTAAAAGTGAACAATTGCAAACACCCAGATTGTTCTCCTACCATTAACTTTTGATAATTTGGGAAATTTTATTTAAAACTGTGGTAGCTCACCAGCACATAATTGCAATTGGCAAAATGACTGAACACAAAACTAGGAGGGATCACTGTTCTGCTTTAAATAGCATAAAATAGCTTTCCATTCAGTAACCTCAATACAAAAAGTCTGATTTAAAATAATTCCCAGGGCACTAACAATTTCTAAGATGTAATCACATTATTCTCGTGCAACACAATCTAAGAAGCAAATTTCATCAATGTACCCCTTTTACTCAGTTGCTGGGACAGTGGTGTGAATTTTACTTCTAGGTATATTTAACATAGTTAATTATCAGTCTGTGGGGAGATTTCCACTTATGAATACATCCTGTTCATATATATGTACAGAGGCTAATTTTGAACTTTCTTGCTGCAATGTGCTGGCAGTGCCACTGCAGCAGATCAGGCTCAGCACAGATTTCCCTCCACAGAACTAGGGTCATTTTGGGCAGCTGATCTATGCCAAGATCCAGCTTACTGGCACCTGCACCGAGAGCAGTACCCACTGCTTGCCAGTTGGAATCTGGCTCAGATGGGGTTACATGAGAAGTTTCATACTGGCAGTGAATGCAGAGCTGATTCTAAAGCAAATGCTCTGATTTGCTGCAGACAGGACACCTCTCCTCATAGTCTGCCTTGAGTCTACCAGACCTACTCACTCAGAGAGTTAGTCCTCCCCCTCTCCCAGCTGCCACACTGGATACCATCAGAAATGGCATAGATGCTAAGAAGTGCAACTGAATGTGAGTTGCAACTGAAGTGAGTCTCTTCTTTTCAGGCACCTGAAGTTAGTTATGGCCACTCATATGTTTATTTTCTAAGAACACATCTTCACTATTGAAAGAGTGTGTGCTTTCCATTTTCTGCATAACTAAAGCCTGTGAACTATGCATCCTGCAGCAAAACCATAGTCAAAACTGGCACTTCTCATTTACCATGGGTAAGCCTGCTGGTGACAATTATGTGTCATGGACCTCAGAATAACATTAGAATTACTGAGTTTTGCTTTTTACAATCTTGGCATGGATAACACATTTTATTTACCTTATGTAAAAAAAACATGGAAATGACCTCTAAATGTTTACTGGACCATCTTGCAACCTATTTGCATGTTAGTTCTTGGTCTATTACAAAATTTAATCAATATCAGCATAAAGTCTAAATATCTGAAGCCCTGATAGCACTTTGACCTCTTTAGGATCTGTTATATCCTTATTAGGACTTATTTTCTTAAGCAATTTCCTATTAGAAAATCGTTCAAGATCAACCTATTTCCTAAGCTCCTTAAAAATTTGCCTTAAATGTCCTGGGTGTCATCTTAATTTTTTTACATTTTCTTTAGGTAAGGGAAGCTTAAGCAGCCCATTACTGTGTTCCATAGCACTATCAGCCACCTAATAACCAGAGGGTTTTCCACAAATAAGAAAAGACAATATTACTGCATTTTCACATCACTCTCCTACTTTAGTTCACTTTTCCTCTTGAAAGCACTTGAAAAATCTCAGCATCACCCCTGTCTTTATCCTGAGGTAGGGGTAGATGGATGGCTGTTCTGATTCATCCTGTATAGCCAGCTCTTTTTCTTGCTCATCTGGTTTTCTCTCAAGCAGAAGTGTCCCAACTTCCACATCTTCCCTGAGTCAAACAGTTCAGTCTAAGCCAAGCATAGCAGTCACCAGCACTCCTGTATGGGACCCAGGAATCTGCCGAGCAGATGGACATCCTGGTGGCCTATTCCAGCTCCAGCTGTCCAGCAAGTTCAGAAGATTACACTAGCAAACATGACGTCTTGCATGAGGTCACCTCTGACACTAGAATTATATGGCTTTTCCAGCACTTCTTGCAAGTGGATTATAGCTTTTTTAGCTCTTTCTAATTAAAATTCCTTTCTCTCAACACCTTGAGATTTTTTTTCATTTTACCTTTTCCTTCTGCATTCTGGAAAAGGACACAAGAAACAAGAATTTTTCTCTTGCTTTTTCTTTCATTAATACTGTTTTTATTAATACTTTTATTGTTTCTAGTCAGCCAGAAAACATTAAAATAGCTTAAACTCACTGTTTTCACTTTCTAGTGAGAGTTTCATGTGGAGTCTAGAGCTAACCCACTCTGTGTAAAAGTTGTGAAGGGACCATCCAAGTCCCAAAGGAATTCCCAGCCCAGCCTGTCCCTTCCCCCGCACACCCACAGCCTGTGACTCCATGTCAGACCCTGGGGCTGTCAGCTCTTGCCCCACTGATGCTGCAGCAGGGCTGTTCTCCAGGTCCCCACAGCCCTGTCCTGCCCACTGCTGAGCCCCCTGGTGGGCCTCCTCATCCTTATTCCTCAGGGGAAAGGTGAGAAGTGAGCATCCCTGAGCAAAAGGCACAGTGCAGGACATAAGAGGAATAATATAAAGAATTTCCTTTACTCAAGTTAACTACTGTCATTACCATGCTCCAGAAAACAGGGCCCATCATTTAGACAGTTATTTGAAGGGTTGTTTGGGACAGGCACAGTGTGGCTACATTGGTCTTCCTGGACACAGTCCAGTTCAGTGTAGCTCCATGTACCTCCTCTAACAGATCACTGGTGAAATCTAGCAAAAGGCTACAAGGATAAAATACTGAGATGCCTAAACTTGAAGCTTGTGGAAACATGTGCCTTAGGACATCATAAGCCAGAATTTGTATCCACATCTTTGCATTTAATAGCTAATGGGGAATTTTCTTTCCTGAATTTATCCAGTTCCTTTCTGGATGAATTTGTATTTTTGGCATTCACAATATTCTGAGTTCCAAGATAAGACTGTGTATTGCAAGAAATGCTTTTGCCTGCATTTAAGTAAGCTATAGTGGTGTGCTGTCATCCTTAGACTTCACACAAAGCTTAAAGTTATTTGCCAGCACAGCTAGGAACTCATAGGTAGGATGAAAACTGCCTCCAGTTCTTCTCTGTTTGATCTACACCAAAGACTGATGCTATTTATATTGTGCTTCTGAGACTCAGAATCCCGTTTCAGAGGAACTCTTTTCTTTCTGAAGCAAAAAATACTAAATTTTCAGATTGAAACATCAATTTTATATTATACTATCTCCCTGTCAGAGGAGTGAGTTCAGAACTACTGCCCACAGACGCATGTAGAAACTGGGACAAGATAAACAACAAACATGACTTCTGTCCTCAACAGTTTGTTTCTCCAGTAACATGTAACCACATGATTGCAAGTACATGATTTCTCATGTAATCACAGACTGCAAGTACATTGGGAAGGGAGTAAAGGAAGTGCCCTAAAATAGCATAGATGTAGAAAATTACTTATTCAAATGTATAAGCAGATGCAAACTAAAATAAATTCATAAATATGGACTGGAAACTTGCAGACATGGAAGTTTGCATGAGCAACATTGAAAAAATTCTTTGTGAAAATATTACTAAAACTGCTAGCTCTACTGTAAATAAATGAAGTCCTTAATGTCACAAGAAATAAACATTTTATTGCAGTGATTTCCAAAAAATGAAGCCAGGCTTGCAGTTTAAGAACAGCTCCTTCTGTTGTATCTTTGATTTTGAACATGAAAGGATTGTTTCCTCCTAATGCAAAAATGCGCACTGATATCATACTCTAGAACATCTGTTTATAATTGATGAATATCACTGCTTCACTCTGACTGAGTGCACTTAGTAAGGATATTGTGCTGTTGTTACCACGATTTCAGCTCTGCTATTTAGTCATTTATTAAGTATCCTTTGGGCTCATTTCTGTAATTGCATAACAAGAAGAAATCTGTGTAAGTATCATACCATGACAAGTTAAAATGAAAGCATTTGTACAGCATACGAATATCCTCTGCATACAATCAGGAAATCTGCACTTCACTGTCAGCTGAAGGAAACAGGATGGTTTCTGCAGCCTTCTCTCCCTGCCTAAAAAAAAATAAAGCAAAAAATGTGAGTTTTGATTTGCTCAGCTCAGTATTTCTGCTAATATCTTGAGCTGTCTCAACAAAACGTGTGTATGAGGATTCAACCAAGCTGATTTCATATGTAAAACCAGGGTCTGTAGTAGGTTGCCTGGCTCATCATCTGAAACTAAGTTGTTGGAATAGTACCTTTAGCCTTCGTAGGTGAGAGGTGAGACAGGTTTGTCAAGGAGCTCCAGGAAACTAGGCTTGTAATCCTACCAGTCCCAGCTGGAGAATAATAAATGTTTCTGCAAGTAGCTGCCTTCTCCCACATTCTGACCCCACTGTCTGACACCAGCAAACTTGATCTTCCCTGTCTCTAACACAGATAACCTGAGTTAGGGATCCAGAGCCATTTTGTCAAGAGCCTGCTGTGGTAGGTGATTGACTGCTTTGCCTCTATCCAGAACTGGTCTTGCCTCTCGCTCATACAAGAGGTAGACAAAGAGGGACAAATTCCCTTTTCCCTGAAAGCCAACCTGTGCCCTCTGTCCCTTATCCATTCTTATAGTGAAAGCAAAACAGAGCATTGAGCAACTTTTTACAGGAAGTTTTCTACAGTAAACAATAATAAAACCCCATCAGTTTCCAGGTTCTGTGTTTGTTGGCATGGACCACATTTTACCACCATACTGCCATACTGTACTTCGGTGCCATACACCAAACCTACTCATTGTCAAATCCTCTTTTGGGGGATCAAAGAAGTTTTAAAGAAAAAACATTCAGTCCAGTTACTTGAACATGGGAATATTTATTGATTCTTTAACAGGTTTCAGAACCACTCTCCCCTGTCACAATGCAGATATTAGAAACAGCATGTGCTACACCAGAAATGGCAGAATTATCTTCACTCAGCTTCTTTACAGAAGACAGAGAAATCAACTACCCTAATAGTTTAAATACCAACAGAAGGAAGATACAATTGAAGAAACTGGAGTGATGCCTAAAAGGCTAGCCCAAAAACTGAGGCCAGGCAGGAGTCAGGGAATAAAAGGTGGGTATTTATTTGAAGGGCCTTCAAAGGTACATTTAGGGCAGGCAAAGCCCCCTCCTTGGGGTATCACCCAAAATGGACAACGAGTCACGAGTTCTCCACACTTTTATAGACTTGGTCCATTCGCATATCAGCATAGATTTACCAATTAAAACTTTACAATTTCCCCCTAGCTCACTCCCCCCCCCCCCCTTTTAGAAGCTTGGGCCTGGGCAGCTCGAATGGCCTTGGGTGAGTACAGAATGCTAGTGTTATGTCTATAGAAAACAGCAACCAACAAGATATAAAGCATACACGCCAGACAATGCAGGATTTGAAAAATATAAGGGTTAAACCTAAGGCATCAGGAGAAGAGATGGTCTTCCCTAATTTCAGCTTAAGTGAGTTGATACGAAGTAAATAAAACCTTCCTGGATGACCCTGAATGAAAAATACTTGAATAAACTCCTGAAAGCTTGGATATATAATTTCCTACTTTGCCTGCAGAAATATTAGGAGAGAATTTACAACAATTACAACACCTTTCTCTGGGCCACTTGAAGATCTTGTCAGTGAAAAACACAAAACATTTTTTATGTGCAGTAGTTACAATGCAAGAATATTGCAGTCTCCTGTCAGTAACAGTGCCTCCACAGCCACCACGAGCAGGGGTGACACTGAGAACGTGAGTCGATAACAGATGTATAATTAAATGCAGTGTGAATAAAACAGCCCTTCAGCCACATAACCAGCTGTATCCATTCACATACTCAAGCATACTGAAATCACAGCTCCCAGGAGCATTCCAAAGTCACAAACATAACACTTTGGAAGAAGATTGTAGCTGGGTTCTCCCACATATGCAATGAAACAAACAACAGAAACAGCCAAACTGCTATGTAAAGCATGCAGTAATTTAAGTCCTTCAGCATTATCCAGTCATTCCATAAAACTATGTAACTATAGTACGATCTAAAGAACACAATTTAGAAAACTTATTAAATTTTTCCTTGCTGTTTGCTTTCTGAGAGCATACTTTAACAAAAACTTTACAAAATTATGAATTTTCAGAGAGAAGAATGAATACTAACACTGTCAGGAAGAGTATTTCTTCTTTATCTAAGTCAGTGTATTAATTACAGATTGATATTATGCTGTTATCTCAGCTGAACAGAACAGAGTTCAGCCCACGAGCATATGTCTACCAACCCGGTAGATACACATAGCTACTGAAAGCATGTTCTAGATCAGTAACATTGATCAGCAACCCAAAAAGTGAGTAATTAAATTGTTATTTACCTGAGGCTGCAGTCATACAGCAGACTGAGAGAGCAATCTCTTTCCTGTGAGAGGCATCAGCAAGGAAACAGATACAGATGATAACTCTGGATGTCTTTTTACACCTGGATCAAAATACTCCACTCAGAGGCACTGCTTTCACTTGCATTTATCTCACACTCTCAGAGCTGGAGTTATACACACAGCAATCAGAATTAGAGTCCTTCACAGGATGTGTGCATTTCATGATTGCTTTAACAGTTGATTTTTTTTGTAATAATTAAATGCTCTTTCTTTCTAAGTGGATTCTCAGCTTTATTTTAGTTTCTTACAACAAATTATTCCAATCACTGACAAATTAACAGCTCTTTTTACACCTCACTGTGCTTTGTTTGATTTCCTATGTTTTAATTGCTGTTACTAAGTAAAAGGTCCTTTTTGATTTTGTTTCCACACAGGGAAACTGAAAAGCATCCTCCATTGGTTTCTTTTGCTTATAGACACTTTAAAAAGTGAAGTAGGTGGGCCAGATGCCTTTTTTCAAACACTATTAGGAGTGCCACACACTGTGGTTGTATGAATGCTGGAGAATGCTCTTTGAAAGTTTTTGCTCTGAATCTGTAACAAGGCACAACAATGGCTCCTTTCCAGCAACTCCCTATCGTATTCCATTCTGACAGCTATTTTCCAGCAATATCTACAGCTAGGATCTAACAAGAGGGAACAAGAACAAAAAAGATACTAGAAGATTAATGATCCTTGGCACGATATTACCACAATCCCAGCGTCAGTCACCATAAACGGAAACACATGAACAAAATCTATATATCATGTTGGCCCAGTCACTGAATATGCTTTCTATAAACTTCAGAAGAATAGCATTAGGTTATCTTGGGCCTCTAAGAGCCACCCTGAAAATCAACTATAGCACATTCAAGAATCTTCTCAGTGTGCCCCTTATGATGAAGAACTTCCTCCCTGATTATCTGGTCCCACGAGGAATAGTAAATGCTCTTCACTTGAACAAAGAAACTTTGCAGACTCTGTTTTGCTAGGACAGCTGACAAGTCTGAGGGATGTTTGCCCCATTTCCCATATACTCTGTCCTCACAGAGACGGTGCAGGTGTGCAATACCTGATAATGCTCAATACCTGAAGCTCCTCTGAGTAGCCGACAAACAACCTCACAGATGTCCACATAGACCTCAACCTCTGCACTTCTGAGATGTCATGAAAGTAACGTACATCAAGAGGAAGCTGGACCAGAAAAGACATGATGCAGGGCAATCAGAGCTGTCCTTTATGCTAAAATTGTAATCTTCTGCATTCTTAGCACTTTATGCTGTAGCTGAGATTTCTGTCCCACATGGCCCTTCATCTTTCCCCTTTTCTAGACACCAGAAGGATACAGACAGTGTTGCCAAGATTTTTGTTCTGTCCAGACCTGACCAAGCAAAAAGCATATGTTGCACTGGACTGAGGATCTGAGCAGGACCTCACCTTTCATCCAGATTAGCTGGGAATGAATTAACCCCCACAAACCCTGGCTTCCTAGGTACCAATGAACCTATGTAAGGAAGCTGCAACCTTGTTCTTTTTCTGGCCTGTGTGAGATCCAGAACTGGAACAAAGTAGGAAATGGGAGGCTAAAGCACAAAACTATAAGGAAGGGAAGTAGGAAGGGAAGGAGAGCTTTCCTATTTCAGTAGCAATGAGCTAGTGAATACAGAGTATACAAAATATATAGAATATACAGAGTATACTCTGTACAACAGCAGCCTCGGAGTCCAAGTCTGTGTACCTGCCCGGTGACTCTGAAATTGTAGCAAAAGCTTGTCTCCAAATTTCTGGTCTGTTGGGCTCAGATATATGAATGGTGATGGGACTGAAACTCATTTATTGACATCTAACTAAAAGACTTGAAAAGAGTAATGGCTGCATACAAATACACCACTGTGCTGTGTAACTGCTCAAACCCAGGCTACAGACCCTTTGTTAGTAAATGTGATAAAACTGCACTGTTGGAATGAACATACCACGAAATTCCAAAGTACATTTGAGCAATCAGAAATATGTTTTTCTTCATCATCAGACCTTTTCTGCATCAAAGGTCTCAGACCATAAAAGGCTTCTGACATACAAGACAAAAAAAAAACCTAATTAAATTGTATGGCAAGTCAGAATGATAGGTGGCCTCATTATTCCCAATTAACCCTGCCCAAGAACTCACATAAAAGGTGAACATATAGAAACAAATCAGTTTCGTGGATAGCTTATTCTACTTAAGACAGAGGCAAACACCACAATAGAATTAGTGGCATTCTCATCCGCTACAAATAAGAAAATAAAACAATTTGTATGCTGGACATCCTCTAGACATACTCCTTCTGGTGATGCACCTTCTCTGTTAAGTTAAGCACTAAAGCAAACTTTTTCCCAAAGCTTTGTGGTTCCTAGACCTGTCCTTTAAGATTTCCTCCATTGCTATGTTTGATCCTCTTTGTCCTTCAACCCCACTTGTCTCCAAATCTGGAGTTACACAAACACAGTGGTCTGATTTCATTCAGACAAACAAAATTATGGGTCTTTTATATCAGCACATTCTAGGCAGCTGTAACCTTATCAGACGCTAACTCGGCATTGTTCAAGATGAACCAAATTGCAGAGTCTTTTCAAATAAAGTTCCTAAGGAGATAGTACTTAGTCATGTCAACCAAAACCAGTAAGGCCACACATTCAGCCTTGTAACAGATCAGCTTCTGATCTGCATGCTCTTTGTCCACATCTGACTGAAAATGGACAAGTGTACACCAAGGACAGGAAGTGGGATTAGGTGGTGCTCTACCCTGCTTAGTCAGAAGTTTCTTATCTGTCTTGAAAATAGACATTTCTACCAAGTAAAGCTCATGATGACAGAGAATAAAATCCATCCAATTACATATTGGCATCCTGCCCTATGCATCTCCCTGAAAAAATGTAAATTACCCTTGTAATGGCATGCCAGGCTTCAATAAGAATTAGCAACCTAGAAAGAAGGGTGGTTTTCTTATGATGCAGTAAAGCTTACGCTAGGGGAAGTGTGCCCCTTTCTGATGTGGAATGATAACTCAATTCTGTCTGCCTGTGTTATTAGTGCAGAAGGCAACCAGTAGTTTATAGTAAAACATTTTTTGCTGGCATATGTTACCTATTACATAGAAAAATCCTGGGTGATTTTAATTCACATACAAACCAGCATACACAAGTGGTGTGTGCACATAGGTGCCTTATTTTATTTTCATGTGCATGAGACTAGGCAAACTGGAATCGAGCTAGAGGAAAATTCCATAAAGCATTCTAATCCTGCAAGTGCTATCACCAAGAATACCTGACAGGCACTCAGCTAGAAACTGCACCTACATTTAGAAAGAGTCATGAAGCAGTAATTTCTAAAAAAAAAAAAAAAAGAAAAAATATCTAATTATCAAGTAGTATAGAAATATTTATAGAGTTGCTTTCAGTACCACACAACTGGTCACAATACAATTCAGTAGGCAGACCACATAAAGGAAAATGTAATTTGATTTTTTTCCTTTTTGGACTTAATTTTCAAACATTTTTAATGTGATTGGTCTAAAGTTTAAGCATTTCCAGCAGTGATAACTTTTAATACTTTTAAAAGTGGCCTGGATTGCACGGAGTTTAGACATACATGTAGGGTTTATCGGCACAGCTGCTCAATGAGTGATACAAGAACCTTCATATATTGTTTCCAGGCTTAGTTGCTCAGTGTATGGAGTACCTTCTCTCTTACCCCAGCATGTCTCAGATTGCTGCTTGCTGAGCCCTTCCTAGAATGTCCTCAGAACCAAGCTGTGGAAGACACATTGTTGGTGATGAACGGCTCCAGTGAAGTTTTTTTTGTCCTCTTGTTTATTGACAGGAAAATGGAGAGGGAGACCAGTGACCTAATGTCTTCATAGGACCCCTTGCCTTCTTTCTATTTGAAAATAAAATTACCACAGACTGTAACTGACATACAGAAAAAATTACAACTGTTCACAAGAGTTAATGCACTGATTTTTTACCATTACTGTTACTTTTTAAAATTACTGCAGCAATATTTTAATAAAAGCAAGATCCTAGGGGCAAGAGTCAAATTATTTGCAATGGCTCTGATTTGCCCTTCTCTAGAGAATATTGATTGCCTCAAAGCAAAGGGATGAAAGTATTTTGCAAGCATACCAAAAGAAGGTGCTATGATTGCAAATAAATTAGTGAAAACACTTTTTTTTTTTAAATCCTGGTAGCATTACCTGTGCTAAAACTTACAGAAAAGCCATAGATACATACTATTTGCAGGAATTGTATCATACTATTTTCCTGGGATATAATCATAATAGTTTTCCCTTCTTTTTATGATGGCTTTACCTCAAAAAATCCCCATACCTATAAAGTCTTCCAGTTTTCCAAATGTTTATGAGATTACTAGCTGCCAACCCTGTCCAATTAAGTAAAATCATGGCTGGAAAATTCAAATACAGAGTTTAAGGAAGACAATGTGAACATCAAAATGAATGCAACAATGAATAAGTCAAAGAAATCAAACTGGCATTAGGAATACTTACTGTTTTCTTTCCATTATGAAATCTGTGTCCCCAAATTCATGTAAGTAAAGTTTAAAACCGTATTTTTTCCTATAACAATGACAGTCCTTTTTTGAATACAAAATGGCCATAACTTAAATGTTAAAATGTTAGCTTTTTGCTTTGTAGGTAAGACTTATCTCATTTGTAATGAAACATCCATGACTTTCTTGCATGCAGAATTTATTTGTGGTTTTTAGGCTACCTGATCTAATTCAAATGTATTTTTTTTTCTTTCTGAGTTAGATAATAATATCTCACAGAAAAGAATGACTGGTACAATCAAAGTGTACCAAACAGGTCACTGACTTCATCTTTTCAGCCTGTGAAAGAGGTGATGGAGATAGAGAAATGACAAGCATCTGAATAATCCTGAAGCATGGCAGCAAGACAGTGAACAGGGAACAATTTTTCAGTGTGCCTCATATGACAGGAACTAATAAACATCAAGCAGCTGGTACAAACAAGTAAAGGCAGATCTTTTCTCACACACAGTATAAAACTGTGAAATTCATTGCCAGGGGATATTGTGGGTGGGAAGAAAAATCCATCAAGGGCTATTAAACACTAAGATATCACCTCCAGCACAGGAAATCCCTGAGCCATAGATCACTAGAACCTGGAAACTGTGAAGGAAGGAGACAAAATAACATGGCTGTAGAGCTAATTATTCTTCCATAGCCATCTGCTACAGCCACTGACAAAGGGCAGGTGCTCCTTAAAAAAAAAGACAAGTGCTTAATCTGAACAAGTGAAAACATCTTCATGCCATTATATATGATGTAAATAAAAAAACTTGTATTAGCTATATCATCACATATCTCCCATTTCTTCATACACACACACACACACACGCATATGAACATGTATGTATGTCTGTATAAACATACACACATCCCTGCAAAGGTGATAACCTTGATTTTTTTTTGTTACAGGTACCCTTTTAACAGCAAGTAATAATATAAACTGCTGCCTTGGAAAAGCCTTAGCAGCCTCTTGGTAAGGGGACACCTTGAGCTCATGCAGACTGCGCCACTGGGACTCGTGTTACAGAGACTCACGCTCCAGAGACCCCTGAGCTGTCGGAAACTGCAACCTCCATAACGTTTTTTGACAGGTTTTTTTATATATAATGTGCCAGATTAAAAGAAAAGAAAAAAATCACACCACAAATTAAAAACTAAAAGAAACCAGCTCAAATTCCAGCATGCAGTTCTGTAATCAGACCCACATGTGCCTTTTTTGGGGTTGGAACCTCTTGCTCTTCCACACAGACATCTGCCACTAACCAGCAACTCAAGGCATAATCTGGAGCATCCTTGTCATTACTACTCCAGTTCTTTCAGGTCTCTTGACCCATCTCTTCAACCAGGGAGCCTCAGCCTCTCTGGCTCTAAACCTTGTTCAGTCACCTTGTTCCAAGAACCCTTTTCTCAGTCACTATCCTTTGCAAAATGTTCTCTGATCTGGATGTCATCTGACAAACTTCAGACTTCCAGCTACAGACATCTTTCCTCAAGCTCCCAAATCCATCATTTTTTTCCAAAATATGCCTCAACTGTGATCTTACTTGCCCTTTCTCCTCAATTCCCAGCCTGTCCCAGTCAGTTTTATGCTTCACTTCTTGTTCATCAGGCTTTTGCCTAATCCTATCAGTTTTATCTCTTTCTTGTGTCTCCCCTACACAAGATTTTTTTTACCCCATTGTGCATTTAAATCAGGTATTGTCCTTCTGCATATTTGCTAAGTGGGCCTGTGCAGCCACAACATCCCTCCCCTAGCTGAGAAAATCCTTTTCTTACCCAATAAAGAGGAAATACCTTTTTCTACATAATTAAGAACATTAATACACAGCAGTTTCATGACCTGACAGTGAATCTCTGGGCAGGTTATAGCTTTTTGTTTCTTTTGTTGATGGTTTTTGGTCTCAGACCATCTTTGTGCTTGTTTTTCACGTGTCGCAAAATGTGTCAAGTTGGCCCACTGCTCATGAGGCTTGTGCTTCTTGCCTTTGCAAAATTTCCCAAGTTCTCCTTCTGGTACTGATGGATAAAAGCCATAGCCCTGTCAATGTATTTTGAGGTCACATGCATCTAGCAGAGTTTGACATAATTTTTTCCCAGAACATCCACTCTGTGGCGCTGGGCCTGTTTCAGCTTCTGGTCATCCAGTTGCATCAGCGGCTCCTTTTCACCCTTTCTTTGTAGATGTCAGGCCTCTCAATCTTTGCTGAGACAGTGGCAGCAGCAGTGCTCCAAGCACAAGAGACAGACACCAAGCAAGAAGACCTGTGGCAAATCTGGGTTCACCCTCTTAAGCCCAGGCTGTTACCCTGTGAGACTTGCTCACTGCCCCAGTAGGGGAAGAGGTGCAGTACAGTGACCACATAAACACAGGCATTTTAGAGTGCTGTGTAATGTGCATAGAAGGTAAGAAAATACATTGGACTTAATTAAATGTGTTATATCCAATCATATTCTGAATAGTAGCTGAAATATTTCAATGGTATTTTCTACACACAGCACCAGTCTGTCTGACATCCAGTGTAGCAAAATTTTCCTAGTGACAAAGTTTTATCTAATGGGCAAGTGACAATTTAGCAGTAGCATCCATAGTTAAATGAACAGACAATTTTTCGTTTGCTTAACTACACAACCCAAAATTACAATGGAAAACACACTAATAGACATCTAAGAGCTCTGCACATGTAATTAAATATTGCAAAATCACAGCTTAGTCAAAAGAAAACTGATAACAAAGAAGAATGTTTTCTGCATTGTTCTGCAGGCTGTACATGCATTAGGCCTTCCTTATAATGATTTATTTAGGTTCAGTCTTATAAATATTCTTGTTTCTCCATCAGCTGTACCCCTAAAAGAGACCAGGCTCTCCTGCTTTCTCTTGAGGTCTTCCCCATGCATGCAAAGGGATGAGTGAGGCCATGGGGAGGAAGCAGTGATATGCAAGGAGGTGTAGGACTGCAACTGAGTCTGGATGAATGCATGTCATCCCTTTTCCTGTTCTGGGGAGCTTCCCAGAACAGAAAGATGCTCTATAACTCCAGAATGGACGTTTCAGCTAAGACAGCTTCTAACCTTGGCTCTGCTGAGAGGAGTGACACATACCACAGACTGCCAAAACTCCCACAGAGAACTCTCTCTCCACCGTAGAGACAGTTTGCTGTCCAAACATTTTATCTAAGGAAAAAAAAGTTGAGGTTTTTTTCTCCTTTTTTTTTTTTTTTTTGAAGAGGGGAGTGGGGTGTTTAATGGAAGTGATCAACTCTGCAGTACTTATATCTCTCACTATGTTTTTAATCTAACAAAAAGTAAATCGGCTGTGACTCTCTACATTACCTTACACATCAGATTTGCTAAAGGTCATGAACTATGCACAGCTAAACAGCTTCACAGCAAGTGAACCTATCATCACAAATATTTCACAATACGATGGAGTGTTTTCTTCTTCCTTTTTTTCCTCTTACTCCAGTTTACTAGAAAATATGAAATGGTTAAGATAAACATAATAAGGGCAACCAGGACATTCTGTTCACTTGCCTTTAACCTTTCTGCTGTATCGCTAGTGTGATAATTAATACCAATTAATTTCATAATTCTATCTGCAATTTTGTGCGTATCAAGCACTTTAGTCTGTAGGAAAAAATAGTGCTGCATTTGATAATCTCTAAGGTAAAGAGTCTTTTTTTATCATTGGTGTTTTTTGAAGATCTGTGCTTGGCTTGGGAGGGAAGTTAAAATGTGAAAAAGTAAAGTCCTATCCAGAGCAAATGAATTCTACATTTAAAAATAAACTAACGAAGTAAAATTTATTTATTAAAATAATCACAGAAACACTGAATTATCATTTCCAACATGAAATTGTGGAGTTCTGGCGTGGTGTGTAGATATAAAATTGTACTATTTCAAGAATGCTTTCAACCTCAGACCCACATTATCTTTCTCAAAGTAAGCCTTTGCTTGCAAAGAAGACCTGCAAAAAAATTTCCCACAGCATTTTATAGGATTAACAACTTGCCTAAATGAATTATCTTTAACAGATTCCAGTAACTAGAGAATATGAAGAGGACACAACAGAAAATACATAATATAAAATCAACGTTGAATATACGTCTTTGCTTTTTCTACTTCTGCATGCATTCCTATCTTTAATTACAATAACACACAACAATATATCCATTGCACTCTCTTGCAATTAGCTGCACATGGATAATGTATTTTAGCATATTGCTTTGTATATGCCATGCTAGACCACAAAAGCTATTTATATGATATGTAAGTATAAATTGCATTTACACAATATGCTACAAATTAAGGACAACAATGAAAAAAGTAGCAAATATCTGCTAGTATATTAGGCCAACAAAATACTCAGCCAAGAGTTGTCTAGATGGAAAGTTATATGCTTTTATTTAAGGTTTGCACTTAATTTAAACTGATAAAAAAAGAAAGTTATGCAAAAGCTCATTTCAGTTTACACAAGGCTTATCTCTTTGTTTTATATCATTTAGAAATAAGCTTAAACCTAAAGAGAGTTTGATCTTAAGCTAAAGAGAGTTTAGCTCTTACCTTGTTCTCTACTTTATTTTAGAATGAGTTCTGTGTAATGAGCTTTATAGCCAAAGTCCTCGTTCTACAAGATAACTGTAAAACGTCTTTGCTATACAGTGTGCTATATATTCATGGCTAAAGATGGGGGAAAAGCATGCATTTTATAATTACTGTCCAGTAAATGCAATGAGGATTGCAAGAAATTACATGTCCTGAGGAATAAATTTGATTTTAAAATTACAGCACAGTTTACAATTCAAATTATTTTTCGAAAGGGGGGTACAAGTTACAGTTTCTTTCCTTTTTCCTACCGAAATATGTAGATGTCTAAGTGCAACAGACGACTATGCAATGTATATTTTTGTATCGTTTTTAGCTACCTCAGATTTTTTAAGTGAATTGAAACAGTAAATTTTGAAATAAAATCTTTAAAAATGTACTCAACTAACAAGAAAATAAGTGAAAGAGTTTAAATTAATATAAATTACGAACAGTTCTTTACCATTTTGAATATTCACAGCTATTTACATTTTAAAATTAATATACATACACACCATATACACATAAAGCATGACAGAAAAGTTCAAAAGGATGCTCTATAAATTTCTATCTACATACAAAAAGGGGGACAAATGCTGTGCAAAGTTAAAATCTTCAACTAGTTAAAATTTTTCAAATTAAGATGTTAACTTAGTTAATTCTGAGCTTCTTAGTTTCTTTTGCTTGATAAACAAAATACTGGCCTCACATAATTTATTTGTAACTTTTTGAAAACCCCAGCTTCCAGGTGAGAAGAGACTTCACTTTCCTAGTGAAATAGAAAAAGTATAATAGATAAGGTTGATTTAGAAACTCTTGCAAATATTCTGACTTATTCTTCTGTTAAGCATGCAAGTACACTGCTTAAAGTCTTCCCTGTCCAGCCCTGGTTCTCCTAGGAAAACATGTAAACTCAAATATGTGGCTAGCACAATCAGATAGATTTCCTAAGGGTCATTCTCATCTTCCAACTGAAACATTTTCTTAGAGAAAAACTTCTCTGGAGCAAGTAAAATGAAAAAAAAAACATTTATTACTGAGGAAATCTATTTGCCTAATAATGCTCCCTGTTTCTCAAGGTCTTCTCTCAGGAGTTATTCCAGGCTTGCTGCTCATGCAGTCAGAGAGCTTTGCTGTTCTGGGTTGGTGGCATCTGCCTCAGCAAGAAGCAAAGTGAACCTGGTGGCACACAGATGAAAATCAAAACTTTACTCCAGATCCACTGCTGGGGGGCCCTTGGTCTCCCCTGGTCTCATAAGGCACATTTCTGCGAGAACCAAGGAAAAGCTCTGATATTTAACAGGTCTTTCCAGCTTCAGCTCTGTGTTGTCAGACTAGGCTGAGGTTACCAGGTCCTAACTCAGACTCAGATCTGAATGCAGAAATCCCACAAGTACAGCATTAAGAGCACTGAATATTCAAGTTTTCTCGCTGCTGATTTCTGAGATACAAAGTGGATACCTAAATAAGGATCTAGCTATAAATCTCAGGTTGTATCTACAAAACAGGCAAATAGGGGCATCTTAATTTTAATGCCAGTACAATGATCTCGTTTTATAACTTGAGAGAGTTATATCTAAAGAAGTTATAAAAACCTGTTCTTGTATGTATTAGTTCAGATTCCTTTCTTGTCAAATCTCAAAACTGCAATGGGATCATCTAAAGAAACATAACTGAAATCACCAGCAACACTCTTTCTTCACATTCTAGAGAAACCAAACACTTGCTTTTCAAACTAGGGCCTGGTGTTGGCTAATGGATAAGGTATTGCACCAAAACAATTTTTCTTAATGGTCATGAAAATATCCCACTGCAAAGATGTCAAGTCTAGTGTCCTGGTAAGACTGAAGTTTGGAAAATTGCAGCACTCTCTTTTCCTAAACTTTTGTCTCCTTCACACTAGTACTGTTTATTTCCTATCCCATGATGCCGTACAACGTCGCTCTGTGTCCTTTAACCTTTTTTTAGCAGTACCTTCCCTTTAAAAATGCATAGACTACTTCCAAAAATGTTTTTAGATCTTAATGTTATACCAACATAGTTTTTTATGAACTCCTGTATCCAGAGTTACCTTTCTACAACACCAAAACATATGGCAAAATTCCAGACCTGGACGTTTCCTCTCTTGGGAAGGGTTTGGAGCAGCAGGCATTATTCTCCCAAAAGTACCTCACTCAAGCCCTGGGAAATATACTCATGAAAATCCAGCACAAGGCTGGTACTAGAATCATCCAAGTACATCACAATCCTGGTTGACGAAAAGCACTATATACAGGATAATCTGTATCATGGGATGTGGGGTTCAGGATAGGCCAGAAGTTGCATTTTCCTCATTTTTACATTTGATAGTAGTGGCATGAGTGCAGAGATTTTCTGATGCAGATTAAATGACCTTTTATTAGTGTTGTTTTAAAGGACACAGTCAAAAATATTTGTGGCACAGGCAATCAGCTTGTGCCTCTGATTTCAGTGTGCGAGCCACCCACAGAGACACTCTGCTGTCACATTACTGGGAGAGGAAGAATAAATAAGAAAGTTGCACAGCCAAGCTGCTTCTGCCAGAACCAAAACCAACCACTCATTTTGATAAGCATTCACTCAGGACTTTAATGTTTACATTGTATTTTCCTTCAGCTGCACTGTTGGGGGATAATTGTGTTTGTATTTGTCCTAATGATGTGATTATGCATTGCATTTGCCCTTTCCATGTGATGTCAAAGGAACTAATGGCATGCCCTCAGGATTAAACAAAGCAGTAAGCAAATCTCTAACCAAGGTAGCTACTTGTCTGGGAATAAATATATCCAAAAGAGATTGGGAGAAAAATTCTAAAGGCCAGACATCCTGCTTCATCAAGTCTAAATAACTGAATTTCATGCACATAGGGTCTGGTGAAGATACTTTTTGAGGGTCCAGCAGTTTCTACCTTATCTAAAAAGTTAAAAACTAGTTTACATATTTATTTAGATCATAAAATAGTCATGTTTTGATGTATTGGATCTCTGTAATTTTAAGAAAATTAATCCATTCTCACTAGACATATCTTCAAATTCCAAAAGTTTATTATGGCTCTTAACCTGAAAAAGTGCTACTTAAAAATCAACAGACTTCCTTAATTTAGGAGTCTTAAATTCTAATCTAAATATGCACAAAGCTGACTAAGGAACATTGACCAGACTGTCCTCTTTCTTTCCTATATCAAGTGAACTCTGTATTTTTATAATAAAGGATAACAGGAGTGCCTATTAAAAGGATTTTCCTTGCCTTGCCTTCATATCAAAGCAGTACAGCATAAATGAACAGCTTCACAATTGAAGGGCTTGGGTTTTTTTAAATTAGTGGCTATTCTATTTTTTTATTTTTTCAAGTGAACGGAAATTGACCTTCATTGTCTCTTTAGTCATTCCAGCTCAGAATCAAAGAGCACGTTAATTATAACCATTTAAAACTTAACAGTTGAAGCCTTTTGATGTAATATCACATTCATTTCTAATTAACTGTACATATGTCTTGCTGAGTTATCCAATAATTCTTGAGATCTGTCAGCATAAAACCTTAATAAAAGCACGAACACTTCAGGATGAAGATTAGACAATTCTTATATAAGAAGAAACAGAAGGTGACAGGGAACAAGACTGCCTATAGGAAGAAATCTCTGCCTAACTGCTTTTCCTAATATTCTTTAAAACATGGGTTCTCTTTCTGCTGCTGCTGCATAGCAGCTCAATGCCCTGAGAGTCTGGGTTCTTAATTTTACTTTTATAAGTAAAACTAAAATACCACTAAAAAAAATTTAATTTGATCAAGCATAAGCATTTCCTTTCTGTGGCTACTTATGGCCTGTGTCCTAAACCTGACCCTTCAAAAATAGTGAAAGCCATTCCAGCAGTTAGTGGAGGAAGCTGAAGTCAAGAAGATGCTCTCCCTCTCCCAATGAAACTCTTCTCTCCAGTGAACAGATTTACTGGGTGTGGTGTTGGAGCTGGATTGTGGGCTTGGCAGTAAGGCTCCAGCAATGTGCCTGGACTATTTAGGACCTTAATTTTGTTTCTCTGAAAATGAAACTACTAATTCATCAAGAATTAACATTAACACACATTTATGGGGTGTGGCACCCATTAACATCATTATCCTTAACATCTTTACTCCCAAAAATGTCATCTTGAAAAGAAACTTCACAACATGGTTCCAAATATGATTTTTGTTCCATACAACACTTAAATTGGCAATCATCTAAAGAGCAGGACCCAGGAAAAGATCCAAACCCATGGATCCAAACTCTGCTTTATTCAGAGCTGCATCTATCATCCAAGGGATGGATTTGTTCGAGTGGTTTTTAACTTGGTGTGGGAAAGATAAGAGCAGGTTGATTCTCCACTCTGTTTCTTCCCTTCAGCTTTGCACCCTACATGAGGTAGAACAAACCTGAACCGAGCGCTATCCTGAGAGCTCTGTTCACGCCACTACGTACAGCTGCTTACAGCCAAGGAATATATAATGGAGAGCAATCTCTTTGCTCTAAGTAGTGAAACTTAGGGGATAGAGGTCATCTTTGTCAACAGTGGTAACCATAAACCAGGGTGTATTGGTTCTAACTGGTTCAGCAGCCCTGCCAATGCTGTGCTTCAGTTGATAACACAGCAGTGTTTCGGCTACTGCTGAGCAGCACTGTCCCTCTAACATTCTCCCCCATCAAGGGGCAGGGAGTGGGCAAGACCTTGGGAGGGAAAACAAGCAGGCCAGCTGACCCAAAGGAACCAAAGTGATATTCCATACCATATGATGTCAGCTCAGATATAAAAGCCAAGAGAGAGAGGAGGAAGGGGGGGCATTCTTTAATGTCTGCCTTCCCACAGAACCACTACGCATGCTGAGGCCCTGCTTCCTGGGACGTGCCTGAACATCGCTTGCTGATGGGAAGTAGAGATTGACTTTCCTTCTTTTTGCTTATGTGTGCACAGACCCTTGCTTTCGCTTCTCTATTGTTTCAATAAAAACTGCCTTATCTCGACCCACTGATTCATCTTGTCCCTTCCCCTGTCCCTCTGGGGGAGGGAGCTATAGGGCAGCTTGGTGGGCACCTGGCCCCTGGCCAGAGTCAAACCATCACACAGGGTAAGAGTCACAGTCTTGTGGAGGAATAGAGAAACCACAACCAAATGACTGGAAACCCTTTGGAAAGAGGGGAGGAAGTTCTACGGGAGGATGCTGGAAAGACCAAAACATCAAAATCAGAGGGAGAAGCAGCTGTGCTGATTTTTCTTAATTATAAATTGGATGCTATTTGAAGGTTACTCTAGGAGAAAAGTTTACAACACAGCTCTGAAGAAGGTCCAGCACAACTGGAAAAAAATGTGAATTCACATTATTCTGAGGGATGTAATTTATTATGGGTTATTGCTACCTTTGGGAGGATGAAAATCGTTATGTACTGGATAATTAGAGCAGTCAGGAAAAAAAGCAAGGGGCAATAGTAGGAACCACTGGAGAAAACCCATATATTACATTTTCATTTATGAAAGTGTGACACATCATAAGTTAAGCTACTGCACATTCTGCTCTGATGATCTTCATTGAAATCAGTGAGCAGGCAGGAGTGAAGAAATGTCAATCACACTGAAAGAGTGATGTCCCCAAGAAAAAGTTTTACTTTATTTTATTTATTGATAATCCTTTGTACTTAGTAGATAGGTGCATTATTTTGTTTTCACTTCAACGGGCTTTTTGTCCCACTGAAAATTTGTAAGCAGTAAGCTTATTCCTGCCAAGGTCTGGGAAGAATCAGACAGAAGAACTTCTGTTGCATAATTCTGTATCCAGTTAGACTTAAAATAAAAGCATATAATTGACCACAAAAATTAGTTTTGTCCTCATAAAATCTTTCCAAAAAATACTGAAAGGAAATTATGTCACTGAAAATATTTTGTATTCAAATGTTTTTGTTTAGCTTCTCATCATAGCCAACTAGCTGTCATGAAAGCACTTTCATATTTACAATGTTTCTCAGCATGAATGATCCCAAAATGTTTTGGGTTTAGTTTCTTTTGGTTTTTTTTTCCTTTGCAAATGAGAAAAAATTCACCACTGAAATGGAGTCCCTTTGGCTTGGAAGAAGGCATACAACTAAATAAATGAGATATGAAAAGGACATGCAACTATAAAATGAACTAAATTATGCTCAGTGCTTAAAAGCAAAACTATGCACCATAGAAGTGTGATCAGAATGGTTTTAATATCCATACATTGTTTCTGGTTTGAGGGTCTGCACTCACAAAGCTTATAATAGAAATTGACCTAGGAAACTAGAAGCTCTTGGTCTCTATGGTTCTGTGATATATGAAACTTAATTTATCAGCCTTTAAGCTCTTGTTGCTCTTGCCCTAACCACATGCAAGTTGAGCTCGGGACAAATTCAAATGCAATTCTCCAACTTGAGCTACCTGTAGAGCAAGAATTAATTTATCAGCATGCTGGCCATTTCCTCAGTGTAGTTATACCCAGTGTCTGGTAAATGGATGGTATAATTACCATTCATGAGTCTGAAAAACTAATGGTTGAATCTGCAGGAACTTTAGGTTCTTTCCCCTTTTTCAGCTCTGACAAGAGGAGGCAAAATACAATTTCTTCAGGTATGACGTAGAGCTATTCAAAGACATATCTATGTTCATTTTGTTCTTGCTTCTAATCTCCACTGGAAATTGTCCTCTCAACATCCATAGAAAGGCAGTCACTATTATTTACAATGTCCAAGTTTAATCCAGTCTACCTTAATGGACTTATTACAGCAATCACTTTTGAAGTGTGATGGCCAGTTTACCAAAAAACTAAAAGATTTTCTAATACATCTTTCCTACACGAAATGCCATTCAGGCACTCACTACCAATGCCAAGCAGAGGTTAGCAGCTTGCATGATCAAAAAATCATCACAGTCAATAAGGTTGAAGAAACTTTCTGCACAGAAACAAGTTCTAGACAAAATAGCAACAGCTGCTTATTATGAAAACCTGAAAGATTGTGATGACAGAACTGAAAATCCTGAACAAAAGAAACTTGCATTGGAAAGGAGTTATCTAGACATTTATATTTAATGAATGTGAAAGTGCCATTTTGTGGGAAACAAAATAGAGAAAATCCATGGGATGCTTCTTTAACTCCTCCGTTTTTTGAGCCAATAAAAGACAAAGCTGGGAAAGGAAGCCTGGGAATGAAATATCTGCTATCACATACTGCCATGTCATTCTTCTCAGAAATTCAATCTGAAGCAGTTTGGGTTTTCATCTGTGTTACTTGACCTACCAGGTTATTCCAGAGCATCCAGGCTCTGACAGTCGAAGGCCACATTCTCCATTCCTGGATGAGTCTATCTGTGCTTCTCCATAGACTTTAGCACTCATCTTACACATTTTTCACATTTTTAATGATTAACAGTCTGTTGTCTTTATAGGCAACACAAACCTCCCTGTTCACCCTTTTTCTCCCTGAGTAATCATCACTTTTTGCCTATTGTGTTACTTCTACTCCCAGTTATACCAGTGCAACTCATCTCTGAAGAAAAGAGAATGACAATACTTCAGAACTGAAAAGAAACACAAGTCTTTGGTGTTCCAAAATTTCCATGTACTGTTTTTCAGAACAACCCAAGGAGCTGATGAGATGAAATGGATGCTCTAAACTTCAAGCTCTGATCTGCTATCCCAGGTGTCAACTTGCTAAAGGATGTTTTAAATATCCGTCCTTTTTATCTGTGTTTCCCAATCCCCAAATCAGTATTCAAATATTTATATTAATTTGTAAATTTATTTCCCTGCCTATATTTTGACCAACAGTGTTCTCACTCTTGTTCTTGCTCTGTCCTGCTGGTGGCAGTGAATGGCTGCGTGGGTCCTTGGCCACGTGCTGAGGCAAAACCTACACATATAAACAGGGTGCACTTCTGAGGCAAAACACATTTCTTTGTTCATCTTGCAGGAACTACAGTTGCAAACTTAAACATTTCAGGTTTAAGTTCTTATTTCCATCTGTCTGTAAGGAGCCTGAAGGAAAGAATTTCTGCCTTCTGCAAAAATTAAAGGAGAGGATGCCCAGGATTAATTGAAGTCTCTGTTTTGGGCACTGAACATTACAAACATAGCAAGGGAGTCTCCTTACCCACATAACAGAAAGAAAGAAAAGGTCTGAAAATCAGAAGAATGTAAAGGTGATATTTCTTATTCCAAATTATAGGCAGAAAATGTCAAGTTTAGTAATACTACTTCAGAATTACTCACAATGAAGTCTCCATTGGGTCAAAGACACCACAGATCAACAGGTAGGGTAGATGAGAAATGACAAAGCTTGCAATTCCCAGTACAAAAGAGAGGGGGGGAAAAGGGGGTAGGGAGAATAGCCTGGAAATTATGATCACATAATTTAAACGTTTTCAAATCTGCTTGGCCTTGTAGAGTTGCTTCTAAGATGCCAGCGAAGAAGGCTGCTGCAGCATGTCAGCAGTTATTCCTGAGAACTCCTGGAGGAAGGGGAAGGTATCAGAGGCCTAAGGAATAAAAATCAGTGTCTCTCTTTAAAGGAGGAAAAAGTTTGAGTTGACACAACTTCACTTCTGTTTCAGATACCAAAAAACCCCAAAATTGATAAAAATTAATTACCTAGAAGAAAAAGAAGAGAGTGAGAGTTTATCAAAAAAGCCTTGTTCCAAACCATTCTTGTATCCTTCTAGGGCAATGTAATAACTGACTTTAGTGAAGTGTCTATTTGCTACTTGATCCTAGCAAATATATTCTAGATTAAATGTCCATAGGATGGAAAAACACTGGTAGATAACAAAACCTATGGAGCATTTTCTAGTGTGGCACTGAGAGACTGGAAAGATGTAGTGACTAAAGTTCTGTAAGGGTCTTTCCTTCATGCAGTATTTTCAGTATGCCTGCTAACTACCTCAGTAGACAGATACTGGCAACACTAAACTGGAAGGGACTGAAATCATGTTCGAGGACAAAATAACAATTAAAAAAGAGATCTTGTTAAGGAAAAGTGAAATGTTATTCACGTATAAAAAAAAAAAATCCAAAACAGATTTATAAGCTGCTGGAAATGTTGCAGTTCTTCTGAAACTGATTGAAAGATTATAAAGCATAACAAGTTAAACATGAGTTCATAACACCATGCTGTTGCTATAATAAATGAAAAAAAAGGGCAAACAACACACAAGACTTCTAATTAGGATTACAGATGGCAAAATTTACAAAGGGATCCTTCTGTTCCATCCAGCATCAACAAGAGTGTTGGTATAAATATATCTCGTGACCATAATTCAAGGAAGATGCAGAAAAAACAGACAAGTGTAGAGAAGAGCAATAAGAACAATGAGAGCTAGAAAACACCCTTGGTTGGGGACGGTAGACAAAATTAAAAGAGAAACCAAGGAAAGACATAGTAAATCTTTCAAAAGCAGAATAAACTGAAATAAACAGAAAAGGATTAATTTATTCTCTTATGTCATTTTAACTGTCCTAATATATCCTGCTTGGCCTTAGTTGCCTGTCCAGGACAGCAACCTGTAGGACTTGTTCCACATGGGCCAAGCCTACAGAGATGCCATAGGGCATTTATAATGTCACTAGGCACCTTTGACAACAATCTCTCCTATGCAGGGGAACATGACTGGCTTATAGATTATGCTGTGGGCAATAGACCTCAAGGCTAAGTGTGCCTTCTCCTATACTCCATTCACTTCCAATAGTCTTATGTCTGAAATAAATCAGATGATTTGCACTCTAGAATATTTACTCGGCTCCATTCTCCACAAGAGGAGAGTGACTTGCAAATATACTGTACTGTAAATATGTTACAGTCATATGAGATTAATTTTCCCCATTGTACAAATATTAACTCCTAGGTCATCCAATACTTTAACTACATCACAAGCAATGGTTTTGATGCAAGAAACACAGACCAAAGTACTATGACCTATGCTGAAAAGGTCACATCATAAATCCCACGATTACTCTTTTAACCTACTCTGTCCAAGAAACCTCTACTCTTCTGTACAGTGTTCCACTAAACTTCCTGAACTCCGAAAAGAATCACCATTACACACTACAGAAATCATAAATCATGAAAACAGCATGCCTGCTCTGAAGGTAATATCATTTCTCAGAACAAAAGAAAAGGAAATTTTAGCTGTTATTCAACAGAGAAGTCAGTAAGTGCACTGTAATATGATTCTGCTTGGTATTTTATCTCTTTATTGTGTTTTAAGCTTCATTGTCAAATGCTGTTAAGAAGATCAGATGAAGACCATATTTTGGCCTCAGTAAAAGACAAAATGTTTTCCATCTCTAAAAACGCACAAACTCATTCACTGTAATTTGCCATCCACCTAGCAAGAAATAATCCAAAGTATTCTAAATTGGTATCTTTCAGTTCCATCTGTGTTTTGAAGGAGGGAAGAAAATATCAAAAAGAAAACAAACCATTGCTTCTCTGTAGAAATTTGTTTTCAGCTTTCCCATCCTGCCTATTTACTCTGTGTCAAATAGTGCATAAATGAAAGAATGGTGAGACCATTGCTGTGACTTTTTTCCCATCTTCTGGCAATTCAATAAAATAGAAGCCAGTATACCTGGCAATTACAAACTGCTACTGGCAGAACTTCTTTGAAGTTCTCAAAGTAGTCTATATAATAAACAAATTTTCTGAGAGTGGTTTGCTGAAGCAGGACTGTGGTAAAAAAAAAGTAATAGCTTTTATTTTCCAGAAACTTTTGCACTCCTTTAGGAGCACAGTGAAAAGCAATCTCTACGACAGACTGCACTGCACACTTGTCCTGGGTATGTCTGTAAGCTATCAACTGGCTTGGCTCTTTGATTCCTTGTGAAGTCTTTGATATACTCACTTATAAAGGAAATAAACGGCTGTTGGTCTTCACCTTTAGTTTCTAGCATGTTAAATGGTGAAATTTACAGTATTTTTCAAGACTGTTGTAGCATGATTACAACCAAAGGATACAATCAAAGAAATGAAGAGAAACTGAATGGATTATGCTTGCAAACCCTTAACAAATTTGAAGAAAAAAGACCAGGATCTTTTAGACCTTCAGACCTCAACCTGGATTTTGCTTCAGTGCCATCCTATAGGCAGTGTGATATTCTGGGATAACTTGTGTCTAACAAAAAAAGCAGCTGAAATGTTTGCACCAGTGTTTACAAAGCTCACATTGTGTGTTGGGAAAATTCATGAACAAATAACTGTGCATACTACTTCCAGTTCTTCATTTATCTCTTGAGTATCTTCAGATCTGAGCACAGCTACAAACGAGGTAGGCATTTTGCACAAAGCTTATGCACAAAGCTCTTGTTGCACAAAGCTCAGCATGAAACTCTATTATAAGCAATGGCAACTGAAACAAAATTGATTTCTTTCACATGGATTCTCCCACACCAACATTCTCATGTTCAAGGAGTCTGGCCAGGGACACTGGAGTGACACAACAAGGGACACTGGCTATTTATTATATCACCCGTCTTAAACTGGCAACCACGTGCTGGTTCCTTGATTTGCCTTTTGTGCCTGTTAGGACTTGAAAGGAATGATGATATTTTGCCTTTTCCACCAAGTAACATCCCTGTAAGTCATTAGGTAACACTGATGATTTTCTCATCATTCTTTGGATTCCATTTCCATATGTAACCTGTCCTTTACCTTAGCTTGTCCTTCATTTTCCATCTTGGAATGTCTTGAGATGGTGGACGTAAATGTGCTTTACACTTACCAGCTGCTGATATGGATGCTATCAAAATGTGCCATTCTCTTATTCCTTCTTCTTGGTTTTTGCCTTTTTTTTTTTTTAAATTAATTCACATATATACACTCTAATTCATGTCAGTCTTAACATTTCTATCGTGAATCTCTACATTCTTAAAGCTGACACCCAGTAGGGAATGGTAAACATAAATAATCTTATTAGCTCATTCACTGTTTATTCGTGAAACTGTAGGCCAAAATCCTTTCCTTACCTGAATGCATAATACAAAGAACAAAGTACACCATAAAAACAAATATACAAAAAATTTGAATGACAGGATCAAAATGAGAGTTAAAATTCAGTTCCATTTCACATATGGAAATTCTTTTGACAATAAGAAGAAAGCGTAGAGGTGATAATTCCAAAATTTTCACCACAATCGCTAATTGAAGAGCAATCCCAAATCTAGGATAAAGAAAAGCAGTTTAAACACTAAAATATCAGTGATATTGATCAGCATGTTTTTAGAAAAGGCAATTACCACACAGTCAGTAACAAACCCATATTTAATATGATCCCTATCACTTGCCTGATGTACCAAAACAGCATAAGGCAGGCACATACATCCAATGAATTCAGGATACTTTGTCTAATTTTAGTACTTTTTACACTGCCACAAGAAACGTAATGAGCAGAGAGCCTTGAAAGATGTTTTTGCTCCCTGTGGCTGGCAATTCACTGCAATTCACAATTGCTCAAGGGCATTATGATATGAATGCTGCTACTCCTGCACATCCGAAAAACAGCCATTTTCAAAGGCAACAAAAGAATGATGGACAAATGGTCTAGTATGAACTAACAAATCTTAAAAGGCTTTTGCCCTGTCCTCCACTCATGCTTTTGGAAAGGACCTTTTGTTATCCTCATGGCTTAGTTTCAGTGTATGCACCATTTCAATGCCTAAAAATCTTCTAGCTTATTCACATCCTGTCATTTAAGGGAAAGAATGGAGTTTTCCAAAGCACAGCTATTTTTCAAGCAGTGTCATATTTGAGATAATAACGCTATCTACTTCATAAACCTAAAGGTGACGGTTTCAAAGTAGCTCATGGAGTCATTGCTCCTTCTCCTTTCTACCAAAATGCAAGAACAAGACTAGAGACAGTGCTACATATCAGAGAAGTGGAGGGGGAAAACATGGCAATTCTGGGAAAGTAAGGGAAAAGGTCTGTTGGGTTAGACTGTCCTTTATCACAAAACAAGCTAGCGGGGAGCCTTATAGTCAGTGTTTGTAACCCACCAGACAGAAGGGGGATGGTTACGATGGAGTGGAGTCTATATCCTCTTGAAGTGAAGGAGAAAAATGAAATCCCAGCAAGTCCTGTACCACTGTAAGCAGCTGTCTCCACCATATCTGAACTCCTAAGAAGACAAGATCTGACTGCCCAAACAGCCTCCAAGATCCCACACCCAGGAATATGCCACAGCTCACAATATTTGGTGCAGCTCTATACTTATCTTGTTCATTACTGTAGAAGATTCAGATATTGACCATCATTTTTTGTACACATATGTACCAAGAGTGCGCTGATAGAAGGCATACAAGTTATCCTTTGTAGAATATTATGAGAAAAAAATTAGCTAGAGAAAGCACAGTCATTAAAAAACTCTCATTTAACAAAAAAAAATATAAAAATGTTAAGGCATAAAATGGTAGAATCACAATTTAAGTTTCTGGTGTTATCTAAAATAAAACTTAACTAGAATTTATCCAAATACTAAAATTTGAATTAGGGATAGGTACAGGGTCTTCAAAGGCACACTCTTTGTCCCCTTTTATTCCTCACATAGATGGGTATCTCTGATTACTTGAAATGACAGCTGGCATTCATGTGGAAGGAAGGAGTTTCTTTTTTCACTATTACCTCATTGTATATACAAAAACGTTCTTCTGAGAGATTATGTGATTTGACATGAAGTGAGGCAATGGTAAAAAGATTTTTTAAAGGTTTCTTTCAGCTTGGGTGATTCCTGTCAACTTACAAAACTGCCACAGAGCAAAATGCTTTGTGAATAATTAGCAGGTTAATTACCCATAAGCAGAGAGTAATTTGTATTACCTATGTGGTTAGCTCACCACACTCAGACCCATGCTGATTGCACATGTCTGTGTTGCACTACAAATTAAAGGATCAACCCTGCAAGGCACTGTCTGTCCTCGACTCCTATTGTTGTTCCAACAGTGTGCAGCACCTAATCTAAAAGAGATTCCTAAGGGATGACAAATGTGTGGTGGATTGGATGGGATGCTCTAGGACAACGTACTTTTGAAAATAAGAGAGTCAAGAAGAGCAAAGAGAGAGTCAAGTTTAAGTAAATGAGCCCCAGCACAGCAAACCAAAATATTGGTTGTTCTGGTTATAACAATTTTCCTTTATTGTCTATTCAGTATTCATGAAATCACAGGAATCATTTGTTGTAGGAAGTGGGATAAACATTACTTTTGGGTGGCCTCAGTTGCTGACCGTACACATGCCGACATGCCTCGCCAGCATCCACCCCATCCTGGGACTGCAGGAAAATGAGAAATTTCTCATTTTGCCCAGAGACACATTTGTAGAGTTTCTCTCAGCTTTCTTTGATTCTTGTCTGTGGTTTTCAGTCATACAAACACTTCCGCATGCAATTTGTAGGTCAAGAGAGTTGGTTACCTCTCATTAAATAGACCTTTCCGATTAAATGTGGAGCAATTTGTGGAGTTTTGCTACATTGACTGCAGTGAAAACAATTTTTTCTCTGACATCACTGCATTCCCAAGTCCCAGGGGAATCCATAAGGTCATTTTGTCACCTGATCTGAAACAGATGTCTCACAGCCCACAGGGTGGGTTCACAGCCATGTTCATGTTCATGCTGCACTCCACCAGGCACAGCACCAAGTACAAAGCACTTCCTGGGTGGCAGTAGATTGGGGTGAATTTAAGGCACGTCCCTACCACCCAGCCATGTCCTCTCTCACCAGGTCATGCAGACCACCTATCATCTTATAAATGGGACACTGCTTTGAAGATATTTCCTTTTAATTTAAGAAAGTATTAAAGCGAATTACAGAGCAACCTGTCCCTGAACTTTGCCTCAACTGGAAACTAATGCTAAAAAAGAAAATTATCAGTCAGCAACAGTGTCTCAGAAGTAAGTTCCCACTTTTTGGTATCCAAAAGCCATTAAGTAAGTATTAGAATGCCAAGTAACCCAGGCTGCCAAGGGAAGTATGTGTGAATGAGGCAGGAGGATGAAAAAGTATCCTGAACTATGTAGAAACTTTACACTACTGTCCAAAGGAAACATGGCTGAATGAGTAATCATGTCTTATTTCGCCTGAAAGAACAGAGTCTCTTTTACCATAGCTTCTTTCATTTTCTGCATACTGTGCACAAATCTCTTCCAGTAGAAAGTTTTGCTTTGTTTTTTCACCAAAATACTTAAAGGCTTACAAGGGCTTGCTTTTCCAAAGGCCTTAAAAATGTTGATAGACATAGCTGTGACTCTAGTCTTACAGATCCTACAACATGAATTACTCTCTGCTACTTGTAGGCAAAATCAAAATTAATATGGTGTATGGTATAAACATATTAATATGGTAATATGGTATAAACATGAGCTTAGTCATTCGATTAGTGCTTGTGTTAGATGGGGCTCTAAATAGGGAGCAAACTAGCATCCAGCATGCCACAACTCTGTGATCTGACATTTGCTTAAAGGTGGGCTTTTAACTCAATTTCTGAAACAATAAGCTTCTGTGGTTTTGAACAAGACCTTCGCTATTTGAGCACAGATTTTTGGGTCATTAATTTATCAAAAAATAAATGTGTGAATTCTTCTCAGTTGCAAATCATCAATATGTGGTCTGTTCCATAGATGCGCCTCTCTCTACTCAAAAGCTGTGGCTAGAAGTTTTTCACTGGTGCTTGAAACGTTTCCTAAAACTGTGATTTTAAGCATTGGAATAACGTTAGCACCACCTAGAGGCACGCGTATAAAACACGCTTACATTTTGCCCAGAAAATTTGAAAATGCCTGCATGTTGCTCAGCAAGACTCTCATTTGAAATTGTCTGTATGCTTTACCTCTTTAGTTCAAGGAGGTTCCCTTTGGCCGATTGTTTTGAGGGCTATTTCTTATACAAAACTGGATTCCAGTGTCTTCACCCAACATGACATTTTTAATCACAAAAAAAAAAAGAAGAATGTTTTCTGTGCTTTTATCTTCTGCCTTAAAAGAAAGAAACCTAGAAAGAAAACTAATTTAGATTTCTTTTCATATTACATAAATGAAAAAAATCTCTCATCAATGAGAGCCAAAAAGCACAAACAGTTCTGTTTCAACAAATTAGCTAAGTCTATTAAAACTGAAGTCTTAGTACACCTGATTTTGAACACAGGTGACCAGATCTGTCTTTTAAATGAGCTCATTCCCCTGAGAATATTGCTGTATATAGCCACCTTCAGCATCTTCTTAGAAATTGCTTGCTGTCTTTTTCTTGGTCCATGTAATGTCAGTGACTCCCAGATGTTCTCTTTGGCCAGTACATCTGTGTCCTTCGTCTCCGACAAGTTCTAAGTTTATGATAGTTTTCCATTTGATCCCTCAATGCATTACGTTCTTTTCTTAATTTTTTCTTCACTTATGCCATGAAATAACAGGAATGACCTGTTGTTAGAGGAACTGGGACAAACACTACTGCAGGGGCAGCCATGGCTGCTGACTGTACGCATGCCAGCAAGCCTTAGCTGCATCCTGGGATTCCCAGAGAAATTTCTCATTTTTGCCCAGAGACACATTCCTAGAGTTTCCCTCAGTTCTCTTTAGTGTGTCTCTGTGGTTTTCAGTCATGCGAAGACTTTCACTCTGTTTTGCAGAACTACCTAATTTTTCTAGTATATTTTCTTTTTCTGATTTTCTGATCCATACTCCAGTTCTTCATCTTCTCAAAAAAAGGCTTCATACTTACTTTGTCAGAAAATAAATTAACAGATAACAAAGAGGTTTTCTTTCTCATCTCTGAATAATTTCCTAAATTTCTCAAAATGTACCTTTTGAAGACAAAGCCTTGAATACTTGTCTGCGTCTTACTTAATCTCTGCTGAAAAAATTAAGTTACTATATCCAGCATTTCTATGGTATCCTAACCACTTCTAAAAAGTTTGTTTAGTAACGTATACTCTTCTCAGATCAGAGACTCTTTGATTAAGGAGTCTGTTAACTTTCATGGGGAACACCTGTGTCCCCACAGTTGCTGGCTTCTTTCCTAATATCCAGCATCCCAACATGTGACATATG
Source organism: Climacteris rufus (assembly GCA_013398175.1). NCBI lineage: Eukaryota > Metazoa > Chordata > Aves > Passeriformes > Climacteridae > Climacteris > Climacteris rufus. Next base: position 647,993 of record VZRZ01008247.1, read on the forward strand.
GAGGCAAGAGACACTTGCAAGATGCAGGTGTATCTACTTTATTGCAAAGCACAACCGTATTTATACCCTTATCCCAAATACTATTTTTAATCACAAGGTTAAAGCCAACTAACAGTTCCTTAATAAATCTTCTCATCCAAAGGTTTTCTGTTATTCGTTCTTCAAGTTGCAGGCATCTGTATTCTTTGACATCTGTATTCTTCACACAGTCACACCAGACAGGTACTCTTTGGGAGCCTCTGTTTCTGCCTTCATATGCTAGCATTTTCCTGAACTGAATTAAGAAGGAAAACACACATTGCATAGTTAAACATTTCTTCCAGACCCCAGGAAATATGTATTTTATTTAAATAAAGATGCAACATGATAGCAGGATTCTTGATCCTGAAAAATTAATTCATAGAAGCATGGAGGTCATCCAGTCCAATTGCACTCATCTCTTCATCACCACCATGGTCACATTCACCTGCTGTGCTCCGTAGAAACAAAATAAAGTACAGCTGGATTTACAGATAAAGCTTAAGGACTAAAAGTCTTGGTTGCTACATACAGGGGTCATTTGCTGCCATACAAAAATGTTTAAATTCAGGAAAATGTTGGCACGGACAGTTTTCCCACTGTCTGGACTATGCATTTCTTTTCTTAGCATAAAGGTGGTGACATCATCATTCATAAACGTTTAATGTTTAACATGGCCTAGACAGGTGAGTATTAATTAGCTCCCCTCCATGGCAGGACACTGATGGGTAACATCACCAGGTCTGTCTGTCTCCTGCTCAGTGCGACACAAGCCAAAAGAACACGAGGTGCTTCCTCTTGTCCCCCAAACTCTTCTACACCAGAGCAGTTCACTCCCACTCCACTGTGGGGTCAGCCTCAGTTATGCAGGGATGGATGGAGCCCTCGTGGCAGGCAGGCCTTGCCAAGGGCTCTTTCCAACCTCTTCATGGGCCTTGGGCCATCCCATGGCCATGTCCTGGCCTGGCCTAGGGTGTGCAGGGGTGGTATGGAGGAGGGAGCTGTCCAGTGGGCTGTGGGCACCGGTGGGGGATCCCCAAGCCTGTGGGCTCAGCACAGTGAGTGTTAGTGATAAATTGCTCTTTCTGACAGCCTGGGGTGATTTAATAGCTCGTGGTGATGCAGGGGCTCCTCAGCCAGGTGAGAGCTTGAGGCGATCTCCCACAGCAGCCATGTTCAGCTTAGATATGAGGCACCATGCAGGAGCCTCGAGGCTGGTTCTCTGGTAACTCAGTGTTGGTAATGATGTCTCTGTCTGCTTTGTGGCTGCCATGAGAGTGATCCCTGGGGGCATCTGGCTGAGTTGGAATAGTTGGAGGAGTCTCACTGTGATTTGGGTGTGCATGCAGGAGGGCCTGGCACCAATCCTTACAGGCCTGCTGTGAGGATTGGCTATAGTTTAAAACTAGGATGTGTGTTCCCAAATCAAGAAAGATACCCTTCTTGAAAGAAAGGCTGTGCAAGAATACTAGGACAAGAAGTAACAACTTTAAGTTGTGCCAGGGGCAGTTTAGATTGGATATTAGGAAAAATTTTTTCACTGAAAGGATTGTCAAACACTGGAACTGTTGCCACTGCTCAGGGAAGTATCTGAGTCACCACCCCTGACGGAATTTAAAAGACTTGTAGATTGGCACTCAAGGACATGCTTCAGTGGTAGACTTGTCAGACCTGGGTAAACAACTGGACTTTATGATCTTCAAGGTGTTTTCCAACTGAAATGTTTCTGTAGAGTAGTGTTCTATTCTGCAGTATTTAATAATGCCTGTCTTCAGATAATGCTATGGATTCTGTATGTTCTCATGTCTCAAAATAAATGAACACTTCAAAGCATGACAGAATGTTAAAAGCGTCCCTGGCAATGACCTAATGATTCTGACTGAGAGTCACAAAAACAGCTTGGGAAAGACATATGCTATCTTTTCTTGTCAATTTTATTCTGCTCCTGAAAGAGCATTAACAGAACAAAAATACTATAACATGGAAAAAAGCAGCCTTTTTTTGAGGCTATGGCTTACCTTTTGCTCAGTTTAAGTAATAATATCACACTGATTATTCTTTTTAAACAATAGTTTTCTAACATAGCTAAGGGCTCTGTGTGTTCCTAGGTGAAAAGATAGTAGCCAAAGCACTCAGTGCTTCCACACTATCATTCTCAATCAGAGTACTAAATCAAAGTGGAAATAATCATCTAGAATTGGGTTATAATGTCAAGAAGACTGAAAGCACAGCCTAGTAATTTAACCTCCACATTGAAAAGGTGAAAATTAGTTTGCTTTTTGTCTTCTAAGGAATGATAGCCTGCACCAAGAGAAATTTTTCATAGGAAAGAGATTCCTGAAATATCAAAGTAACTGTAAGGCAGGAGACAGGAATAAAAAATTGAATGCAATTGTATGGAAAGATTACTGGATTGAATGGTGACTGATTTTTTTCTTTGTTTTTGTTTTTGTTTTTTTTTTTAAGAAACTAAACTGTAAAAACCTAAACCTGTTATTTTGACTCAAAAGACTGAAAACAGAACACGTTTATTAAACCAGACTTCAAATATGAGGGCAAACTTGTTAGATTAGCAGTGTGCCATTCTGGGCATTTGTATTATTAGCTCAGCAGTTCCTCTGGCAGGAAGAGCAACATGTGGTTTTGAATGCTTTCTGACAAGTGCAGAGCAAGAATGAAAATACATAATTAGCTCAATTTTGTAAATTGATCAGTATTATTTAAAATGTTACACTAATTTGGTTATTTCAAATAATTGCTATAAATTAAGAGTTACTAAAAAGATGCCCTCTGTACTCTGTCTTCTATATATGTTAGCCTTCACCTACTTCCTCTGCATCTCTCTGTTCCTCTGAGTTGGTGTTGATAGTTTTCCTGTGCAAAGATTAAGCTCGTACATGCTGGAATCAGACATATTTGAGTTTGTAAAAGACTGTTACCATAGCCCTAAAAATATATTGGTTTGTCTTAGTCCCATTTCTATTAGATTTGCTGTAGTTATATCTGCTTGATTGTCTTGTCCAGTGTAGCATGTCAGAGCAGAGCCACAGAGGACCATATTAGTCACATAGGCAGGATTAATCTTTATAGTTTCAAAGCCCAGTACTTAAAGCCTTGCCTTAAAGCCCTACATATCCTTGAGAAGAAAAGTATTTGCTTTGGTGTAAAGGTTGATAACCTGCCAGTCAGATGACTGTTCCTCTTCTTTTTCTGCAGAAAAATGTAGTGCTTCCACTTACAGTACATCATGTGTACTGTCTAACTTATTAATGCATTATAGGTCACTGTGTATCTGATGAGATCTATCTCACTGATTTGCTGAATCTCTTCTTACCTTGGTGTTCTCCCTTTACAAGGCTGTAACTTCATCTTTTTATGATCATTTATCACAGTGTTCTTTCACTTTAGTTTTCCTAGCTAGTTTCTCTTTGTTGGTTACAGGAAAGTTAGGAGCATGCCATACAAATGTAAGCTGCAAATCAACACAACAAAAATGTTTTACTAACATTTTATAGATATATTTGAAGAACATGCTGTGATTCTTTCTATTTTATTTTCGCATAAATTGTCTGAGTAATCAGTCTGTCACATCCTAGTGAAAGAAAACCGTTCCAAATATTATGACAAGTTTCATAAATATTTTTATTTATCCTAAGACAGCAACAAAGTTTTTGTCTTTGGGTTTTGATGTTGAGGTTTTTTTGTTGTTGTTAGGTTTTTGGGGTTTTTTTGTCCCTCGACTACTTCTGACCTTAATTTTTACATTCATCTTAGCTTAACAGGTAAAAAATATTTTATATGTTATGCTTGGTAATTCAGTGGCAGAATCCAGAAACAGATATAAAAAGTCCAAAATACATTGAAAATGATTTTGTACTTACTAAAAAACAAGATTTTGGGAGAGGAAAAAAATGCATGTGTACATTTACATTAAGTAACAGAAACTTTTCTGATTTTGGAAGAGTACAGTTGTCACATGTTCATCTTTCAGCTGCTTTGTTAACTTTCTCCTTACTGTTTTCTGCCCTCAAATAATAATCTGTAAGTTTTCTTTGTTGTGAGCTCTGTCCTTTTCAGTTCCTCAGTTGTTAAATTTGGGGTTCTTGGCTAAAGGAAGAGTGTGTAGTTCTTTTCTAAGAACTGAGTTATTTAGTCTAATGCTGAAGAACTTTTATGTATTAGAGGCTGTATCTAAAGTAGTTCATCAAGAGTATCAAGATCCATAATGCAGTTTACTTGAACTGAGCATCTGAGTAGTATCTTCTTACAAGAGCTGAGAATATAGGCCAAAGTCTTTATGCAAGCATGTTTTTGTGGGCTGGTAGTGAGTGGGAAGTGTTTGGTTTTATTCACTCTGGGTCTTTGTCAAAAAGTCAATACCTCAATTATCATTTAAACTTTAGAGTATTTGAAAAAGATCTTAAAATTCTGAAGGGAAATTTTTTTCTCTCCTTCCCTCTCTCCCAACCTCCTAGTCCCATTCTGGGGAAAAACTTCAGTCTGTTTTGTTGTTTGTTTTTTTTTTCTTTTTCACAAGAGGTCAAAACTTTGGCTGCATCCGTGTGCAGATCTGGCAGCTGAAGGTACTGTTGTCCTTGCTAATGCAAGTCAACTTTTTGTTTTGCCTTTTTATTTGGACACAAAGAGATTGCACTTAACTGAAACTTTGTGCTTGTTTTTAATTTTAAATTACTTTCAACAATTTATGCAATATTAGTGGGACCTTGCTAAGCAAGAACAATATAGTTCTGGCAAGCACCAACATCTTTTTCAATAAAGGTCAGGAAAAGTTGCTGTGAAAGATAAAAAGGAAAGTAACTTCAATTAAGTTTCTAGGTAATAATACCTTGAGTTTGTTCCTTGGTTTTAAATATTATACATCTGCTTGGTCTTAGGATATCCTACAAGCTAGCTACAGATGTTTTCTAGTCTTCTACTCTTTGTTAGTCATATATGTCATATTTGTCCTGTAAGGTATGAGATGCCTCTATCAAGTGTTGCTGGAGAGCATCAGTATTGTTACTATAAAGTTTTTCTGGTTGCAGACAGTATGGCTGCAGCCTCTGCAGTCCTCAGTGCTTGCACTGTGGTACAAGAAAATTTTTCATGGTGAGCAACTTAATGCCTTATCTTCAGTTAAAAATATAAAGACTCAAAGACATAGACTGCTGTCTCAGAAGGCACAATTTGTGTATGATCCTGAAATGCTGACAAGTCTTGCAAATCTAACTGCTGTGTCTAAAGAGTTGTATAAACAGCACTCTTACTTTGGAATTTAAACAGCTTGTTTCAGTTAATGTGAATGTTAGAAGTGAACAAGCTTGCTTGTTCTTGTTCTTCAAGCTTGTTTTCCTTCTGTTCTGTCATGTAACACTACGGGGACAGACAGATTCTTTTAAGGATCCTGTGCAGAATAATGATGATGCCAACATGTAATTACAATTAAAATTTTATTTTCTTCACAGGCTACCACGATTAGCACAGAATTTATGATTAGGATGGCACAGGATTTCTAGGAGCAGAATCAATTTACTATTGCATAATACAGTATTATAATGTAACTTATCATAAAATTTCTAATCACCTGGACCCTCTGCAGGTCGAGTCAGATCTTAATATGTTGTTTGTTGTATCAATATAACAATCATAATCTAGCCTCAAAAATCATATACAAGAATACAAGTCACTGCCTCAAACCTCCAACAGTGGAGGCATCCTTGGTCACTGGGAGATCTTGGGTCTCACAGTGCAGCAGCAGTTTGGGTCCATGTTCTCCACTTAGGACTTGCTAATTTTACAGACAACTCTGTGTGCTGTTAGGCTTCCCTCAGGGTCAACAACAGCACCTCCCTGGCTGGGTGCCTGGGGCCTTCAAGGTTGGCAGGGAAGGGAGTAATTGTACTGGCACCCAGGAACCTTGAGGCGGGTAGGGAGGGAAAGAAGGAATCTGTTTGGTTTGTCTGCTTGGTTCACTGGACCTTCAGGGTCTGATAACGGAGGCAAGGGAATGAATTCTCTGCTCAGACACAGAGAATGGTTGCTTGACTTGCAAAATGCTGTTAGTTACACAAACCACACTGGGGGATACTGGTCACACATACATGCTTTCCTTTTCATGAACCATTTGAGAATGTGAGGAAGATACTAAATAAAATAACTTGTTGAGCATTTGTTTTGTCTCTTTCCCACTGCTTTTATTCAGTGGGAAGAACCATTTCTTGATTTATGCATGAAAAGTTACTTGGGTTTATTTTTTCTGTACCACCATCCTCAACAGACAAAATCCGTTTTTGTTTGGGTACTGTTGGGAAACAGTAATTCCAGGTTTTCTCTGGAAAACTATTCCATTATGAAATTGTAAATCTGTTGGTTCCTCTGCAATTGGACTGATCTGATAATGAAATGTGGTAGCTAACAGTTTGCTATGTACTGCATTTCATAGGCTGGGCCACTGCATCTGAATTGTGTAAAGCACTGCCCTTTTTTACCAATGTTGAAACACATTCCTAAGTAATGTCTTTAGAATCCCAGTACTTGCCAAACTAACATCAATGTTTTTTGTAATCATGTATCTAGCAGGTAGAGAAGAGATAATCTAAGTGCTAAACTCGAAAATTAGATCTCTAAAGTCACCTTCTTCCAGTATGCAATAAATTACCTTTTGGATGTATATGACTCCCTGAATCTGGATTCATTAGCTTAGACGTCATCTTTTTAGATGCCTGAAGGTGGCTGAAATGTAGGATGCCTGCTGTACCTTACGCTTGTTGCAGAGTTACTCACTTAAGTCTGATGTGCAATTGATTTATGAGAATGCATTTCTTAAGCAGAGGTTTAAATCATGTATTGTAAAAGAAAATTGGGGAACTTAAATAGCCTAGCATGGTCTTGTACAACTTTTTTCTGGAGAATTCCTGGTGATGAAAGCCAAGGAGCCAGTTGAAGAGTAGTATGTCACAGAGACCTCTCACAACTTTTGAATACTTTCCTGAAGAGTTGAACTTTAAAGCTAATTCAGGAGGCAGTCAGTGTGAGTATCTTGGATGTATATAATCTCTGCTTCTCCAGGTGAAGTACTGTCTCTTTTCATCTGTTCATGATGATTGTTGACTAACTTCCTCTCCTGTGTTGCTTCTTGAGAAACAGGTCCTGTAATACAGGAACTTCTTTTAATAAATACCACTTGAGTGATAATTAAGTTCTTCCCTGTCCTCAGGGATTCAATATGTTCCTGCTGCCTTTTTCCATAGAATTGCATAACAGACTTAAAATAAGCATGTAGGATGCTGTTTTCTTAATCTAGGGAGTACCCAAAATGTACTGTTTTCTGATACATCAAGGTTTTTTGCTTGTTTGGTCCAGATTTTTTGCTGCACATGACATTTTGATGAAGTACTGTAACAGTTTTGAGATATTCTGTATTATGAAGGTACGTGAATCTTGCTAAACCAGCACCCTGATTTTTCACTATTGTCTCTTTGCAGAGACTGAGTGTGGTAAAATGATATATATCAGCTGAGGCTTGTGGAGGAAGGTAATTGTCTTTTATTACACTGGCTTATAATGGGACAGGGTGCCACGCAAGCTTTTGGTCACATGGTGACCTCAGAAGGCTTATGTGCCCAGATGCACACCATGTCTTTTTTCCAGCTATATTAGTTAATCTAATAAAAGGAATTACCTCTCCATAGAAACACTGCCTGACTTGAAACCTTCATGATCTAAAGATGCAGCAACATGGCAACCATTATTGAGACTGAGCAAGATGCTTTTCTATATACTCAAGCCAGTTCCCTCCTCTTGTTTGCCATATGCACTTTTCAGATCTAGGGTTTTTTATATTCAAGATGTAAAGTCTTCCATAATAATGTGAACTTTAAATAAATTGGGAAACAAAATTTCTCTAAACTGAAATGGGAAATTTCACTTTGCAGTGCTTCTGGCATGTCTCGCCATCAATTTAGAGCTTATTTTTAATAAGTCAGACCCGGATTTATAACTCTGGGAACCTAGAGATCATCCATGTTTCAGGTACAAGCAGGTGCAGTCTATCACCGTCATGTTTGTTTGATTTAAAACTGATTTGTTTGCATGAGCAGTACAATGCTTCATAGGGTAACATTTATTGTTGCCTTTCAGCTACTGAGTGAAGGATACTAGAAACTTACTCATGAGGTCTACTTCATGCAAGATTATTTCCTGTTTGAGATAATAACTACACTAAAAAGCAGTTTAACTAATGAAGTGCTAGAATGTGTCAGTAATGGTCTCTTCATTTGCCGTTTTACCTCCATAGATATTCTCTGTTTTCATGTAAATAGGTTTTACTCCATGATGAGGGAAGCATTCAATTACTGTTTTGAAGAATTTAGTGTTGCTTAAAAAATTCCAATTTGCTTTCACCCTTTTTCTGCAAACACTGAGCTTTTTTAAGATCTACTGAAATATTTCCCTTGAATTTTCAAGAGAAAAAAGAACACTTTGGAAGGAAGTTATTGATCTTATGCACAAACAAATGAAGCATCAACAGCCCTGTTGAGGCAGTGAGTAACCAGAGCTAGAGAGGGATGTTAAAACATAAAGCTCTGGACAGTTTAAAGTTGTGTGATTATGTTCAGCTTACTTATGTACCTCTGACACAGAGGAATATACTGGTGTCCACCTGTGTTTGCCAGCTGTACAGACTTCCACGAAAAATTTTGGCTTAAACAGGCAAAATATCTAGTGGTGGTTTATGTTGCTATTCTTCAGAATTCTTTACTTATACGTGATTATTCTGAGGTACTTCAAGTGAAACATTTAGTGTCTTTCCTTATCTCATAAACGTGTGTTTGTATATAAGAAGTATCAATAGGACATGTCTGTCTAGGCAGTTAAAACAATCAAGAGGAGGGAGCCAGCAAAACGCCTGTGCCGTGGTGAGTTTTATACTGCTAACAATCCCTGTAGTACACCTGTTTCGTTAGCAATAACATTTATTTTGCTGGCAATGTAAGGCTAATGTCTCTCCAGTGTGTGAGTTGATTTTTTTAACTGCGATCTAGTTACTGGGAAACCTGATTTTTTTAAGACCAGAAAACACAGACATAGTGCTTGAACCTGTATAAATTTTCATAAACTGTGTGCATTTACTTTTCTAGTAAAATGTGCAAACACTCTTCAATGTTTCTAATGTGTGTTCTAATGTTATGTGAAGAAGCCAAATCCCTGTGTTTCCAATGTTATTGAAATTACAATACTCTTATAAGTAATTTATAACCCTCTAGCTGTAGTCTTCTCCAAATATTTATGGCTTTCATTATGGCTCTTGAAAATGATATCTTAAATGAGTTTTGGTCAGTTGCTAGTGGGTTATCCTTACCTTCACTGGGTATCAGTACTCTTCTCACTCCCCAGCCTCTCCAAGACATTTGTTGGCTTGGTAGTTACAGCATCTTTAATGTTAGGAGAGGAATTTAATACAGTTAATGTCACTTCATGGTTCTGAGGTTTTTGTCTTATGATTAGAAACAAACAACTGACATGTTGCTTGTCTTCATTATGAATGAACATCTAGAGTTAGGCTGATATAGGAAGAATTATTTTTACTAACTGTTGAGTGGCAAGTGGTCTGTTTTCCAGTTCACATTCCCTCCCTCCCCACACAAATATCACATTACAGTCTTAGAGTCAAACTCTTGGCCTGACACAAAAAAAACCAACCAACCAACCAAACAAACAAAAACCCACCAAAAAAACACAAAAACCCCACCACAGTTAAGTAAAAGAGATAGTGAAACTTCTACTTTCTGAAGACATCTGAGCTAGGTGTCCTGCATTATCTGTGTCTTTACAATGGTATCTCCTATGGGTTTCTCTTAGAATTTTAGTCTTGTTTTTCAGATCCAGTTCAGGAAACTTCATCTCTTGATATTGAAGTAATCTAAATGTGAGAGTACGGGGGGGGTTTATTCTTCTTGCAAAATACATAAAATGATGAGCAATTTCATAAAGAAAAAGGCTTTTGATTAGAAGTCATGGATTTGCTTCACAGGTGTTTGAGTGATTTAAATTTTATACTTCTACACAAGTGCTTGTAAATGAGGGAAACTTTTTTCAGAACCTTTTTTTTAACATAGTAAATCTTGTGGTGTTTGAATTCTGTATCTAAATCTGTTTCAAGCCTCTTTCTGAGTGGAACTCCTGGAAAATTTGTGATCACAGAATGACAGACTATGCTGAGTTGGAAGGAACCCATCAGGATCAAGTCCAGCTCCTTACCTTGCACAGGACCATCCCCAAGAGTCACACCATGTGCCTGAGAGTATTGGCCAAACGCTTCTTAAACTCAGACAGGTTTGGTGCTGTGACCACCTCCCTAGGGAGCCCAACCACCCTCTGGGTAAAAACCTCTTCCTGATATCGAATCTAAACCTCTCCTGACTCAGCTTTGAGCCATTCCCTCAGGTCCTGTCATTGATCATGAGAGTGGTGGACATACATGCACATACAGCATTTGTAATATAAGCAGATTTGGGTGTGTTTTTATCAGCTGTCTTTTGCAGGTGCCTTAAAAGTAATTCACGATCCATACACTTGAGACAGAAGTTGAAAACAACTGGTTTCTAATTCCCATAAAATTTGTTATGTTTGTTTGTTTTTTTCCTTCTATTCTTAGCCAGTAACTGTTCTACCACAAACCCCAAGAACTTACAGCCCTTCTCTAGAGTAAGTGGTGATGTTCAACACATACTTGTTCTGTCATGGCTCAAGCTCACTCAGTCTGCACTTGAATTCATAGCTTATGGATAGATACTACAATGAACATAGTAGTTAATCAGTATAGAGTCCTTTCTATTCAGCCCTTCCTATGGATGTAAAGAAAGAATTCCATTAGACATTTTTCATTTGTCCCTAAGCTCTAACTCTCATTAGCTTGGTAATAATCATCATCATGTTTTGTGGTGTTAAAACAACACTGATGGAGCTAATGGAGTTTTTGCAGTATGTTTGTTTTTCTTATTGCCAATGTGAGAGCTAAGTAATTCTATATGAAAGCAACAAGGAATGTATCCACTGAAAAGTAGGGACTAACTTTTGGGACCTCACTGTAAGAGTGCTATTGCTCCATTCTGCATAGTACCCATGCAATTTTTGGGTAGTCTTCGTGTTGAGGAGCGGGAGCATTTAAATTAAAAGGAAAAAAGGTGCTTAACTGGAACATTTCTCGTGGGTTCTGCTGTGTACTTTTCAGGGTCAAACATCTGATGGAAAAAAGCATATTCTTCATGGCACTGTGAAAATATGCCACATATGACAGTAATCCTTACTATGTATATGTGGTCATTCTAAATTGCTGTTCTTGAGAATAAGTTTATTTTTAAGCATTCAAGTTAATATCATGCAGTGTTGAAATGGTATTTGTTCAGTCTTGAGACAAAGAATCTCAAAGTTTAAAAAAATATTTTAGAAGTCACACTATACTTTAGCACAGTAATCTCAATATGTGGAAATTGAGGAGTTAGCTTTTTTATTAGACTCATTTGGAAAATATTCACTTCCTGAAAGATATAATACATTAAGTGTTGCTATGTTATTTAATATCCAAAATATTGAGAAAGAATGTTCTGTAACTTGAGTTTAATCTTTTACATACAAGTTGTAAAGGCCTGTAATTTAGAAAGTATGGATAAAGTTTTAAATTAAATTAAAACTTTTTTGGTTTTTTCCTTGGGATTGTTACCTTGGATCACTCATTTCCCTATCAAGTTTTAAAGTGCCAGATCCATTTTCTGGATTAGTTGGAAACTATTTATTTCTTTTAAATTTGTGCTACAATTACAGTATTGATAGAAATGGGTTTTGGAGCCTTCAGAGAGGAGAGGGGTTTTGAGGGACTATATAAAAATTGTGTGCCTTGCTGAAAGAGTATAAAAATAAATTGGTGGCTTCAGAGCTGTAGTCCTCAAAGGACCGTATTCCCTTCTGTGGCGTATTGAACTGTTACTGGTCAGACTGTTTGGATAATGAGATTGATAGTTTGTCTACAAAAGCTCCCATAAAAACACTAAACAACCTGAGGACAAAAATTATTGTGTTAAATGTAGTGATCACGATCAAAATGTCAGAAAATTTACTTTTCTCAGAAAAAGGAACTTTTGTAAATTCAATGAATCAAATTTCTGAATTTGGAAATATGGTGTTAGAAAGCCTATTCTTGGTCCTTGTTGATGTTGACAAACAAATCCGTGTTATCAAGAACTGAATTTCAAAGCCCTCATATACAGTGTAACATCTACACGTAGAGCAAGCCTACTGCTGGAGATCCACCCTCTGTTGTCCCTTAGCAGTGCTGAAGCAAGGCCATCTTAGAGGTTATTCAGTAACATCTCCCTGTTCATGACTGTAGCAGTGTCCTCCTCACACTCTTTGACTAATCTAAGCCAAGACTGGATAATTCCTTGTGCAATGAATTTAACAGGACCATAGAGTTATGAATTTTGTTTTTATTTTGCTTTACACTGAATAAAGATTTAATTGTTTCAAAGAAAACAGCAGCTTGATAGAGGGAAAAGTTTAGGATTGAGGGGTTTTTGTTTGGTTTTGCTGGGTTTTTTGCCTACAAGCAATCACTGAGTTGCCTGGGTTTTTTTCCTTTCAGAGTTTGGAAAATTAGTGGGACGGGACAGGAAGCAGAACCAAAGCTGAAGTTGGTGGTCTCAATCAACAAAGTGTTGGAGCAGACACATCTCTAACACAGAAAAGGATGGCTGAAGGGTAAGAGCAGTGCATTTAGTTTTAGGAGGAAAACAGTATCAGAATTCTTAATTCCAGCTAAGCAAGGAAAAACACTGATCTCAAAGTTTGGTGTTGTGTAACAATGAGGGGATAGCTTTGCTGTAAACAAGTTGAACTAATGTCCTTCCTTCTTGTATCCTGTTTGCCTTCAGCTGTGGCTAAGAATGTTCTGATTCATGACAGTTGGTCCAATATTTTCTAGCTTGTGGTCATAGCTGGTTTGAGTTAGCTGATTTTAGACTAAAAATGGGCAAAGTAGTAGGAGAAAAGAAAGTACTATGTGGGGCAAGAGTGTATTTGGGAAGGATCAGTAGACATTATATATGTTTGAATGTTGAAAAAGAGCAATGAGATTGCTAAAGAAAGAGTGCCACCCCACACCCCTATCTGTCCTGCTCTACTCATAAGTCAAGAAAAAGAAATGGAGCTTTTGAAAGCTCCATTCAGCATTTTTTCTTGGTAGGTTATGAGTTGAAAAGTGAATTTTGAGATTTTTTGTTTGGTTGGTTTTCTGTTTGTTTTGGAAGTAGAAAGCAGAAGCAGGCAGTGGTGAGGGCAAAGTGTTCAAAGTGTTCAGTGGCTGTAAGTTATCGTGGTCAAGCAGTTGCCCAAATGAGTTATGAGACACACATGCCTTTTAGTTCTTGCTGTTGAGTGTGGAGTTCTGCCATCTACAAAAGCAAAGACTTCAGAATGACAGCTGGGTTTAGTGCTGGTCTGAGGTCAGAATGTTTTTGTTTCGGCTCCCTACCCAATGAGAGTACAAATGTCAATTGTTAGTGCAACTTCTCTGTTAAGATATTCTAGTTAGGCTCTTAAAAGGGAATTTAAGTAGGATTCAGCATATGGGCATACCAGAATGAGTTTACATTGTGGACTCTCGAACTCTCATCTGATATGCTAATGAAATAGATCTTCTTGACTTGTTGCTTTTGAATCAACTGCAGTTCTTTCAGACAGTTTAGTAATACTTGAGACCTGACAGGTAATACCTAATAAACTTGAATCCAGCATCTTTTGGTTTAAACTTGCCTTTCTACAATATGCTTATAAGAGTGTTTTAATTGTTTACATATGTTTTTACTGATGTCAGGCTATCTCGTAAAATGGTAATTTACTCAACTGCAGAATGGTAATTTACTGAAGCTTTTTAATATGGATTAAGTCTATTGCATTTTCCTCCATGTTTTCTAGTGTGCTGGAGTCAAGGAGCTGTTGAGCAAAGGTGTTTTCCATACTTGAACTGCTTTGTTAGAAAGCAAAAGACCAAATAAGTTGACAGCCAGACCACCGTGTCTTGGCTCCAAGAGAAAAGAAGGAAAGTTTAAGAAAACAAAGTTATTGCCATCTGTATGTTCCTGAAATTGGAGCTGGTTACCTGAATAGTATGAGCGACCACTTCAACAAGGATGAGATTGAGAAGCTTGCTGCCAGTCCTGAGGAACCCAGAGTATGACTAATTGATTTCACATCTCTGCTACAGGGTATATGAAACTGCCACCACTTTATAAACAAAGTGAAAATTACATTAAGCTTTGCGCAAATCTGTGGTGCCATTAAATTATGAGTATTTCACACAGTTAATGCTACAGTCAGCAGGCGTTTTCTATTTTGAAGTACTTCTGTTGTTTAAAAGATTTACCTTTCCTAAGTCACCTTAGGCTTCTATCCAGTTGCAAGATCATTAACTGACACATTCCAAGAAACAATCCAGTCCTGGTTCCAATCTTCAGTTGAAAGTTATGGACAAAACTATTATTTGTTTGTTATTTACTGTGCACACACACAGAGGCACCCATGTTCTTGCACTCATGTTGCCTGTGGCTTCAAAAAATGCTGAAAATTATCATTACACCCTACAGTTGAAATGATTTGATTTTGTGTTACCAAATAATTGGACTTATTAATAAGATTCTTTACTTTAGTGAAGACCTTCCTTTTTTACTGCTTTGCTCATACAGTTTGAGAGAGAATATGCATCTGCATAGTAGCACCAATACAGGGGTTAAAATGGAACTTACTACGTAAGAAGTTACGACAACTGAGGTGCAAAACAAGTCAGTCATTTAAGAAAAAAACAGTCATGGGCTGTGTACAGACCAAAATTTGCTTCACCACTTGCATTTCAGCTCCTGTCTGGCATGGTTACTAACCTTGTTACCAAGAAAAAATCTATGTTATCCTAAAGTTTGCATAAAATCAAAGAAACCAAATTGTTAGCTAAAACTTGTGTTTATTTTATGCAGTAAAGCATGTGGCTGACTTCAGTCACTTTTGGTCAGTTTTTTTGTAGGTCTGAACTTTTGTCATGGCTACATTTAATTAGAACACTTCTAAATAATTTGGGGTTGCAGAGCACATGGTGTGTTAATGCTTTCTTTTTATTTTTAGTATGCCAGAACTATCTGTTCCTCCCTACAGCATGAGCTGGCTTTCCTTGTTCACATTCCTTGCAGTTCATCTGCCTATAAATGTTTTTAGAGTACATCGAATGATGATGCTAAGATACTGATGTGTTAAGTCATTAATAATAAAAATCAAACATAAAATTTTGTGGTGGTTTGGGCAGAACACATCCCACTACTACTGCAAAATCAAGCAGCCTCTATTTTTGACAAAAATCTTATTTGAAAGTTTTTAATCTAAAAACAGAATTTGTCACATTTGTTGAGAGCATCTTTGGAAGAAAATCTGATTTTTTTCCCCTGATTTTGTGGAAAGCAAGGAGCAAAATTTTACTTGTGATGTGGACAGGAAGCGTAATGTGTTCTTGGACTTAGGGAGAACCTGAATGTGTTTTCCCAGACATTAGGAAATGAAGGAGCCTAAAAGAGGATACATTCTTGTTCAGCTAGCAAGTTATATTTTCTGAGAGGTGGGTGATTTTTACTGGATAATCCTCATCCAAAATAAAACCATTATTTTGAGGTGATGTGGTATAAAACACTGTACACCTACAAAACAGCAGTGGTTGCCACTTCTTCTTGTTTTACTTCAGTGATTATTGATCCAAAAATACTAACAAATTCACAGTTGCCTGTAGTTCACAAACTACAGCTTTCACAGTGGGTTCCTTAGGATTTCTGAGCATATTTTAGGAGTAATTCTTGCACTGGTAGAGCCTTGAACTTAAACTGCTGCTAAGCAAGAGTCACAGATCTTGTGATCCCACAGTGGAAAAAAGAAAACAGGTGGTAGGGCTGGATGTAATGGCTCTTTCCATTTTTACCAGTGCTCTGACAGCTTGCCCTAGGAAGCTTTCCCTTTAGAAAAGAGACAAAATAGTAAACAGAACTGACCAGCCATACACAGTGCCTATCAGCCTCTGACTCCTGCCATAAATCTTTAATACATAAATTAAGAGTTGGTCCTTTACTCATTTATGCAGCAACAAACCATTTTATTCTTTGTTTAAAAAGAAATAAATACATCTTTTGTTGTCAGTGTATGGCATGCTTAATTCAGTAATGCTGTAGTTTGTGTTGTCTGACAACGCCTATGTAGAACTTAAAAAAAAAAAGTTGAGTAAGCAGTTGATTCATGGCTATATCTCTGTATTACCAGATCCAGATCAGTGTCTAAATAGAGCACAGTCTTGTACGTAGTAATATTTTTATATTTAATATCAGTGTCTTCTAACATGGTTCCTTTTCCCTCATGGTAGAAAAGGTTTTGAGGTGAGGATTCTGTACACGTGAGTCAGTATGAACAGCTTCATACTGCTATTGTTCTCAGCCACTCAGAGATGAGCAGAAAGCACCCTGGCACTGGCACAAAACTAGATTACATCAAGAAAGACAGAACAAGCAGAACTGGTGCTGCTTTTTGTGGATCAGCACGGCAGATACTAAGTCAGGAACCTTCAACACTCAAATGAGTGTTGCATCCACTTTTGGATCTTTGTCAGAATGCTTGGGAAAGTGAGCCTTAAATATCTGTGCATAATAGGTCACTTCTGGCATGTCAGTATCCAAAACATGATGGGTTAACCAAGCTTTTTTGAAAAAGCATGTCCACCTACCCCTCTGCTTTTATATTAATTTTCTCTATGATGCAGCCCTTTCTTCAAACCCTTGTGCTAGTGAATAAGTATAGCAATTATGGCTTGCATGAGTTATCTCAAGTGAGTATTTAAAGGGTTATACTCTTGATTCAAATCATACTGATTTTATACTTTAGATAGTGGGGTGACTCAAAATGCCTTTGTCAGATGTCTTTAACCTCTCCAGCTGTCCTGTCAGAGGATGAGTCAGAAGCTGGAGTCCTACAACTAACACTCCCTAAATCTGGAAGCCTCAGCTGTTGCCATAACTGATTTGGAAGCCTGGGGCAGGATGGGGACTGGTGTATTACTGAGATGACAGTAGCTTTTCCAGAGTGCTCCTGCATCTTTCAGAGAAGAGAGGAAAGTCTCTTGGTCCTTTGTTCTATTCTACACTGATGGTGAAAACAGTATTTTCCATGAGACCTGAGGTGACTGGGCTATAGTACAAACAGTGTTCTTGGTAACTTCTGAGGCTGATAGTATGGAACATTTTGTTCACTTCCTATGCAGAAACGTCAAGTCTGATATTTAGGGCAAGGTGCTGAACTTGTTGAACATGTGTGATACAGGATAAGACTGGTCTGTGGTCCCCATGAGCCTGAAAGAAAGTAGGCGTCTGGGCCAGGCAGAAAGGTCTCTATTAAGAACTGGGCATTCCTGCTGTTTGGTAGATATACGGCATACATGCACACTGACTTCACGTGTTCAGTCCTGAGCTATCCATACCTGTGTCAGCCAATGCTAAGGGGCACACAGGTTCTTTCAGGGATCCCAGACAGAATGATGATGACGATACCCTGTAGTTACAACTAAAGCTTTATTTTCTTAACAGGCTATTCTAATTAGCATATCACAGAATTTATTATTAGAATGGCACAGGATTTCTAGAAGCAGAATTGATGTAGTCCAATTTAGAAGCAGCATAATGCAGCACCTATAATACAACCTAACTTACAATTACAGCCCTGTGTGCTGTTAGGCTTCCCTCAGGGTCAACAACAGCACCTCCCTGGCTGGGTGCCTGGGGCCTTCAGGGCTGCCAGGGAAGGTAGTAGTTCTCCTGGCACCCAGGAATCTTGAGGTGGGTAGGCAGGGGAAGAAGGAATCTCTTTGGTTTTTCTGCTTGGTTCACTGGACCTTCAGGGCCTGAAAATGAGGGACAGGGAACAAACAAGTGACCTACTCGGTTACAGAGCGTGGCTGCTTGCCTTAAAGAATGGCACTGGTTATGCCAACCACACAACTGAGGGTCAGGAGCAAGGGCTACTGCTTTCATATACATGATGGGTTTAGCAGTGCTGTCCTATGGATGTTAAGTAGAAACACCCCTCCTCACAGGGAGGGTAAAAAAGTAGTTCACAGGAAGTCATGCTGTACAAACTGTGGTTAGAACCTGTATGTCGGATTTGTGGCCTTTGCTGTCTTGGAGCTTTCCAAAGGAGAGCTCCACACTTCATGACTACCCCGCAACTGCATATACAACACAGCGATTTTTTCCCTTTTCAATACACCATAGTTACAAACTGCTATTGTCATATTTTTTCCCTTGTTCCAAAGAAACTCCACAGATCTAGCAGCAATTTTTTATCAGTATTTTACTTCAAATGTAATTTAAAATGTTAGATCTATAGGCATAACAAAACATTGTTTTCCAGTGTTTTGTTGATGGTTACTGTGGCTACATGTTTGAGTAGATTTGTGTTTTGGTTTTGCTTTTAGGGTGGTGTTTAAACTATTACACAAACAGTGCTTCCATTTTACTTCCATAATATCTCCTACAGGCTTCAATAGGAATGCACAGAGGAAACAAGATTTAGTTCTAGCTAAATAATGCCATTTTCTTTGTTATCTTTAAATTACAGCTTTTACAGCAGTAATAATAAAATGTACAACTATTTTTGGAGATTTTTTTAAAGTCAGTTGGATTTTGAGTAGTCTGCTGAATAGTTGTGAAAACAAACTAGTCTATATAATAAAGTTACTAAGCCTGAGACCTGCTTTAGACAGGATCAGAATAAACAAACTGCAATAAAAATATTCAAGTTCATTAACCAGGAAAGAGTATCCTGACCAACTAAAATTTTTGAAAAGTTAAGGAAACTAGCAAGATAAAAGGGCAGAAAATCTCTTAAGTGTAAAGGCTTGCTAGGGAGACAGTTTATGAGATTGGATAAATCTCTTAAGATTAACCTTTCTTCTGGTCTCAGAACAGAAGCAACTTTTGAGGAAATGCTATGGCAGGCATGTGAAAAAATGAGAGCACAGAAGCACACCAGTGGTAATTTAAAATTGGGCAAGGTGCACTCTGTACAAAATATCCCTTTAAAGTGTTTTCTAAAACACCTTAGAGGTATTTTAGGGGGAAGAGTTGCTCTGTGTTTGGATTTAATTCTTAATGTTTGTTTTCAGTGTCGGAAAAAACTTTAAGAAATCTGGTGTGAAAGAAGAAATCTGGTGTAAATGTATTTTTTTCCCAAGGCTGAAATTATGCATTGTGTTACCACTCACAATTTACATCTAGGTTTATCTTCTCCTTCCAGAATACATCCATCCAAAATATATTAGGTACTCAGACATGGGAACAGAAGCTGTGAAAATCGAGACCATCTAGTAAGAAAAATTATTCTGCCTACTATTTTTTTTTTACGAAAAGAGATTTCTTGTAACCCAATACTATATTGTTTCTATTATTTACTTTTTCTTGTTGACAAAAATTTTATTTAGACACTTGTCTGTATTGATCAGGAAAATACCAAGCACTTGGATATGGTTTAACCCACGCTTTATTGTATGCTTTGAAGTACTTGAAAATAGAATTGTCTTGCTTTTATTGTGCTTTACCTCTCTTTATAAATCCTTTGCTGGAAGGACAGAATCTCAAGGTATAATATGTCCTAACTCAAGCTTCTTAGCTCTTCGCTTCCACTGCCAGGACGTTGTTTAGTCTGGGATGCTGCAACTGCTTTTCCATCTGAATTATCTGAACTGGATTATAGAACTGATACAGGTTAAAAGTTTACTCTCCCCCAAGTATCTAAAGAATTATCTTTTGTGTGTGTTTTCTTAATCCAATTTGCCTTGATCTAATAGTTACTGCAACATAGTGCAGGAGGTAGCACAGCAGTGAGGGAGTGGAATGGATTGAATAACACTGCATTGTAGGGGAAGGCAGA
Source organism: Climacteris rufus (assembly GCA_013398175.1). Lineage (NCBI taxonomy): Eukaryota > Metazoa > Chordata > Aves > Passeriformes > Climacteridae > Climacteris > Climacteris rufus. The sequence continues at coordinate 668,006 of VZRZ01008247.1, forward strand.
GGGAGGGGTGAGAATGTTATCAAACTAGAGCCTTTCGTGTCCTGAGGTTTCTTGCAGTTTCTCCCTGTCTGTGGAGGAGAGCCATTTAGTTGAAGAGAAGTTGAGGACAGCAGTTTCTGAACAGTAACACAGGGGAAAACCTTTGTTTTTTCAGAAGAAAAATCATTATTATGTTTATGGGACTTCCTTAGTAATAATATATGTAGTAAATGTGCAAGTGGGATGCCCTAGTGGTCCTCTGTGTCTATGACTGGTTTGGTAAAATGAGAATTTAGAATACAGTTTTTAGAGTACAGATTCTGGTTCATAGTACTTGTCAGTAATGCCATGCTTGTATCAGAACCAATGTGGCCAGCAGGACCAGGGCAATGACTGTCCCTCTGTACTCGGCACTGGTGAGGCCACACCTCGAGTTCTGTGTCCAGTTCTGGGCCCCTCACTACAAGAAGGACATTGAGGGGCTGGAGCCTGACCAGAGGAGGGCAATGAAGCTGGTGAAGGGTCTGGAGCACAAGCCTTGTGAGGAGCAGCTGAGGGAACTGGGGGTGTTTAGCCTGGAAAAATGAGTTTCAGGAGAGACCTTATCACTCTATACTGAAAGGATGCTGTAGCCACATGGAGGTCAGTCTCTTCTCTCAAGTAACAAGAAATGGGACAACAGGAAATGGCCTCAAGTTATGTCAGAGGAGGTTTAGACTGGGTATTAGGAAAAATTTCTTCACTGAAAAGGTGATCAGGCGTTGGAACAGGTTGCCCAGGAAAGTGGTGAAGTCTCAATTCCTGGAAATATTTAAAAGACATGTAGATGTAGTGCTTAGGAACATGGTTTATAACACTTGGCAGTGTTAGGTTGATGGCAGGACTTGATGATCTTAAAGGTCTTTTACAACCTAAATTACTCTACGACTGTCTAATACAGAGCACCTGAAACTTGTACCCCAGCACTGAATGACAGACCTTAATGAAGCAGAAGGAAATTGAATAAATATTAATTTATTTATTATGTCCCTGAAGAAGGTGTTATTGGGCTATGATTGCAGCTATTATCTAGAGTAAGGGAGAGGAGGAAGTGACACAGTGCTGAGTCTACATCAAGTTTCAGGATAAGGCACCAAATATGTGCAAACCACAGACAGATTCTGCCAGAAGTATAGATGTTCTGTCTGTATTGAGTTCTTACATCTGCATAATACAGAAAACTAACAGTTGCAGGGTTTTTTAAAACATACATTCTCAACTTAAAGGTCAATTTCTGTGGGGAAGAATAAGCAGCCTAGCAAGGAAGACAATATTGATGCACATTCAGTAAGGGCCTGATTACGTTTTACCAACTTAACAAAGGTGATGACAGCTGCAATTGCAGCATAGATAGCATTTCAGTCACCAGCTGTCCACTCCACTGTGGCATGTGGCTACTACAGAAGTAATTTTGACCAAATTGGGAAGGAAATAGCAGAATCCTGTGGAAACTACAGTAAATCATTGGTTTTTTCTACTATCCCTGACATACAGGAAAACTAGTAATTTGGCCCGTGTTTCTGGAAATCAAGTAATTTATTTTTTTCCTCTATAAAAACTTTCAGGAGTCTAAGCAAACAATGAGAATAGTAGATTAGACACAGACATGGACTATTACCATTCCATCTGTTCAGATTCAGGTAAATTAGACTGAGATGAGCCAGTTTGGTATGGTTTGTTTTCAGTCCTGGGGTTTTCTGATTTAAATAGGCCGAAGAAAGTTTTTAAATGGCGATTAGCATGGAGAGACATGATATGACAGACTCCACACCCACAGAGCAGGTGTTTTCTATCCATTCAAATCATAGCTCTGAATGGCCTTGAGAGCAGACTAATCTAATCTAATTTATTTTTGAAAATAACCTTGATTTTAAAACTTAGTAAGAACATTGTTATTTTTCCATGTCAAATATATATGGTTAAGATTGCTTACTGGTACTTTGCAAAGAACTTCTACTGTGTTTTTGATAAGAATAAACCAGTGCAAGGGATGTTCTTCTTTGAAGAAAGCTTTGCCATGCACTGGAATTAAGCTGGCAGAATAGTTATTTTATGGAGATCCTAATGTTTGGAATGTGAAATAGCATAAAACTGAGTAAATCATGGATGTAGTATGTGATTGGTAAACTAGCTTCAGATGAGAAAAAAACTTTGCATGCTTAACTCCGATTTATAACCCCTTCATTGCCACAATGTTCATAACTTCTATGTTATTAAATCCTACTTGAAGTAAAGAAAATTGTGCTAACAATTTTTTGTATCTACTTTTCATTTTAAAATAAAACATTTTTAAGTTTGGATGACCAAATGAGCACCTATACTTTGGGGTCTTTTCTTACCATTGACCTGTTTCCCATAATTACCAACACATGATCACAGCTCTAACGTTGCTCTAAAACTTCAATAATGTTTTATGTCAGGTGTACCACTCATGAAATCACCTTCCCTCTTTTTCCCAAATCTACCATCATTTCAAAAGCTTCAATATAAATATTAACTTTGCAGAAAGCCCTGAAAATCAAGTAATCTGATCTGAACTCATTTTTAGCAGGTTAAGAAATGGTTTTCAAGTTAGATATTATTTTGTCTCATTTTTAAAAGTGGGGGTATTTTTTATGGCTTCAACCATTTTAAGTCTGGAATTTTTTTAAGACACTGACTGCCTTTAATTGAATGCTATCTCAACTAAACAATGCTATAGCTTGTTTAAATTATACCTTTTCCAAGTTTGTAACTCTTTTCCTTATATTATGAGAAAACAGTCTTTTAAGAGACACTGAGCATTTTCATGTTGTATAGAAGATCTTGTCTAACTGGGAAAAGTCTGTATCAAATACTCGTCACACATAAGCAAATAAGAAATGAATACCACTTCTGTGCCATCTGCATAGCAAGCGATCTTGAAGGGTTAGTAGTCAATATGAATGTAAAGCTTGAACTTTTCTTTCAAGAAAGAAAAGCCACTGATCATGAATGGAAGTTGGTTTCAGTTATCATAGCTTAATTATAAATATATTGTGGGGAACAGTTATCATAATTTTAAAACTTGATGTCAGCCTTTATTGTATCATTGTCTATTAGATATCCGGTGTGCTGACTGTGCCATCTGTTTTTCCTGCAGGGTATGAGAAGGAAAATTAATCACTTAGCCATCCAAAACACTGAGCAGTACTTAAGTCAGATGCACAAGGGTGGCATAAAACTAACTGAATGGATCGCTTTGGAACATAAAACCCTATAGAAACTCTCTGAAATGTCATCTACTTTGCCTACTCTAGCTGGTTTCATGATGAATACAGACATCTCAGACCATCCTTGGTTCACAGAAGATTAATTTAAAGCTAGGCCTCTTAGGGCCACTTTTGATTCAAGGAGATTCTAGTATGTGCAGAGCTGGGACTTCTAGGAACACTTTCAGTTATTTAAGTGGTCTAGTAATTTTTTTAAAGGAGGAAGGCTTCGATCAAATTTGGCTGTGAAATGCTGTGCACAGTGTTTGATCCTGCAGACACTACAGGATGGTCTACTTGTGGCTGCCTGTGCTTATTCCAGGGGCAACATTTATGCAAGCCCAGTCTCTTGATTTCATGGTGATCAATATAGATGAATCAATAAAGATAACCTTTAAATGCCAGTGTTTCAGGCAGGACAAATAGTGGTCACAAAATGAGGAGAGTATTGCCTAGAAATGTCACCCTACCTTTGTGTCTCCTTTCATTTTCAGCTGCTTGTTTTGCATCATGCTGTTTGCCTTGAAAAAAATCCATAGACATATCCCTTGGAGAGTTGACTCAGGCTTTACTCAGGATCTGTTGTAATAAGTTCATACAGATTGCACTTCAGATTTATAAGAGCCATAGCAACAGCACAAGTGGAGGTGTTGACCCCTGCTGCATATTCTATTGTGGTGGAAGAAAATAGGAAGTCAGAGAAGATAGGTTAAATGCATATCAGAAAAGTATTGTTACATGAAGGCTGTTTTGTGACCCCTACTTGTAAATGTGCTGTGGAACAAAGACTCCCCGTCTCAAATTATTTTTCTTAAAACACATCAAAACTGGACTATCAGAGGCCAAAGCTCCTGTAAGAGAGCACAAGATGCTGCAGAGTTCCCTGCTGCTTGAACAGGAGAGGAAGAGACCAGAGGTGGTTGTGATTCTAGGCATATGGGATGTGAAAATAAACAGGTAGTGATATGAACAGATATCTAACTTTATTCTCTTGGGCCTCCTGCTCAGATCTGAGGTGCTGCTAACTATATATCCTTTCCATGAAAGCTGTGGAAAAAAAGCACTGGAAATCAGATGTTCCCTGTTTGGAGTGCTCCCTTAGTCCCTGAGCACTAGGTCTTAGTTGGAAGTCCTGCAAGTGGGGAAACTGTGGGTCCAAGGGAGGGGGAACAAGGCTGGGGAGGAACAACATCTGGTGGGGCTTGAGAGGTTAGTTCAGGGATATGGGAAGAGATCTGTTTTTTCTGAATTCCCAATGCTTCACAATACTCAAAGGGTTTTACAGTGTTAAGTTTTTCTGGCGAGGAGAGGGTGAAAACTGCATTGTGGAAGAATTTAAATAGCTTGACCTGTCTCAGAACTGATAATTACCAGATTTCTGCAAGCTAAATGGAGGAAAATCTTACTGCAGAGTGGAAAAAGATTATAGCACTGCTCATGAAGACACTGAGAAGTCAAACAGCCCCATATTAAAGACAGTCGAGTTCTGCAATGGCTGGCTTGTAAAATAATGTAACTAGAAGCATTATGAACATGGCAAAGCAATTACCTTCTGCTCAGATCTTGTAAGAGAATACCAAAAAACAAAAAAAAAGGAAGGGTTATTTGAGTTCTACATTGCTAATATTTTATGTTAAGTATTAAGTAAATAACTTCCAGTTCTTAAGCCTTAAGGCTTCAGAAGGATTTTTTTTCCTAAGCTGAGATTTAGGAAGAAAGGTTAAAAGACTTCCCTCAACTGTAAGACATTTGGAATCAAGTTACAAGGTGGTCTTTCTCACCAAGGTGATGTTCAGTCTGCTAGTGAAATGAAAAAAATTAAGTGCACAGTTCCACTTATGTTTGAGCCAAAGGCACCAATATAGTAGTTTACCTTTTGAAATAATTCAATATTTATAAACACAATTTGAAATACTGTCCAACAATTCTGCAAATCAATTCCTATTTTCAAATGGATATTGTAAACAAGAAATATAAAATGGAGATAAATACTGTGTCCAGATTAAATCATAACCAAATTCTCTCTGCTTATCTAGCATTTGTATCTAGATAAATCGAATCTGGTGGGAGATTGCTGCATATGCATGTCAGGGTGAAAAATTACTTGGAAACTTACTGTAAATTTATGTTTAAATTTAAAAGGCATTCTTTTAAGATTTATCATTCCAAATACTGGCCCTGAATAGCTAAGCCATAAACTTTGTGACTTCTCTCAGGAATGATCTAGTGAATGTCAGGCACCGAGTTTGTTACAGGCTGTTGTAGCCTGCTCATGCGTAATAAAAGGAAAACTGTGATATACAGTTTGAAACAGAAATACTGAACTTGATTTTCCTGCAGGCTGTGCTGTTAAAGGTTATTTTCCCTGTGCCACTGTGCTTTATTTTCACTGCAAATTGCAGTGGATAAAGCTGACTGTGATTCTTTCAGACTTTTTTGAGAATTCTCAACATAACACATCAATAACACTGCCAGTCGAAGGTTTGTTGTGAAAATACTAATTCTACTTCCAGAGAACGTCTTAAAAATTATTTGAAGTATTTGATTAAGTTTTGCAAAATACTTAGTAGAGTATCAAAAGAAATCAGTTTTACTGCAGTTCACCATTCATCAGGCTGTTTTCCCAGAGACACCTTTTTGATTTAAATCAGTTTCTTTTTGTAGTCTCAGTAGCTGATAGGTTGAAGTCTAAACACAAGTTGCCTTGGCCAGGGGTCTGCTTAGGGCCTCTCTGAGTTGTTTAGGTTTTTTTAGAGAGATGACTTGGATGTTGCTGTTGTGCGTAAGCTTGTATGTTCTTTTTTTAGGTCGTGTGTATGGCCCGTGTGCTCGTGTTTTTCAGCAGACCAGCCATTCTCCACCTTTCTCCCAGACCGTTCAGAAACCCCGAGCCCATAAATGCTCACAGGGTCAGTTCCCGGCTCTCGCCAGCCCTTCCCGGGGCGCTGCGAGGGCGCTGCTCCCCACAGGCCCGGCTCCCTCGGCCGTGCCCCCGCCCACCGCCACGCGCCGCTGCCCCTCCGGGAACGTGCGCCCGCACGGCGCGGCCCCGCCCCCCGTCGCGAGGCGCGCCCCTATTGGCCCCGTCTCCCCCCGTGCCGGCGCTGTTGTGACACGTGAGGGCGGCGCACGTGGGGACGTTATGTAAGGCGCAGGGGGAAGGGGCGGGGCCGGCACGCGCGCGTGCGGCGGGGCCTCCGCGCATGCGGGGTGCGGGTGAGGGGCGGGGCGAGGCCGGGCTGGTTGTGCTCGTTCCCCGGACAGAGGCCCCGGAGGCTCCCAAGCGACAATGAAGCAGGAACAGCAGCAGCAGCCGCTGGCGCCCCCGCAGCCCCCCCAGCAGCCGTCGCCTCCCTTCGCCAGTCCGGGGGTCCCGGCCTTCCTCAGCAAGCTATGGGCTCTGCTGGGCGAGACCCCCAGCAACCAGCTCATCACCTGGAGCCAGGTCGGCCGCTACCCCCACCACCCCCTTCCCGCCCGCGTGTTGCGGAGCCCCCGCCATCACCCTGCGCTTCGCCCCGGCGGGCACCCGGCCTGCTGGGGGCCGCGGGCCTCGGCGTTCGCGTTGAGAGGACGGGAAATCAGGGCACGGCCGTATGGCTTGGTCCGGCTCCGGCCGGGCCGGGCTGACCTGCTGGGGAGAGGCTAGCTCGCCTCGCCGACCCTCAGCTTCTCCCTCGTCTTAGCCGTGGATGGGGAGCGCCGGTGCCCGCCCGGTGAGGGGTTCTGTCTCCCGGCTCCGACTGAGCAGGCTCGGGCTTCCCTGGGGGGTGGGGAAAAGGCCCGGTGGCCGTGGGGTTCTGCCGTGCTCTCACGGAGCCGTAGTGCGGGGAACGCGGAGCTGCGGGGGGATTTCCCACCGTGAGGTGGCCGGACTGTCAATAGGGGGTCTCGCCTTCGGTCAGCCGGGGTGCGGGAGAGCCCCCGGGAGGGTGGGGAGAGCGGCGTGCTCGGGCCTGCTGTTGTTTCCCGTGTGCCGCCGGCGGGGCCGGGTCCCGCAGAGACGGTGGGGAGCGGCCACGTGGGGAAGGGCCGGGGGCTTCCCGGGCTCGGTGTCCACCTGCTGGAGCGGCGGGAAGGGGATGGGCCACGGGGAAACGTGAATTGAGCACCAGTCTTCTTAAAATGCAACGAAGGGTTGGCAGGTTGCTTCAGTGAGCATCATTGACTCTTGTGCTAAATGCAAAGCGTATATTCTAATAATAGCTACTTCATTTTTCTCTACATGCTGTTTTAAATAAAATCTTGTTTTCAAACTGTATCAAGATTTTCAAGTGGTGTTGAGGTAAACTCAGCTGAGAGCTGCTATTTTAAATGCTTGAAAAATGATAAAATATCTTTAAACATTTCACTGAAGATGGTTTACCAATAGCTTCAGCCAAAACTTCCCAAAGAGGGAGGCAGGAGGCCTCAGTTTCTGTGGGGGTTTGTTTGTTTTTTCTTCTTGGGCTTTAAATTTTTTTTTTTGCTTATTTGTTTTTGTTTTGGGGTAGATTGTTTGGGGGTGAGTTGGATTTGGTTTGGTTCTTTTAATTTTTTTTTTCTTTTTTTGTTTTTTTTGAAGAGAGGTACTGAGGGTCATATGAAGATTTATGTTGTCTATCTTAAGAATTGCTGTTTTTGCTACCTTACATTTTTAATGGAGAATTTCCAAATCCATTGCTTATGTTTATCTCAAGTAAACACATCAATACCTATTAGGTATCCTTTTGTTGTGTTTTTAATTAATAAAAATGATTGTTTGAGGTTTCTCAAGGCTGTTTCTAGAGGGGAAGGTCCACTAATCACAGTTGATATTATTAGCAAGCAGCAGTTTTTGTGGGAGGGAAGTATTGAGATTACTTGGGACATCTTTTAAAAATACTCTGTGTCGATATTATAGGGTACAAAATGCGTGGCAATTGTATCAGGGAAGGGAGAGTACAGTTACCATCATATTTTACTTTCTTCCTATACAAGTCTCTGTCCTTACACTGAAACCAAACAGCCAGATTTTTGTCTCCCTCCAGAGTGAAGGCACAGGATGTGTTGTCTATGGAAATATGGATGAGGAGTACCAAATGAAGCACGTTAAAGATTGCTCTATGCTGCAGTCATTGGCACTAGGAGTTGAAAATCGTATTTAGCTGTGTAGTGAAGCTTACAGGCCTTAATGTCTGTACAGCTTTGCTGTAAATGACCATCGGGGCAACTTGAGCTAGTAGATGTGTTTCCCAGATTTTCCTGTGCTGAGCCTTGACAGTGTCAAAGTGATGATAAAGTGAGGCACCACATGGAAGTTGTCTGTTCGTGTCACAGGTCACCTGTTTGAGCACCTGCAGTTTGTGAGTTTCATGCACAGCATTGGCTAAAGTAGTCTGTGCTGCCATTTCCTTTGCTTCCTCTTTCCTTCCACTGATTGGCTCCCAACAGGAGGCAAGCAGGCATTACTGGAAGTTCTCATCTCCCCTACCTTCCTCTCAGTGTTAAGCACCTAAGTCAGCCAGTGGAGAGCCTTTTATAAAATCCTGTTTCTGATGATCCCTGCTAATTTGTCAGGAACAAGCTGTTGTGGTTTAATGCCAGCTGGCACCTAAGTACAACTCAGCCACTTGCTCACCTCCCCACACCCTGATAGAGAAGGGAAAACTGAGGGCTGAGATAAGAACCATTTAAAATTGAAATTAATTAATGTGTGATATAATGGTAATAAAACAGTGGGAGAGAAAACCCAAGAAAACAAATGATGCCCAATACAATTGCTTACCAGCTCCTGGCTGATACCCAGCCCATCCAAAAACAGCAGTCAGCCCTTCTGGGTAACTCCCTCAGTTTTTGTATTAGGCATGATATTCTGTAGCCTGGAAAATCCCTTTGCCCAGTTTGGGTCGGCTGTCCTGGCCATGCACCTGCCCAGCTTCTTGTGCACCTGCTCCCTGGCTTGGGACGCTGAAAGGACCTTGACTTAGAGTGAGGACTGCTCAGCAACAACTAAAATATCAATGTGTTATCAGCATTATTCTCTTACTGAATCCAGAATTTGTCACGGCACCAGCTACTAAGAAAAAATTAATTTTATCCTAGCGGAAGCAGGGACACCAGCCTTTGGAGAAGGATCTTCTGTGGTCTTATGGTTGATTCTTTAAGCTCCTTGGGATCATTAAACTGCTGGCATTTGAGGATAAGAAAAGTGACTCAGTAAACTAAAAGACCTCTAAGAAGATGCAGTAAGAGTGTTGACATTTGTTGAAGATGATAGACTTTTTATTAACTATAGGGTGAGAGCATTGGGGATGTGTAGACAAAACCTGAACATTTTGAAGTGGGTGATTTGCATTCTGCCAGTTACTTGGCCTTTGGTTAAATGGAGCACAGTCATTGTAGAACAAAGAGCTGATCTTTCTATTTTAGTTAAAGCCTGTGGATTAAATAAAAGATCAATCCTCCCTCACAACTGGCATTCCAGGAGAAGGGGAATCTTGCATTAGGTGGCTACCTTTTTGGTAACTCTAAACACCCTCAGCTGTTTGACAGCTCCATCTGCTCTGCAAGTCCTATCTAATCATGCTTTTATAGTGGAAAGCAGATGGGGCTTTCAGGTGGTTGGTATTTTTTCCTTGCTCGGGTTCTTTGTTAAGATTCCTTACCAAGACTTCAAAACTACATTTAAAAATGATAGTGTTGTCCTGTAATGAAACTGTGGTAATTGCTGGTAAACAGTTAATTAGTTTCTTGAGAAAGCAGTGTGTAGCAATAGAGATGTTCCCCTTCAGACCCAGGTAGTGATGTAAATTGCTAGTACTCAGTTGCTTTGAAACTGCAAGGTTTGTACGCTTTTTGTTTTGGAAAATTGTAGGCAAGCAGATCAGTAATGTACTGCATGCACAAAGGAAACATTCCAATCTGGTGATTAATTCTAAAAGCTCACTGTGTTTTCTGCTATGGTTTTTAAGTAGCTTAATGTGTCTCTCTTATTTTAGAATGGCAAGAGTTTCTTGGTGTTGAATGAACAGAGATTCGCAAAAGAGATTCTTCCCAAGTACTTCAAGCACAACAACATGGCAAGCTTTGTCAGACAGTTAAACATGTGTAAGTTCCTGGATTTTTGCATTCTAGCATAGTTGTAAGTTTTGTACATAAATGTTTAGTTACCATTTCCTTTGACCAGTGGCTGTGTGTACTCTGCAGCTAAGATAGTGTCTTACCCTCAAAATCTATAACAGCATAGTTGGGACAGCATACTTTGAATATCTTAATGTGGATTTTGAGTTTTTTATTTTATTTTTCTTGTTTTTTTAAAGATGGTTTCCGTAAAGTTGTCCATGTTGATTCTGGGATTGTCAAACTGGAGCGAGACGGTCCAGTGGAGTTTCGGCATGCATATTTTAGGCAGGGCCGGGAGGACTTGTTGGAACACATTAAAAGGAAGGTTAGTGAAAATTCAGTATGTGTAAAACCTGTACTATTGAGTATTGATGAGTAGCAAAGTTCATGTCAAGTTTAACTGCAGGATTGTGAGTGCAAGTAAGTTTGGGATTATGGAAACAAACTGCACTGCTTTCCTTTATATCTTGTTTAAAGATATTTTGGGGGATTTGACAAGGCTTTTTATCTAACCTACTTTGCTGTCATAGTTTTGTCACCGGTGGCAAAAAAGAGTGTTATGCAATATGACAATTTGCAAATGAGTATTAGAAGTGCAGAGCATGCTTTGACTTTACCATAAGCAATATAAGAAACTGCTGGTTTATGTAGCTTGTTTCAGAGTAAAGCTATTGTAAGCATTAAACTTCCCACCAAAGAGAATGGGGCAGACTATAAACACGTTCGTTATGCTTCTAAATACAACTCTGAAATGTGCTGTTATTGAGTCAGGTGAATGTAGATGGCAGATAGAAATATGGCAAATTAAACTGGATGTCGTGGTTAACCCCAGTCAGCAACTCAGCCCCACACTGCCACTTGCTCACTCCTTCCGTGTCAGGATGTGGGAGTGAATTAGGAGCGTAAAAGTGAGAAGATTTGTGGGTTGTAAAGGCTGTTTAATAAGTAAAGGAAGAGCTACACACACAAGTGAAGCAAAGCAAGGAATTAATTTTCCACTTCCCATGGGCAGGCAGGTTTTTAGCCAGCCCCAGGAAACCAGGGCCCTATCATGATACTGGTTACTTAGGATGACAAATGTCATCACTTCGAACATCCCCCCACTTCCTTTTCTTTTGCCCAGTTTTGTATGCTAAGCCTGACACTATATGGTAATGGAACATTCCTTTGTTCAGCTGGGGGTATCTGTCCCAGTCATGTGTGTGCCCTCCAATTTCTTGTGCACCCCCAACCACCTTGCTGGTGGAGTGGGTTGAGAAGCAGAAGAGCCCTTGACTCTGTGTGTAAGCAGTGCTCAGCAGTAACAAAAACATCTCTCTATTGCCAACAGTGCAGCACAACTGCACAGATCTGAAAAACAGCCTCATATTTGCTGCTGTGAAGACAATTAACCCTACCCCAGCCAAAACCAGCAGAGAGTGATGCACTTACTAACATGGGGTTATTGTGAAGCAGCTATGATGAAGTAGAGTTCTTGGGAAAATGCCTGAAGAATCTGAATGTACACATATGTTTGTGACAACTAAAGCTAAAGTGGTGGCAGCTGTGTTTCTGGTTTTGGGGTTTTTTTTTTATGCTTGGTGTATTATTAAATGCATAGTTTGTCAACATTAGTAAGAAAATAGCACTTGATCACCAAAAGACAGTAACAGTTAAGCAGCAGTAAAGGGAAGTGCTGTTTCTGGATTCTAATCTTTTAAAGGTTTCTTCTTCGAGACCTGAAGAAAACAAGATACGTCAGGAAGATCTCTCTAAAATAATATGTAGTGCTCAAAAGGTGCAAATTAAACAAACGACTATTGAATCTCAGTTGTCTCTTTTGAAGAGGTAAGTTGCTTCATTAGTAATTGATCCTTAATCCTGAGTAATTCTGATACTAGATACTGGACAAAGACCTAATTTTAGGTGTCTCTTAATTTCTGGTTGCCTAACTTCAATTACTGCTTTAGGAACATAAATTTAAACAGAAAAATTGCATTAAAATTGACTATTCTGATACTATTAAAATAGGCAATGTTGGTGTTTGCAGAACCGTCTAGTAGCAGGCAGTTAAATAATACCTGTAGTAATAGTTTCATAATGCTGCTGATGCTAAATGTTCAGATGAGCTCTTAGCATAAAGTATGCTGATTTTTGTCTTCAAGTTTGAAGTAGTTACCGTATTTAGTTTGAGGCAGAGTTTGGTTTGTGTAAATTGCATATAGTACTTTCTTATGACAATTAATGTCTTTTCTCATGGCTTTTTATTTTCCCATTGTTTTGTCCTCATTCCCCCACTGTTCAAAATTGCGGAAGAGTTAATGCCTATGAAAATATTTTTAGAAATCTAATTTGGAAATTCATTAGTTACCTCATTGACAGAGGAACAGAATCTAAAATCCAAATATGATTAGAGTACTTTTAGAATTGCATTATTGCCTACTTAGTAATTAAGATTTATTCTCAACAGTGAGAGATGTATGTCACAAATTGCTTAATCTTTTAGAGTATGTAGGTGCAGACAAGATATATGAGCATAAACTCATGCACTGTAAGTCACATCACTTCAGCAGAAACTGTCTCAGGACACCTTAACTGATGTTGAGAAAGTGACAGTGTATCTCTGTGGCAAGTACACAATTAGTTCAACTTTTAGTAAATTCTTTCATTTCTAGTCTTCAGTTCTAGTGACTTGAGTCACTAGAGTCAGAGGCAAACTTCTTCTGCCTAGGAATAGTCTTCATTAGAATCTGGCCAGTCTAGAGTAAAAGTGCTCATATTTGCCCTTTTCAAATCCTGGATGAATATGGGTTGAAAGGAACCTCAGAAGCCCATCAGGTCCAGACTGCTGCCCAGAGCAGGGCTGGCCTTGACTGAAATGACATCCAATTGCTAATGACCTGATGGTTTGTAGAGACCAGAACACAGAGTGGTTGGTCTTTGGCATCCATATTGTTGTCCCATCAGTTTAAAATAATTGAGGTAGAAACTGGAGCTAAATCAAAAGACTGGTCCTACAAAACATGTTAATAAAGCTAGTGAGAAAATTGAGAAAGTTCAGAATCCCTAACTTCGGTTGTTACTTTTGTGATGGAGCTGTACTCTTAAGTTGCATGTTGGACATAGGAGCAGTTTGGGGAGTAATACCCTGCATCACACTGCATGTGTACAGTTGTTTCTAAATACTTAGTTTAAGGTTTCCTAAAAACCCAAACACCAGTGGAGTTTGCTTCTCTGTGTTGAAAATTAAACTGCAGAAGAGAGGAGGGTGGTGTGTTGTCTTCCCTTATTCATTGAAGCTTTTGGTATTTATCATCTACCTCTTAATATGCCATACGCTGTTGGAAACGATGAGACTCAGGGTTACAATAGCCAAGGCAGCTTTTACAGCCTCTCAGTAACTGGACTCCTCTGAGTAGTGAAACAGCCAAGGTTTCTAAAATGGCAGTGTTCCATGAGAACTGCCACCTTGCCATGCTCCTGTTATTCTCTGTCACCTGACATGCCCCTTTACTGGACCTGATAAAGGCAACTGTTAAATGCTGATAGTTAATTTTTAAATGCTGAATGTATGGGCAATAATTACTGTGAAACCTGGGAATTTTGTTTTTCTTCCTTAAAGCAGCTGGAAATTCTCTGCAGGCCATTTGTTCTGTTTGAGTCTCCGTTTTGTAGTTACTTTCCTAAACTGCTGACTGTGTGACACTCCCACCCCAACCCCCAATCTAAAAATACATTTCAGAGAGTTTTAATGAAGCCAACTAATCTTTAACAAAAATTAATATAAATGCTTTATAATTTCGTCTTAGTTTGATTTTTAAATTATCATTTTTAAACAGAGAGAATGAATCCCTTTGGAGGGAAGTGTCAGAGCTGAGAGCAAAACACTTGCAACAACAGCAAGTTATTCGAAAGGTGAGGCTTCGTTCAAGTGTCATGTGCGTGCAATAGCGAGTGCTTTTGAACAGGAATTCTGTGCCACATTACCTTGCTTTGCTCTCATTTGGCTTTTTGTGATGTGAAATGTCTCTTTAATAGAAAAGACAATGTGAATGGTAAACAAATCTTAGTGAAAAAAACATCCAGTATGTTTTACTGCATGAGCAGAAAATAAGGCCAAAGTCTTGTAAATGTTTCCAAAGAAAGGTTCAGGAACATCATACATCTCTCATTAAGGTACCATTAATGTGGTCCATCCATTTTTTATTACTTCAGGTAATATCAGGTGGCTAATACTCTGTGTTGAGTGGTCTCAGGAAAAGCTTTCTCAGTAAAAGAATGACAAGGTTCTGTATTGGAAATTCACTGCTGTCCCACCTAACTGACCCACTGACTGTATATTTCTAAAGTTACCGGAAGAATAGATAATTGAGTGCAAGCCATTGATAATATGTTAGCTTAGTTCAACAGTTAGATTTATAATCTACCAAAACTGATATAAATGCATAGACTTTACAGATCTTTTTTTAACATACGAGAAAGGACATCACTGAAAGCAGCCTTGTAGCAGAGACTTAATGAATTTTCTTCCCAGTTTGTTCAAGCCAGAGACACATTAAATCCTTAAATTTAAAACATAAGGGAAGAAAGTCTAACATTCCAAAAGGAAAGGCAGCTGATGAATACTGTTAAAAGTACATGTAATTTTTTCTCAATCTGTCAAAAATGCCTTTCATCAGAAGCAGTATTTACAGATAGAGGTTATGTATACAGTCCACATTCTTATGTGCCTTCTGTCATTGCTAATAAGAATTATTTTAATCGTTTGAGTTGCTGGATGTCTTTCTGTGTACTTTATGATGTAGTGTAAAAGTCTACTCTTATCACCTGCTATGTGGAAAGTCTTGGTCAATTGAATAACTAACTTTTCTTTTTAAATGTTATCACCACTGTTTTTTACCGATTTCTAATTTTTCTCAACAGCTCTGTATATAAATTTACTATACAAAGGAAATGGTTTGTTGTGTATGTAGAGATTTTATTATTGGAGTCTTCTGCTATAAAACACCTTGGTACTCAAAAATCAATTGCAAAGTAGAGTAATTAACAAGTGCTCTTTCCCTTACAGATTGTACAGTTCATTGTTACCTTGGTGCAGAATAACCAACTAGTGAGTCTGAAACGCAAGAGGTAAATATGATCTTGAAAACTTGCTGTCCAGTTGATTAAACTGACAAGAATTGTTGCCTAAAATCAAAGAAGTGGTTTTGAGATGGCTTTATTCTTTTGCTCTTTCTGATGCAGGCCTCTACTTCTGAACACTAATGGACCTACAAAGTCGAATGTATTTCAGAAAATTGTGAAAGAACCAGCTGACAGTAGCCACCATGTAAGTTTTCTATTATGGTTACTCTCTGTTCTGATGCAGGTGGGCAGATGGATCAAGTACATTGTCTAGGGGTAATAAAAGAGCTGTTTACTGAGAGCTGTCAACTTATAGAAGTGAAAGGCCATATTGTGTTTCCTTCAGAAGCTAAATGTGTTGATAATTGTTGTTCACTTTCCAAAATAAGCATGTATAAACCAGTTACATGTGTATTAAACACAGCTTGACATGATTCTACTGAAAGCAGTTTGCTTTTAAGAGTGGTGCAGTTAGGAATAGCACATATATGTTGCATATATGTTATCTCTGGGAGTGAGGCATCCCTGGCCCCATACAGGGACAAGGGTGCAGTGTGTTGCTCTGCAAGGCAGTATCCAACCCAGCAAAATCATGTCATGTTCCTGTTACTTTGGAATGAGTCACACCACTGAAAGCTGTCTTTTGCTGTCCAAATAATGATTGGTGAGGCAATCATTAAAACAAGTGCTGTAGTATGGCACTAGAAGTAGTAGCTTTATAACAGAGTACTGTTTAAACAGCAGTCACTGTTTTAATATTTATAGTTCTATTTTGTGATAGTGCTAGTATATTTCTATGCTTGTAGTATTTGCCATACTTTTTATACTGTTATCCTCCAGTTTGTTCATTTACTTGCTTGTCTTTTTCTGTTAAACATAGATCTGTACAAACAGCTTGTAATCTCCAAGGTGTAGGGAAGGTCTTAGACTTCATTAGATCTGAAGCATTGTAAGATACAATTAAGTGTCAAAATGCTGAAGCTCATTGTCCTTCTGTGCCCTGACTCCTTTAAAAATAATTCTCAGGTACCTCTCAACAGAAATGAGGGCATAAAACAAAGGGAACAGATTTCAGATGACATTGTTATTTATGATGTCACTGAGGATGTGGGTGAGGAAGAAAATCCCATGGCTGATGAAGAAAATCTTCCCGTTACACCTGAAACAAGTGAAGATACCACTTCAGATTCTTCCAAGTAAGAAGTCTCTAGAAGTGTTTGTAGATAAATGGCTTCCAGTGTTGTGTAATATGCAGTAATTCAGATGTCCTCAGTAATTTTTTTAGTGAAGTGGTCAGAATTATTCAGAACTCGTACACGTATAGAAACTTAATCTGTGAATCCACACTAGGTTTTGATTTACTGACCTCTGGATTTGTTCCAAATAGTCAATTGCCTGTTGGAGTGTTAACATCAGGAGGATAGATGGAAACTGGTGAAAGCAAGCTGTATTATTGCACTCTAGTTAAATATACTGCTTGTCCAAAGCCAGAGTAAGAGAAGTCTTCTTACTTTCGGTTATGTATACAGACAGGAATGACTTCCCTTATTTTTACACATTTCTGTGGAGAATAATTTACATTTGCATGTGCTGCTTGTCAGGTGTTGGTGTGGTCTTTGCATTAAGCCCAGTTAATTTGGAATTTGGTGGTTTTTTCAGTCACAATTGTTTTGTGACTATGTTCTTTCTGTCTGTACTCCAGTAGTACAGAAGTTGTTCATCTTTCAGCTACGAGCAGGTTGAAACTTGGTCCAGGGATTGAGATGCAACTCTCTTCTTGAGTTGCATTGGATTGACGAGACCTGTATTCCTCAAGGAACAAAATGTAGTATTTGCAGCTTATACTTGGATTGGTACCATTGTTCTTGCTCAGCTGATGTCTGGGAATGCATTCTCTGATAGAAAAGCTTTATGAGGGTAAGAGCTGTGATAACTAACAGCTACTTGAGTGTTAGGAACCAGAACATGGATGAAAGCAAATCACTTGAGGCTCGCTCTTGATTTTCAGGTTGCATCCCTGGTATATATAACAAGGTTATTTTAACTACAAACCTGTCGACTGAGATCCTTTGTTATGGGTGCTCCAGAGTTGAATCTGTTCAACAGGAAATACGCAAAATATATACTGCCTGTCTGGTTTGATGGCCTTGTTTGCTCTGGTCCACTTTGTACATACTTCACATTTATATGTGACCTTATAGTTGTTTCTATAGCTTCTTTAGTAGTTGTTTGTTGTGTCTAGCACAACAGTGTCTGTTAACTGAGTAGCATCAGTTGTATTGATCATGACTGAACCATGTAAATAGAAAATAGATATTTAGAGTATCTTTCTGTGTTTAGTATTAAAAAGCAGTATAAAAGTTTATTTACTTATAGTAGCTTTACTAAAGTGAGAAGTAACTAAAGCTGTGGCATAGTACCCATTTAAATGTAGGAAATGCTCTAATTAATTTATCTCCTATTATAGCTGCAGTTGTAGCTACCATTCTCCTGATATTGTAATTGTGGAAGATGATAACGAAGATGAATATGCCCCTGTAATTCAAGGGGATAAAAGCACCGAATCAGTTGCTGTCCCAGGTAATGATCCAGTCAGCTCCGTCAGTGACAGCACAAGCCCACTCATGTCAAGTGCTGTGCAGCTGAATAACCAGTCAACTTTAACTGCAGAAGATCCAGTCTCAGTGATGGATTCCATACTCAATGAAAATGGAGTCATTTCACAGAACATAAATCTTCTTGGAAAGTGAGTAGTCTGGTCTTTCATTTTTTTAAGTACTAGAACTGATTACCTGACTGAAGTAAAATGAACTGAACAGCAGTTTCTACTGAAAACTTTAAACTTACAGGCCACTGTTATTCTAGCCAGTTTCTAAAGATACTTCAGTTTTTTTAAGATGCGACCTCTGATTTTCATTGTTAAGTGAATGAGTTGAGATGTATGATCTGGCAGTCTAATGTTGTGGATATTGTTTAAACTGTCAGGATTTATTTCTGTCACTCCTGAAGTTGGGTTAAACCCATTAGGGCTGTGTGGATGCCAGAACTGTGTATCTGCTAATGTCACGTCTCAGTGCTAGGTTGATGTGATTCCTGTGAAACCTGTTTCAGGGCATCGGTCTGCTTTACTTGGGTTCTCCTCTAAAGAGGCTCAAAGTTCTCATTTTTTTCAAGAGGTCATTTCTTACAAAAGACTTAGTTCATTCTAGTTCAGGTGAAGATCTTTAGATGCATGTAGTACATCTGTGTAAAGCTTACTTGGCAGGTTCTCTCACTTTATTAAGGGATGCAGCAATAAAATACTGTTTGTCTTCTAGAGTTGAACTTCTGGATTATCTGGACAGTATCGACTGCAGTTTAGAGGACTTCCAGGCTATGTTATCGGGACGACAGTTCAGTATAGATCCAGATCTCCTGGTTGATGTAATTTTGACTTTAAGTATTTTGTTAATAGGCTATAAAAAACACTCGTGTGTGGTGTTGCTGTTCAGAATGGCTTTAAAACACTGTTTTTTTTCCTTTCTTCTCTTTACAAAGCAAAATGACAAGAATATCTGTTTCTGGAGCACTGGTATAATTCTCAGTGCTACACCACTGCTCAAGTGAATGCTGTCTTTCTTACTGAAGAATGGCTTTCTTAATGAAATAGTGCTTATATTGTTGGGATGTGAACTTAGATGTCAAGTACATTCATACTCTTGCTTTGAAATAACCCAGCACATCACCTGTGGTCTTCTCAATTAACTGGGATTAAGAGCTTTCCTCCCTGTAGCAAGGCCATGCTGCTGGCTAGTGGTGGGGTGTTGTCTATCATGACTCCCATGTCCCCTCTCTGAGGAGCTGCTCCCTATCTTTTTGTTCCTTAACCTGGGCCAGTGTGTGAGGTTACTGCCTCCTGGTGACATGTGGCTGTTGAACCTGGTGGAGTGAGTGCCTGTTGGCCCCTGTCCGCCTCACTGAGATCCTTCTTAACAGCAGCTCTGCTCTCCATGTATTGATGACTGCTTTCAAACTTGAGTTTGTCCATATTGTAGACAGAATTACCCATGTAGCAGTGTAAGAAGAAATTGGTATTTTAAGACTGCAGCAAACCATGTTAGATGCAGTGTAGTTGTTTTCTTTGTGATTGAGGTTCATGGAATTCCAAACCACTGTGCTCCAAAGCTAGATTTTTCTTTGCAAAAGTAGTAATTGTAAAATAAACTCCCGTCCCCATAAAGGGTGGAATAAGTCCAGGGGTTATTCTCACACATGCAAATGTATTCTTAATAGCTTTGTATTCTTAATAACAACATTGTGATACCTAAAATTTGATATGTTTTGTCTCATTCAGCTTTTTACAACCTCTGTGCAGATGAATCCCACAGATCATGATCATATTACTAATACCAAAGTAAGTCTTAAATCCATTGCTCAATGTACGCAGTAGTGAGAGATGCAAACTTCACTCATCTTTTGCTGTTCTCTTTCCTGGAGTCATGGCACTTCATGCTCTGGCTTTTAAGGCTTCATGAGAATAGGAAGACTGCAGCTAAGTTCATCCTGTTAGGCTTTAAACAGCAAAGGAAAAAGCGCACTAATGAATTAATAATGTCCTTTAAAACTTGTATTACCTTGAGGCCAATATCTGTACATTGTACCAGTCTCTTTTGTATTCCCTGAGATTTTATTACTTGCAAACACTTTTATCACAATGGTTGCATCTGTACTGTGCGGTGAGAAAAGAAACACAATAATACGCAGTGGAGCAAAGATGCAGCACTTTGAATTTGTCCTGTTCACTTAAAACATTAGTTTTGGTTCCTGCTCTGTAGCCTGTTTCCATTTCGTGTTTTCTCGGCCAAAATTTATTACCATGGGCAGTATTGATAATGCCACTGCATCCCTTCACAAATAAACCATTATTTTTTGTAATAGTTGGTCAGCTGTACTCCAGTGGCATTGGAACAGGCTTTGAATGTGTGTTTAAGAGTTTGCTTTTGTTCCCAGGTGGAGACAAAGGGAAAAGAAACTAACAAGAGTAATGCTGGTCCAGCAGCTTCACAGGAAACACAAGCTTCTAAGCCCAGATCAGGTTAGTTGTAGTGATTTGTTGAAACACTTGAACATGCATTGTTCTAAAAGCCATCTTGGCTGTTTGTTTTGTCTGGTTTTATATTAGGCTGATAAATAACCAGAACAAAATACTTAGTACTTGCTTTTTAGGTTTTTGGCACTGCACCAGATGCAGGAGAATCTGCACAAATCATGAATGTAACAATTACTTAAAAACACATTTAAAACAAACACCTATAATGTTTTTTATTCATTATTATTTAAATAACTGCTGTGGGTTGGATTTTGTTTTTTCCTTTTGCGTGTAGAAAGGCACATGAACTGATGTTCTGGGCATTTTTTCCCCATAGATAAGCAGCTGATACATTACACTGCGTTTCCACTCCTTGCGTTCCTCGATGGGAACCCAGGCTCCGCTGGTGAGAGTGGGAGCTTCACAGCTGAAACTCCTGCTGTTGACAGGTCCCTGGAAGGGGACGAACTCCTGGAGAGCAGCCTGGATCCTGAGCCCACCCAGAGCAAACTGGTGCGGCTGGAGCCGCTGACGGAGGCAGAGGCAAGCGAAGCCACGCTGTTTTACCTGTGTGAACTTGCCCCAGCACCCATGGACACAGATATGTCCTTCTTGGATAACTGATGGGTGGGAGACTGTATATAGTCATCAAGAAGAACTATTTATTTAGAATATTGTTTGGTATGAGAGTTTTTTGTAAATCACTGTTTTATGTAACCAGATATGTGGAATCTGAAGTACCTTTCCTATCTTACACAAGCAGTTGTTTAGCTACAGAGTTAGAAAAGCCACCAGGCACAGCTGGCATTCCTGAGCCAGGCTGCTGCTGCACTGCTGTGAACACTTGGTGTTGCACACATCGCTGTGTACTGCAGGTAACCCAACACTTGTCAATAGTGAGCTTTGGTTTATGGTTTCTTATATTTCTTGTCTTACATACGATGACATAAACTAGTAGTGTATGGTTAGGGAACACTTGACTTTCTGTATTTTGGGGTTTTTATTTTTTACATTTTGTTTAACACACATGAGAGGCTTTTTTGGGGTGGGGGGACCAGGACCTGATGTAGGCTTTTTTTTTCCCTGCTTGAACTGGGAACAAAGTGCCTGTACCTTGCTAAATCTTGGTTCTGCCTTACTTTCACTTCAGTGGAAGTGCTCGCACATAGCACAAACTGGGGAAAAGTTCTTGACAGCTGCCAGGCCCCATGACTGCATGAGTACTTTTAACTTGGACCATCTATGCTGATAAAATAAATGTTACTTAAGTGTGATACTTGTCAAAAGTTTGTCTCTTATTCTGTGTGCCAGGTGCTTATGGATTTAACAGCCTCCTGTTTTCCTTAGTAGCTGTGTGAGGTCTGCTGTGCACAATTATTGGAAAATAGTTTCATTATCTCCCAACTTAAAGGTTTGCTGATAAGCTTCTAAAACAAGTGTCTAATGCAGCAAACTGTTACGCAGTAGTAGTACACAAAGGGGTGTTCTCTTTGCTATTGTACTGGGAGCTATGGCAGAGCCCTGTGCCTTTCCTTCCAGTGGAGGAGCCCTACGTGTGTGTCCATGCTGCACTCAACTGAAGCAACAGCTGCTGAAGTGAATTTCCATAGTTGTGGTACAGAGCCATAGGAGTTCCTACACCACCAGGTGAAGGGACAGCTGACGCAGCTCCGGATTTCAATATAAACTGTAAGTCAAACTGCAACTGAAAATAAATTTTAAGAAACTCCAGAGCAAGAAGACCCAGCAAAGGGAGAAACTGGATTTCAGTAACTTCATACATGTGACACACCACATTCCCCAACTCTGGCACTGGATTCAAAATTTTTTTATTTCCCTTTTTCCAAAGCAGTAATCTGACCCCTTGGACAAGGAGCTGAATTCACATACAGAACTCTCTGTTCATCTTCTGAGTTCAGCAACTTGTTCATTGTTACAGGACTCAGGAACTGCTAGAGTGGAACTAATGTTCAGGACCCAAATTTAAACAGGTGCAGCCCAGGGTGGTGGCAGCAGTGGCTGAAGCAGAAATGCTGTTACAGGTGCAGGACATGTTTGTGTTTGCAGAGACACAGCTGCCAAGGGCACAGAACTGGCAGAGGCCTTCACCCAGGGGTTACACGTGACCTCCCAGCGCCAGGCACTGCTCCCACTGGCTCCCTCGCACGTGTGCTCTGCAGTGCTCTGCTCTCAGAACCTGACAGTCCTATGAAGCATCCCCAGAAGCAGGGATGAGAATGTAACACAGAACCTTGCACTAGCCACATCTGGCAGCACCACGAGACATCAAAAGTCATGGGACATCTTCATCCAAATTTATTTATTAATAGGTAACAACATATTCCAAATTATTACAAGCCTTTACTAATCTTTCCATTACTGTCTCAAGTTTGACTGACATGTCAGACTTTTCCAGTAAATGTCAGTGTTCAGGTGCAGAATTAAAATAAAAGCTTAGAGGATAGCAACAGGAAGGTACAAACACCACAGTAAGAGAGGAGCATGACATCTGCTGCAGGCTCCAGGGTCACTCCCGTCGGACTGCTCTAGGCTCAAGTTGTAGCAAGTAACAGAGAAATAATGCAGCTTATGTACTTCAGTTACAAAGCAGCAAGCACAAAAGCATTTTAAGATTTTGTAACTGCACAGAAACTATGCCTAGATTTAGACTCTCTAGGCTCAAGTCCATCTCTGGCAATGGACAACAAGCAAAATAGCTAATACAGTAAAACTTTTCAAGATTCAGAGCCCCAAATATTTTAAGAAACACTTCAGTTGAAGCCTCAGTAAATGCAAACCTCCTCCTTTAGTTTTTGTAATTTCAGTCCTCCTTTTTTCCCACTTTTTTTTAAAATCACAATAAAACAATTCCTCCAAAGGGCTTTCACCACTCAGCTCCTTGCAAAGTCTGTGATTGTAGCTTAGCCAAGAAGAAAGTGGCACACAAAACAGCCATAAATTACAGCACAGCTATGCCATTTAAACTACTTAAAAAAACAGTAATACATAGATGCACATTGTAAACAGGTGCCTTAAAAACATGCTTCTGAGCATCTGATACCAGGTTGTTTTTCCCCAGGGTGCCTGTCCTCCTGTGTGCAATGGGACACGCTGGACCCAGCAGCACCATGGAAGACATGGCCTCCTCTGCAGCTCCAGGCGCAAGTTTTCCCCTCTGACATCTGTGCTGAAGGTGCTGCTGCCCTCAGCATGGGAAAGGTCAGGCTGTTAGTGCCAAAGTGCTGCAAGATGTCCAGTAAACTCCAACACGCTCCATTTTGAGTCTTAACAACGCCTACTCAAGGCTTACTTTGGAATCAAGGCAACAGGGATCATCAAAGGCAGCCCCTCCTTTACTTGCAAAGCCTGACCTAGCACTGTTTGGTTACCCTAATTAACACTTGCACTTTTTTTCCTACAACTATTTAATGCAATTCAGGGGGGGAAAAGCGTACTTCCAAAAGTTCTTGATTTTGCATCTCCTGCTCCCAAAGCACTCAGTCTAGGAGTAATCCTATGAAAACCATCATTACAGCAATTATCATTGAGCTCAGCTAGAAAAAGTCATTTAGTGAAATGACAAGACATGATTCAAGGTACTCATGCAGGATAAAGCAGGGAACACTACCTGGACAGCACAGGCACACACACACACGTATTTACACCTGCACTATTACCTGGAATACTGTTTGTTTGAGGGACACACAGCACTGGCACAGCCCCCCCAGAGCAGCACAGCTCAGTCAAAGTCACGGTTGGTGAGGACCAGTGGCGCAACCAGTGTCCACACGTACAGCACGATGCCAATCCAGCTGGAGGAGATCTTCACCCACACAGATGGCCACTTGCTGGTCATTGTCTCATATGAAGAATCCGGACTGGGAAAGAGGGAAAAGGAAAAAAATAATTTGAATTTTTTTTTCAATGTAACATACTTGTGTACTAAGCCACCGTTCAACACTTTTCAAAGGAGATCATTTCCACTTCACACCTCAAAGGATATATCTACCCTTCTTCCAGGCAGTTCACACCAGCATGACACAAGAACACAATTTGTAAGTTGGTGTCACAGGAAGGTGGAAAAACAAGAGCAGCACAAAAAATAGGACAAGACGCTGTCAAGAAGCTGAAATAATTACAAGGAATCTCTAAGCAAATCTGCAGAAAGACAGTAAATGGTTTACACTTAGACATACAAATAATGTATTTTCCCTTGCCAAAGAACAATACCGAGAGAAATTAATCATCTCGATGTCATATTGACCCACACAGGGCCACAAATCAAATCCACAGCAGGACTATCCATGAAGGGTTACTTCTGAAGAAGTACCTTTCTAGTGTTGCTATTTCGATACATACTGTTTTTTGCCAAATTAACTAGAGACCATAATATGTATTTTTTAATTCTGAAGAATATCTGCTCAAGCTCGTAACAACAATTCACACACAGGAGGACTATTTTATTGTGAGGATTTTTTCGGGAAGCAGACAACCTAGTTTACTTCCACCAAGCCCTATCAAAGAATGGCTGTGTTTGAAAGAGATCTCTGAAGGTTCTCTGGTCCAACTCTGCTATTCCAGCAGGGATACCTAAAGCCAGCTGCCCCAAATGACTTCTGAGTACTTCCAAGGATGGAAACTCCACAACCTCCCTTGGCAAGCTGTGCCAGTGCTCAGTCCCCCTCCTTGCAATGAAAAAGTGTTCCTGATGTTCAGAGGGAATTGGCTCCATCGTCTTTACACCCCTGCTGCAGGTGTTTCTATGCATTGATGATACACCCCTGGGCTTTCTCTTCTCTGAGCTGAACAGTCACAGCTCTCTCAGCTTCTCCTCATATAGCAGATGCTCCAGTCCCTTCATCACCTTTGTGGCCCTATGTTGGACTCTCTCCAGTATGTCCATGTCTCTCTTGTACTGGGAAGCCCCAGAACTGGGGGAGCCACCAGGGTTAAGTAGATGGGAAGAACACATCCCCTTGACCTGCTGATATAACATGTCATTTTTATCCTTTTTCTAGCTCTCTGTACCAGACATAGGCCTAGTGTTTACTAAGAATTTAAGACTTTATCCTGTTCACTTCAGCAGGACATACTTCAGCAGTCCAGTGAATCATGAGAATTATCCTAGAAAATACAGCAGGCATTTGTCAATGAGGTTGCCTACACACAATTTTCAAATTCACTAAATGTAACTCAAACAGTAACCTCTCGTGAGAAGACCCATTCAAGATCTACCTTCCAGAGCACACAACTTGTGCAGCAAGAGATGGCATCTTGTGTGCTGGTTATTAGCATAACATAGGATCAAATGTAAATACCTGTACCAGTTGGTAAGTGTCATCATGATATACAGCGATGCCAGGAAAAGCATGAAGTGAAAGAAGGAGTAACTGTAAGTAACTCCATCCCTCTCATTATCTATAGCTCGGTGAACATCATCTCCATCATCAAGGGAGCCATCACTCCTGGGCATCCCATCCTCTATCAGTGTTGATTCATCACTGGTCAGCATCAGCTTGTTAACTTGGCTGTTGTTGGATGTTCGGATGCTGGATTTGACAGGAAAGGACACGGTACAGTTACTCAAATCAATACAATTTAGTACCTAACAATAAGAAGCAATACAAATTAACAGATTTTTTTTAAAGGAATCTTACCTTGAATAGAGAACACACAGCAGAAACAAAACCAGTCCTACAATTCCTTGTGCATCCCACCACTGCACTACCTGACCTTGGGTTGGAGTGGTGGTGCTGTTGTAACCAATGATGCTCAGCAGACTGGGGTTACAGCGCCTGTCTGTGAGGGAAACTGCATTAGAACTTCCATAAAACAAGAACAGGGCAAATATTTAATAGCACATTTCCATGCTGAATGCACAGAAATAGAAAGGAACTTCGTGACTGTGACAGTCTTGAAGTAAAAAAGCTCTGAATCTAATTTTAGCCTACTGAATCTCTCTAGAGCAGGGAAATGACAGTATATGGCATAAAAATCTGTCTCTTTGAGCACATAAAAGGATTTTGAACTTATGTAAGATATGCATCAACTGCTTTACTATTCCATCTCACATAACTAGATGCAAATAAACTAAAATCTCTGCATATTAAGCTTTAGAAATTCTACTGCTAGAAAACAAGTCTGACAAACATATTCTATAGGTGGGGTACCCAAGTCATGCTAGTAAGTCCATTCCGTAATAACAGTGGTTCCCAACCCACAGCATCCACAGGTAATACTGATCAAATAGCTGAGAGTAGTAGACAATCTTATTTCCCCTTAATCTCTGACTGAGATATGCACGACCCATGTATTCCATCACACAGAAGCACAGAAGATTGCCCACAGTTAAAAGGGTCAGAGACCCAAAGAAAACCACCAAAATCAGTATCTGGCAATTTATTTTAGTCATCAGAATTTCTGAATTTATTTATGTATTTTTAGAGATAGTCATCTGTTTTCAGACAAAATAAACATTTACAACATTTACTAATAGTTGTTTTAAATCCTCAGCTTGGAAAAACATAATCAGTAGCATCCTGGTCACCTAAGAAACATGAAACCTGGTAGGGAGATGAATCTCCCAGACACCTCAGAGGAGTTGTGATGGTCTGCAAAAAAACCACCAAAATCAGTATCTGGCAATTTATTTTAGTCATCAGAATTTCTGAATTTATTTATGTATTTTTAGAGATAGTCATCTGTTTTCAGACAAAATAAACATTTACAACATTTACTAATAGTTGTTTTAAATCCTCAGCTTGGAAAAACATAATCAGTAGCATCCTGGTCACCTAAGAAACATGAAACCTGGTAGGGAGATGAATCTCCCAGACACCTCAGAGGAGTTGTGATGGTCTGCAAAATTTAAGCTTTGGAATACTGAAGTCCTGCCAGTAAATAGTAGAACAACTTCTATGCCATATAAGCAAGTGACAAGCACATTATCTTTGTCCCCTGGTTGCAGAGGGGGCAGAGCTCAGAGCCATGTGGGCATAGCCAGGTTGCTGTTCATCGCTCCCACATCATCACTGGCAGCGCGGCTTCGGGGAAAGGAAAAGGTGAGCACACTCTGGAAGCAGTGCTATTCTGCTTCCCTGTCTCCCCTGGGGAACTTTCCTGGACCAGCCACGTGGGCCCTGCGCTCTCTCACCACTGCCTGTCCCTTCCTGTCCCTCAGGAGAGTGGGCTCTGGGGCAGCAAATGCAGCTGAGCCCTTATGCACACACATTCTATAACCCTGTTCTGATGCTGCCTTGCAAAAAAGGTGAAGACACGATTTACTGCTGAACTGGTTACCCAAAAAGCCACACATTGCTACTACACTTACCTGGCTCGTTGGTCATAGCTGACCAAGTCAAATACATCGTATAAATTGTGATCACCGAAGACTGCAGCAAACCAGACCTTGGCTGAGATTCCTGTACAAAGGAATCACAAACCAGGAAAGTTAGGCAATTAAAAACCACAAGCAGAACTATACTGTGATAACACAAGGGGCAACAGAATTAAAACTGTACCTGAATCCTTGGCAGAATTGACATTACAGAAGCACCAATGCACAGGAGCATATTAACACTGATGAAAGTCTTGTTTTCAGAACAACCTTCTGGGTGAGTGTAATAAACATAAAACAAGACAATAGCTACAAGGGACAGCAGGTAGTTGACAGCTGTAGCTGAGAGCAGAGCTGTGAAGAAACAAAACCATAGTTAAAGTGGTTGATAACACAAACTATTAAAACTGAAATAATACTTCATTATTATCAAGCTTATTATCAAGTATATTATCAATATACAAGAGTTCTGGGCATTGAAATGTAAAAGAAATTCTCAACAGTCTGAAGTCTTAAAAAGAAACACAATACATGGGCATCCTGAAGCCATATTTGATTCTCTAGTGCTCTAACAGCAACCAGGAAAAGCAAGGATAAAGGAACACAGTTCTACTACACACACTCTGGCCAACAGTTTAAATGAGAAACTGAAGAAATACCTCTCCAACAGAAGGTAAAACAAAATGTCATTTCCAAATTACCTCTTAGTAAAAATGTTAAATAGTGAAGTGGCCATTGAATGAAGACAGGCCATGCTGTCTTTTGACACACCTACATTATCACATCTGAAACGCCTTACTAAAATAAGGTATCATTTCTCCAGTGAGATGATTTGTGCTCTCCTTTACTACCTTGGCCTTTCACTCAGCATATCCCTTCAAAGAATGACCAACTGACAGACAGGAAAAACAATTATTTGAGATGATCATGATCAACATGAAGAACTAACTGGTTACTTTGTTTTTAATCAATGTTTAACGTATAATGCAACCTGTGGCTGAAAAAACCACAAAAACCTGCAGTTGCCACTTCTCTGATATTATGATGCACAGAAAGCTCCACCTGAATATGAGGAAGAACTTAATTACTGTGTGAGTGACTGCACCCTGAAACAGGCTGCCCAGAGAAGCTGTGGAGCCTCCCTCACTGGAGATAGTGAAGAACCGTCTGCACACAACCCTGTGACATGTGCTCTGGGATGACCCTGCCTGAGCAAGGAGGTTGGACCACATGAGCTGCTGTGGTTCCCTCCAAGCTCACCCATTCTGTGACTGTGTGAAACTGATGCCCTGCTCCCAGGCATTAGATCTTATTACTCAGAGGCTGCTGCTCCTCTCCCTGCTCCCCCTTACTTAACTGGAAATCAGAAGGACGTCAATGAAGCTGAACTACACCACCTGAGAAAATGATACTTAGGCACAAAGCAGCCCTTCTGCACTCTGGTAAAATGCACTATTCAGTGAATAACTTACTTAACATAATGCACACTAAATGAAATTTTAAACCTGATCGTAGAACCGTCCCTTACCTGCATACCAGCATCTTGAGTTTCCTTCCTCCATTTTTTCAACCCAAGATTCATTCCAGGAATGGGCAAAGTCAATAAGCAAGACCAGCTGAATAAGAATAAAGCAGAATGCTCCAGCCATACCTACATAAAACCACACTAAAAGAGAAATTAAACAAAATCAGTTAAGAATCATAGTGATTTACCACTCTTAGTGTCCCTAAACAGAGAAGCACTATAGTTACACAGTTAAATTAGAACTGTAGGACATCAGCATGCACTTACGTTTCTTTTTAAACTAAATATGATTACACTATGATACAGAGAAAGACAATATTCCCTCACCAGTAGTAAAGGGTCCCTCTGGTATGAAGAAAGCTCCAACACTAATTGCAAGTGCTGTTGCAAATTTAAAGAACCAGAATCTAAAGGGAAATAACAAAATAAAAAAAGGCAATTATTAAGTCTTGTCTAATTCACACATAAAATATACATCTTTGTTGGTTTTTTAATTCACTCATTCTTGCTTCTTTTGAAGCAGGATAAAATTTTTACTTTACCTGCCCAAGATTTTTGTTCTCCAAAAACTTACACTTAAACTGTGCTAGACTGACACAGAGTTTGACAGCTTTCCCAGAGACACCTTCTTACTCATGAATTACAAATTAAGCCAACTCCGAGTTGCTTTTTTTCTTCCTACGAACGCTTTAAACGAGAGCAGAGAGATTACAGAACTGTCTGCATATCAGAAAAGTGGGTTAAAAAATCCCTACCTGTTTATAACATCAAAACGAAAAAGGTAGAAGATCTGATTGGTGCCTACAAGGACAAAAAACATTAAGCTAGAGCTCCCTACCAGTCTCAATTCACTTCCTACCTGAGAGAGACATACAAAAGTCCAGATTTTTCCCACCCAACTTCAGATTCTTTAGGCCTACTGCTGATGAGGATTTATCAAAAAAAAACCCAAAATCAAATTAGTTATCCTGAACAGAAAAGACACAACTGAATTCTAAGTCCCTGTTTCAGTGTAGTGTCACTGGCATTTTTTCCAGTAAAAGATATGCATTCATATACCACCAAAACAAATCAGATGTTTCCCAGAAAGCATACAAGTAAGTATCTTCCACCAAAGAGTCACCAAACTCACTCCAAACTGTATACACTGTATACACAAACTGTATAAATATACCCGGCATAGGGAACTTCAAACTGTTATGCCAACAAAACTGTAAGGAGGTGAAGACTATTTTTGATGATCCCAGTGACACGCAGCTCCAAATACAGGCATGGTGCCATCTACATGTACTTCAAAACAATGTAACAGCACAAACACATGTACCACACCCTCACACTATCAAACACTTGTCAAATTTTCAAGTTTTCTACCCCTTCTCATTTCTTCCCATACTCTGAACAAGTTTAATCTTTCCCGCTATCTGTTACAATCCAGTGATGGAGACCAGAAGAACAAGTGCCAATTGTGCAGAGAGGAATGATGTGAGATGACAGAAGTGTAGAATATGGGACAAAGTGGACTCATTCCTGGGAGATAGAGACTAAATCCAGTCTGAAAGCTGAATTAAGTTACAACATTTACAGTGCAATATATAACCCACTAAAACTAAAACTAGTTTTTGAATCTTTTTTATTCAATGTCATTCTCAATTACAGAGATAAGAATGAGTTTAAGTTCATATATATTTAACCTCTAATTCCAGAATTTAAAGGGATCTTAACACCCTACCGCATATGAGAACCAAAAACAACACTCATCTGAAATAACACCTAGAGCTGCTGTACATTCTGTGCAAGCCAGCAAATATCTCATAAATACATTAGAATTGGGTTCTTTCTATCGTTTTTATAAACCTGAAGCGAGAAACCACTCTGACTGCTGTTAACAAAACAGAGAAGGTGAAAAATGGCAGTAGACCACATTATTGGGCTTAACTTGCATGCAAGCATGAAAAGTTAGTACACATATATGAAAAAACCTAATATTCTGACTATTTCAAATCCCTGACAAAAAGATTACATCTCAACGTATTACTGAACATACCCACAATTTCAAAAATCAAAACCCATAAAGCTTTTCATAAAGCTGACTGTAATGTGTATTATTGAAGCAACTATTACAGAAGTGTTGAAAGTAATATTATTCAATATTTTACCACTAACAGTTAAAAAACATAATTTTTCCTTTTATCCTCGTGCTGATGTTAGATTGGCTAAGAAGAGCAAACTGCTATGGGTTGCATAAACAGGACCTAAATTTGTATTAGAGTGCACAACTCCAAATAAGGTTATCAAGAAGATTCCAAACACTTAAGAACAGTTTTAGGTAAAAAACATTCTACATCATGTAAAATGTGCCTTTTGCTGTTAAAAATAATAATAAAAAAAACCCCACAACAAAAAAAATCACTCAAAACACAGCTGTGATATAAAATGTACCTGAACCATTTTCTTCTTGCTTGTAACAAGCAAGTTCTCTTGAACAAAGCAGGGTTAAACTGAGTTACTGCTGCTAACATATCTTAATACTGTACTGTCTTTTTCCTTAGGCCAAAAAAACCAAAAGTAAACAAAGCAACATTCTACTCAGTCTTAATTATTTGATTTTCTCATACAGAAACCATTTGAAGCTTTTTCTCATTTTATGTTAGACATATTTAATCTTACTATATCAAATACAAAATAAAGTTACTTCATCATTTTAACTGTTCATAGCTTCCGTTAAATACAGTCACCTTGAAAAAGTAGTGGTCTAAGCAATCACTGTGACCACCAAAACCAGGCACCATAAATGGTTTTAGGCTTTTTAGCCTCATGTCCTCTTACAAATATTTACATCTCCTTGGTTCAAGAAGCTACATTACACGTGGAGAGAGCCTGAAGACAATGACTTGTGTCAACTCACAAGGTGAAATTCCACTATATTCTTCCATCTGATAATCCCAACTAAAATGAAATACAGAAGAAAATCTATTGGAAAGCTCAGAAACTAAACACATAATTCATTTCTTTTTACAGAGGAGCGACTGAAGAAAAGATAGCAGAAAGAGATGTTTTATACATCTCTATAGATATATATGTGTAACTGTTGCAACCTTTAAAAGAAAACTGTTCAGAAAAGAAAAAAAGTTCTTACAAACTTCGAAGTTAAAAGGAATGTAATTCCCAGAGGACAGATGAAGCTTTTCAATCTTTCTATATCTTGAAAAAATCTCAGTGGAATGAAACTTTGTGCCGTTATTCATCTCTGAATTTCATCATCTTTGAACAGAAGTGGAATTTCTCATCTTGGGAATCCTCTGGACACGTTACCCAATGTCAAAATTCAGGCTCCGAAAAGCAACAGCCAAGCGTATCTTTTCCTCTTACAAAAACGGATCACTAACTCATCTCAGCACTCGTTTCTGCATCTTACCCATTGTGCACTGCTGCTCGTGGGTCGTTGCTGCTCTTCACTTTGATCATCAGCAAGGAGAAGAGAAGGAAGAACATGGCCATGCCAAAGCACACGCGGTACACGGCTTTGTAACCAACCAGCACGTCACAGTTCACGTGGCCCTGCACACCAGGAATACTTGTCCCCATCCCTCCATCACAAAATCCAGGAATCTGTGACAAATACAAGATACTTCAGTGATCTCTAAAAGACCTCCTGTGAGTAAATGTATACTAATAAATTGTCAATATGCAATTCATTAATATTGTAACATTATGCAACTGTAACACTGTTAGAAAATACAACACTGAAGGACTGCACTGTTAGTTATGGTCCAACTAGAATATCTAACACATTAAAGGAAAAAAAAATCTGCACAGGCATATTCTGAACAAAACCAAAAATAAATCTTATCATAGAACAGTTTGGGTTGGAGGTGACCTTTAAAGCTCACCTAGACCACCTCTGCCGTGGGCAAGGACATCTTCAACTAGATCAAGTTGCTCAGAGCCCCATCCGACCTGAGCTTAAATGTTTCCAGGTGTGAGACTGGGATCTTACTCACAACAGGTTTTTTTTTTATGTTATTAGCAATTTCAGAATTTCTCAAAGAAACGCAGTTTTCACTTGTTTATCTGAATCAAGAGATAATCAAAGAACTCGGAATTGGTAAATTTGATTTGACAGTTACTATCAGGCTTATGACACAGCTAGGAGGAGGCAGCTTGCTTACATCTCTTTAAAACAGACACAGCCTTTCCCAAAAAAGTATCACCATCAATTGGGTGTAACTTCCGCATGAAAGAGCTGAGAACATTCTTTCCAGTCACTACCAGGACATGAGCAACTTCTTTCAGAAGTCAAATCATAGTCCTGAAGGCTGTAATTTTCTTTCCTAGGTGACTAACATGGCTCTCACTGAAGCTCTAAGGTGGTAACTATACCAATCTGAAATACATATTTACAGATGAATCATTTAGGGTGAAAAAATGTCAAAAGCATGCCTAACCAAAGTTACTGAACAAAGTTATCTACTGAAAAAAACTAAAGACAGCAAAACAGAACTCAAATACATGCAACTCAAATTCAGTGAACCTGTAAGTTCTATCACAACTCACATTACTACTCTCCAATTTTACACACAATACTGCATTTTCATATAACTAATAAACTACAGAATCCTACAAACACTTCCTAATTCCCTGAGTGGAAAACAGGCTGCTATGACTAGTGAAAAATATTTTTGTTATGCATTGCAGACTTTAAAACAGAACTTTAACTGGTGCAGCAGAATGAAATTAGAAGACATCTTAGATTGGGGTTATTTTTTTTAATCGCAACCACAACAAAAATCAATTAAGTGCCATAAATACAAGCACCTCAGTAATACATAATTTGAAACTACACATACATACATTAAACTTTCTGGTTTGATGTAACATTTCTTCTGCTCTGAGCAATTCAAGAAGAGGTGCAACTTTACGTTAAAATAGTGTTTCTCGTCTATAAAGGAATTTTCCCACAAGTTCTTTGTTTATTTCATTTACAATGAAATGAATGGTGACTGTGAAGCACAGGTGGCAGCAAAATTACCCATTTCCAAATAAAATCCATGCTTTCAAGGTGTCAGTTACTATTATCTGTGTCATTTGTTCTACCAAACATGCTAGCAATTAAGTAACCTGACCTTCTTCAGCTGCTCTTCCATGCCTGGTATCAGCATCACACAGGCAACGCTCACGCCAAGAAGTAAAAAGAAGGCATAAATCAGCCGAGTTATGGTGGAGTTGTTTCCACTGGGGCAGCATCGGCAAAGCAGGCACGGGGCACTTCCACACAAGCATGGTATCTGGCAGAGAGACAGGATATAAATTATTCAAAAAGCTTTGCGTTACTAGACTTCAATATTTAATCAGGCTGTGGGGATCATGAGATGGAAAATGACTCATCCTGTGCATCCCATCACTAGTGCAGACCAAGTCTCTGCAACACGTTACAGAGACACCCAACAAGAGCACTTCCCACTGCGCTGCTGCACACTGAAATCAGGGCTATGCCAGAAGCAATCACTTAGCCATTCAGAAGAAATAAAGACTGCATTCAGGCTCATTTGTTCTCTTGAATTTTATTTGATTTCATGCAAGGATTGTTTTTAGTTAATATGCTACCTTCCGCAGCTGCAGAGATTAAACAAACGCACCACAGTAAAGAGGTACGAGCACAACTGTCATGTAGGCACATCCTCAGCACCTGGCACAGCGGGGATGCAACCCTCACTGGGGCCATAAATATTTCCAAAACACAAAAAAACAGGTACAAGAGCCTAAAGTTTAGGTTGCAAATTATTTCATATTAGCAACTACTCACATACCACATAATTCTGTTAGCTTGCAAAATCAACCTATGCAGTGTAAAAGTTACGAACAGCAAGAACAGAGCAAATACACAGTACATGTGTTATTGGTACCAAGTATCAACAGCAAAATGGGATGGGATGCTGTACAATTGTAATACTACAAGAGAAAAAAAAAGTACGTGTAGTTAAACAGAAAATTGTGGGAAGAAAGGAAGGAAGCAGATAGTGCTATTTCACCAGAGAAGGGGTTGGAGAGCAGGGAACAATTCTCTGCCACTTACTGGGTGACAATTCAGGAAGTAAAAGAACAGCAAGGTCCCACAAGTGAACATCAGCCAAAGGAGGAAAAGTGCAATCAAAATGTGTGACCACTGCCCTTTCTGAGTTACAACAGACCATGCTACCTCTGACAAGGAGTTAAAGCCCAGCTTCTCCCCCAGCACACATCCAGGGACACCTCCACCACGTGACAAACGTGATGAAAGACAGTCAGCCGGTCATGTAAGGACATGAGTAAGTACAAGGCATGTGATCAGGGCATGTCAATCACCCAATATGACTGGCATGTGTCAGAAAGAGTTCTCAGAACTTTAGTCATATGACAAACAAAAATGCCAGCAGTCTGCTCCTACCGGAAAAGCCCCAGGGGTTGCTGGGAAAAGCAGACATTGCCACAACACTCCTGGCAGCCTCCTGAGAAGCCCTCAGGAAGAGGCTGATTATCCTTCTTACAACCAGACTCACACATCGGACCCACAAACTTGGTTTTTTAAATAACCTCCTTGTATTCTTTCTTTTTTGTACATGCTCCTTCCCAAGGATGCAAGAGTCAGGAATTTTCACTCCACTATGCTACAGAATCATCCTTAAATTAGCAAACTTCACCATTAAACTTATCTTGCTAAACCAGTGAAACTAGGCAGATTTCATTATAAGTATTTCAGGATGTAAAAGCTGTTATATTGCTCTTTTTTACCTTCTCCTCCACTCAGTATCATTATAGCATAAATAATATGACGGTATTAATTACAGGAGATTTCATCTCAATATAATAAAGAAATTATTTAGATTGAGAGCAATGAGACACTGCAACAACATCCCCAAGGATATGGTACAGTCTCTATTACTTGAGATTTTCAAGATGCAACCAGACAGCATATTAGATCATCCCTTTCAGGCCTCCTTTTCCATAAAGGACTGACAGGGTGGTCCTTTGAGGCTGTTCTGTGATTGCAAGCAACTACATTAGGGGCATCTGTGCTTCCTAAGTAGGAAATGTATGGTACATATTGGCTCAGAATGCATCAGAATTTTATAGTACTACTGTATTACACTATTTCCTATACACACAAATAACCTTCCTTCTGTTAAAAAAATTACTTTCTTGAACTAATTCTGTCTGCATTAATATTTCTAAATATACTGTGGAATAAAAGGTTGAGTTTGGTAGAATAGAATATATGACTAGGCTCATCTGCCGCAGAAAACCTGGGGAAAGGAGCACCTGGTAAAAAATTCACTTCTGTAATGAATGCCAGCGTTAAACTGTTTGTTAAATATCTAAATAATTCAAACAGCTTATTCCCGAGTGCCTCAGGGGAAGACAGAAGAACGCATGCTTCTAGAGACAGGAGAGACTTGCAGTAGCTGAAACGAGGATGATTGAGTCTCCACCTCCCTCTGAAACAATGTGCCCCAAGAGACGCAATACACCTCACTGACGAGTCTGAGCTCCAACACCAGCTTTTAAAACATTTTGCCTGCAAACAGCTCATGCTTTCAAGCTGTGATCATGCACATCCCTGAACAAGAGACACCAACTGATATCTGATACTATTTATACAAGTTAGCCACTTATACAAGGAATTGTGTTACAGCCCATGTTCCTCTTTCTTTGGCTAAAGAGAATAAAATACATACCACTCCAATAAAATAATGTTATAACATTGGCAAAACCACTTCTAACAAGTTAAGAGACTTCAAAAAGAACAGAAAGCAAAGAATATTCAGCCCATGGAATTCAGCTTATCAGAAGAGGAGACAAGGACAGGTTGTGCCACTTTCTTCCTAAATTTGAAGCAACACTCCCACAAAAAATCCAATAGTACAAATAGTAAGATTCTACCATGCAGATCAAAGCTTAACTTCCCAGGTGAGACTCAGCTCAGTCAGAGATGCAGACAAAAAGTTACCCTGCAATTACTTTTTCACTTGTTTTCATAAGAAAGCTTAGACAACAGTTACTAAGTCAAAACTGCATAAAATCTCTTGCCTTCCAGAAACTTTTGTACCTACCTACCAACTCATACCCCTTTAAATTTTTGAGGAAAAATAAGCAGCTCAGTGGTATTTACTAAGGCAAAATAAGAAAAGACTGCCCACACACCTATTCTGGGAGCAGCCAGCTGGGCAGACAAGTCAATTCACGCTTGCTAAAGTAGTGATTTCATTCTCCAGGGCAGTGGAAATTGCATGACAAAAACAGAATATTGCAGGAGAGAGGAGGAGACAGAAAACCTCACAAAATCACTCAAACGTTACTGCCCCTGTGGCACACAGAACAAGTTTTTAATATCAAGTATAATCTTCCTACTGAATAATGACTAAATGATTATATACTAAATTAAGTATTTGAAAAAACACTAAGCCTCTACTGGGCCTAGTCAGGTTTTAGCTACATCGTCATTCCTACTCTTAGCTTAAAGACTCTGAATCAATCAACATCTTTGCTTTCACAAAGAATATTAAAGCGAGCAAAACAGCAGCTCAGCTATTTCAGAGAACAGCACAACAGAGGCAAGACACAGCAGTGGGAAAATGCCACTGCCTTACCAATCTAGGCTGTCAGGATCAGAACACTTTTGGTGAGATGGGTGTGTTCTTATGGTTTTGCCATTATCCCCCATCTCTGACAGCCTCCCCCTTGCTCTTAAAAATGCTCACCTGAAGCACTGCCTGATCAGCACACAGGAGGGGAGAGCTCTAACACACAGCAGTGATTCACCACATCCAGAAGAAACAAGCGTGGCATGAGGCCTGATGCCGAGGCCTTAGGCAGAGCAGCTCTGCACAGCACAACACGTGGCCCTGCAGAGAAGCAGCATCGACAGCAGTGTCCTCACAGGCAGAGGAGCTTTCCCGGCCCTGGCACAGCCAGCACCAGCACCAACTCCACTACATTTGGTTCAGCTGCTCCCTCACCCTCACTGTTTGTTTCTTTCTCTGAGCCACAAAGTGTGGACATACCTACCCTCAGAGACCAGCATGGACAGATTTGTCCCATTAAGAACTGTCATACAGGCTCTAAGTGCTGATTAGCTGTTGTGGTATTTTGAGGGGGTCTAGCTTTTTGGGTGTGGTAGGGGCCAAAAGATGGCTCCTCTAAAGAGCTGCCAGAAGTTTCCACAGCTGTCCAGCCAGGGCCTATCTCTGATGGACGGGCTGTTAGCCACCGCTGGGCCAATTAGGAAGGAAGGTAACACCTCTGTGACAACATATTTAGGAAGCAAACTGAGAAGTAGGCATGCGCACGCCATTGTAGCTAGAACCATGTAGCAATAGATATGTAGTTGTTAGGCAGAGGAAAGGAGTACAGCATATAAAAGAAACAGCAGATACGAGCACCTGCGAAGTCAGCCAAGAAGAAGGAGGGAGGAGGAGGAGGTCCTTAAATCATCGGAGATAAAAATGGCTCCGCAGCCTGTGGTAAGGGACTGTACCAAATGCCGAGATCCATCCCCACTACAGGGCAGGAGGGGGGGAACTTCTACAGGAGGGACTTTGATCTGGTGAGGAACTGACACAGATAATGAGGCTTCTGCTCCTGGGGACTGGACTGAAGGAGTCAAGTTAAAGCAGCCGTGTGTCACCCTTACCCTAAGTTTGGATCAGCCTGACCTGTAAGAAAAAATCCAGGGGCGGCAGGTCCAGGCAGGCTGCCTGCCAACTTCTGCGAACCTGCCACAGTGCCAAAAGAGAGAGAGAGTATCTGTGAACAGGGGAAAGAGACGGAGAAAACCCAACCTCCCTTCCAGGTATTTTGGCTAAGAAGAGAAACATCTGAGGACTGAACAACTAGGAGGCAAAACCCCCCAGGTTCCCTTTACCTTCTGGGAGAAGGAGGGAGGGCTGCTGGGGGGAAGGGGAAAGAAAAGAGAAAAAGTGGTTCAAAAGATGGGGTTTTTTTTGCTTGCTCCTTTCACTCTGTAATAAATTTACTTTATCACTTATAAGTTTTGAGCCTGTTTTAGCCTGGCTGTAATTCTGTCCACTCAGGGTTCTTATCTCAGCAACACATTCCTTTAAAGGGGGGCAGAAAAAGTGGCCTTTCGTTGGGCCTTGGCCTTTGGCCAGGGCAAAACCCCAACAGCTGTGGTTTAAAATGTGGAAAGAAAACCCAACAATTGAAAGCCATCAGGGAAAAAAAAAAACAACACCAACAAAGACAACCCATCCTGATTTGTTTGGGCACTTTAGAGGAGGGTATAAAGATTAGCTACTCACAGTAAATCTGCCTTAATTAAGATTATGTTCTCATGCAAATCATTTTATCTAACAGGCCATTAGCTGAAGTTCTCTGTAGAGAAACACTCAAGAACAAGTACACCACGGGTTCTTCATGCACAAGAAACACCAACCAGAAAGGCTGTTTATGAATTTGAAAATGCAGTACACATTAACTCGAGTATTTGAATTAAAGCCTATAGTCACGCTGTCACTAAGTATTTGGCAATAATTTAAAACAAAAAAGTTAAATATATTCAGCTAATAATTAAAGCCTAACTGGCTAAACCATTAAGTAGTGTTTAAAATGTTAATGAGAGCAAAATGAACACTGACAGTACTTCATTAACAGGGTGTTATTGGTGTTCTAGTTGATTATTTCCATGCATATCAGCCTGGAAGTTAAATCATACAGATTTTGCCGTTCTATGATCATTTCATATAATTTGTACTTGAGAGTAAAGGATTATGTATCATCTCTCTTAATTATATGTCACTCTGTACCAGGGATGCCAAAGCCCATACATTCAGATATCACAAAAAACAGGAGCTTGGATAAATGGGAGGTTTTGTTATATCACTAAAATGTGTGTATGAACCCTTTAATTAT
This sequence comes from Climacteris rufus, assembly GCA_013398175.1. Lineage (NCBI taxonomy): Eukaryota > Metazoa > Chordata > Aves > Passeriformes > Climacteridae > Climacteris > Climacteris rufus. Next base: position 708,274 of record VZRZ01008247.1, read on the forward strand.
AGGTAATTTAATTTAATGCATGCATGATACAATATATTTGGTATGAAAAATTCAGATTTTCACAATCCTACTGGCATTTTTACAGCTGACGTCTAAAAACTCACAAACTACCTGACTGTATCTATATACATAGGGACTACTCTTGGAAAGACATACCTCTTATGGATAAAAGAGCAATGCCTCAGCTGAGGACTCACTACCAGCTCTCCTGCATAGTGCAAACAGTTTTAATGCCACCTCAAACTGCTGTTTCCCATTAAGAGAAATCACCTGACGCTGCTCAGCACGGTGGTGACACATCACCACGGATTACTGTGCCGCGAGGAAACGGTGGCTCGGCAACACAAAGATGCTACAAAGGGTGGAGCTGCTCAAGACAAAGCCGTAAGAAAGAAGAATTAAATAGAAATATCAGAATCAGGGAAACGTGCGAGTTTCCATTTTCCGAAAGAAACGCTGGAGTTCAAAGCATTTGATCAGAATCTTTACAGATGCGGGGAGGGGTGATTTCTGCGGACACCGTAACACCTCCTGCAGCGTAACGCGGATTAAGCAGGGGCCAGCAGAGCGGCAGGCCAGCCTGCCTGGGTCATGGACAAAGCTCCTCACAGCCCCGGCGAACCGGCTCCGATGGATCCCCAGGGATCGCCGGAGAAGCCCGAGAGGGGCGAACACGGCGGGGACCGCCCTCTCCAGCCCGGCGGGCAGAGAGCCCTGCCCGGGAGGAGCGGGGTCAGGGGCCGCTCGGGGAGGGCAGAGCCCGGCTGGGGTCGGGCAGAGGCTGGGAAGGGGGCCCGCAGCCTCCCCGCGCCGGAGAAGAACGAGGAGGAGGACGGAAGACAGCGCCACAGCCGCCCCCGGGAGGCACAGGCGGAGGAGGCGACGGGCGAGGCCCGGGTGGGGCGGGAAGGAGGGAGGGAAGCAGCGGCCTGCGGCGGGCAGGGAAGGGAAGGGAAGGGCAGGGAGAGACGCCGCGCCGCCCGCGCCCACCTTACCCAGCTCGCCAGGGAGCAGAGGCCCAGCACGCCGCCCATGGTCCCCGGTGGGCTCGGGCTCCGGCTCGGGCTCCTCCAAGATGGAAGCGGCGGCCGCGGCTCCCGACGCCGTTGTTTACGGCTCCCAGCGGCGCTTCCGGCTGCTCTGACGGCACGGACACGTCACTTCCAGCCCGGAGCAGCCGCGCTGCCCGTGGCCTCTGCGAAATGGGGAACGTGGCGGGGTTGTGTGAAACTGGGATGTTCTGGGATGTCAGGTCTTTGTCACCTTCAATCCCAATAAGCAAGAAAGCAGAACTAACCAGGGGGACAGGCAGCAGCCAGCATCTCTCTGTCGAAGCCATCCAGGAACTAAAGCTTACAGCTTGTTAGTTGTAAGCTTATGTATGTCAGTAGAACAGATAGTCAGGGACATCTGGTAACTAACAGACTTTAAGGATGTAGTAAATCATGATGTTGATGCATGCCTATGGATGCGTTATTGGCAAAATACTTGAGGTCCATGTATCCTATGGCTGAAGTATGTTCATAATAATACTAAAAAGTCACACCTACAGGTCAAAAAGACTCCTGGCCAGGTGCCGACCCTTCCCCTAAGCATGCACAGATGTCAGCTGGGGTTACGTAGCTTCTACGGAAATTCCTAACTAATCATTTTATAGGGGCTGTACTTGGAAAGCTACTGACTCTGAATTTCTGTGTACAAATAATGGTCCCAAAGAACATGCTTGATTTGCAGAACACCACCGAGCACCCAGGCTTGTGCAACTCTGAAATAAGTAAATAATCTGTGTCTCAAGTGTGTCATTATTGGCTTGTTGCACACAGTCCAGTTTTGTGGACAACAGGCTGGTGGCAACCTCCCAAGTCTCTGCCATCCCCTGGGAAGGCAGGTGGCTACCTGGCTGTGGCTGCCTATGCCCACTGTGCTTTGGTCACACACACAGCTCCGGTGTGTGAGAAGGACACCAGGTTGTTAAGAGCTGGCCTGTGCTTCTCCTTTGCCTCCCCACACGGAGTGCCGGACAGCAGGGAAGATGTTGCCTGGAGCAATGGGCCAGGCTCCCCACGACAGCTGCCAGCCCTCGCTGTGCTCTTTCCCAGCACCTCCCGAATTTGGCCAATGGGCTAGAGTGGGATGGCTATAGTCTCCCACACCTGCCCAGTGCTCATCAGTAGGCTTCATCCCATAAAAACCATGCAACATTTTCACCACTTCATATCTTATTAGGGATCATGCTTCTTACAAGTACCGATAGTGTTGAGCTTGCAGGGCTTTCTGGTGGTGCTATGTAGAAGATGAACACAGCCCCAAAAAAAGGAAAAAGGTCCAAAAAACAAAATAGTCCCAAAAGAAAAAGTAGTGTTTAAAAATCTTTAAAAATGAATCAGACAATAATGAACAGAAAATTTAGGTAATACATTTAATAATACAGACATTACAGTACATAATATTTATACAGATATTTATATAAATATTTAATAATAAAGGCATTATAATACCAAGGATACTGTCTCAGCTGAAAAATACAACCCTTTCATTTGCCAAAGGTGTCTTAATATCCAAAACTAGACACTTAAGAAGGATACATAAGGTGATTTTTTAAATAAAATACTTAGCAATATGAGGCAGAATGGTTCATATCATTTTACAAACGAAGAACATTTTTGTCTCTCACAATTTTCCCTTGTATAACACAAGCACCATAAGCCCAGCAGTTCTCCATATAGTTAGGCAGTGCCCATGTATGTGCTAGGAATGTGCTCTGCATAAGCAGAAGTTAAACCATTTTGTGAACAGTGTTGACCCTGCTGTGTTTTTTGTCCCCCTCCAGTTGCCCATAAGCCATGAGTGTGTTTCTCCAGGACCTACAGCATTGCTTCGTGAAGCATTCGGCACCACGGTAAAGCAGCATCAGAACATGGATAGACTTCCTTACACTCACAAATCTCAGAAAAATATAAAAGCACCTCCAGACCTTCCCAGACAAGATTTACAACCACACACACAAAGAGAACATGTAAGGGGAAAAAAAGCAAATAAACCATGGCTGTAATGGGGCCTCCTTCATCTCTGTGCTACAATGCCAAAATCATACCAAACATCAGCATAACATTCGGGGGAAGCAAGATGTTCAGCCTTCAAAATTGAAGGAGAAAAATGAGAAAGGCTTTTGTTCTCGCGACATGGAACTGCATCTGAAGATCCTCTCCCCTAGAGGGCAGTGCAACTTAAAGAATGGAAGGATCTCCTTGGATGCGTTCAAATGGAAATCGGCAATGTGAAGATGCGGTTTTTATCTCAACAATATTAACAGAAAAGATGCTCTACAGGGGTGTATTTTTCTGGAATGAATCTATGTACAGAGTACGATACTCCATTTCTCTTACTTTAAGCCATTTTTAGTGAAATCTACAAAAAAAACCACCTTCCCCCCCCTTGATCTTCTAAATGAAAAGTAATATTGAAATAATGTCTGTGATAATAGATTATGATGTCCAAGTTTCGATCTCTATTGTAAGAAAGAAGTGGAACACAGGAGAATAAAATTCTTATTTCTGATGGACTATGCAAAGACTTGCAATAGAGATATCAGAAATTTAATGGAATTCTGAGGCCGTATTATTCAAAACTGACCTAGATATAAATATAATATTGATTAAAATAGATATGATTGTAGAATCAATGTTCCTCTTTATCTCCCTCTTGCAAGTTTGCTGTTTTTGTGGGTTTTTTAATCTAACAATACCTGTTTATGTAGATCAAAATCAAATAATGCAATGGATTTAAATGGTAAAGCATTATCATGTATGTTTCTAAAATTATGTCTTGTCATCCTGAAAAATACATTGCTGAGTAGACATTGATTAATAACATTCTTTTTTTCTTTCTTTTTTTGTAAATATGTATGGATTTAACCCTTCTTTAGAAGAGTGGTTAATCTGAAACTGTTGTATACAGCTATACTGTCAAGCAAAGAACAAAAAATCATCAGATAGGGCAAACTGCTGTCACTCCATTCATAGCAGAAACAGATTAGATGCAGATTGGGTCAAGATTGTTATTCCTATTAAGCCTGATCACAGCCATTGCAAGTGAGAGAGGAAAAATTATTTCTTCTTCTGTTACTGTTACTGTGTGCCTGAAATAAGTGCTCTCCAAGGTAAATTAACAAGACAGTTTCACATCACTACATAATACTGTGTTCTTAATTGGAAAAGACAGAAACATTTGTAATGAAATCAACCCCCTTCAATTTGTGTAGCATAGTATGGTTCAGTGTTCCTAAATAATTGGCATTTTGGAGGCTGCTGCTAGCATTGTAACAGTGTGTGATGGATGCCTTTAAAACCCAATACTGACAACTTTCAGTCTATTCCCATCTTGCCTACTGGTCCAGTATGAGAAGAAACATGAGAAGGTTTGTGTTTGTATCGCTCATCCTGGGGATAAGTCTAAAGAAACAAATGGAATTCATCAAGAATTTATTTATTCTCCTAATTTTTCATCAGCCAGCAAGATTTTAGAATCCATCTGTATTCTTCAAAATCATTCTGTCTTATGTATTGGAGTGCTCACCCAAGTGAGGTGTCTGAAAGTACCTGAGGACACATCACTGGCATTGTATTAGGCAGCTTCCAGTCTCAAGAGAGACCTTCCTGCAGGGGCTTTGCTGAAGGCAGCTTTCAGCACAAGTTAGGAAGGAGTCTGATCATGAGCATTGTCCCCCCAGGCTCAGTATTGGAGTCAGTCCTGTTTAATATCTTTATCAACAATCTGGATGAGGGGACCTAATGCTGCCTCAGTCAATTCGCACATGACACTTAGTTGAGTGGGGGTGTTGATCTGCTGGAGGTCAGGAAGGATCTGCAGAGGGATCTGGACAGGCTGGATCAATGGGACAGAGCCAATGGGAGGAGGTTCAACAAGGCCAAGTGCCCAGTCCTATACCTGGGTCACAACAACCCCACACAGCACTACAGGCTGGGGGAAGAGTGGCTGCAAAAAGGCCTTGTGGAAAAGAACCTGGGGATGCCAGTTGACAGTCAGCTGGGCATGAGCCAACAGTGTGCCCAGGTGGCCAAGATCTGAAGCCAGTTGTTTACTGAAACAAGGATTTTTAATATAACACTTCAAATACAGACATACATACATATATACATGCATAAAGTAGAACTGTTACAGAAAATTTATATATTTTAAGAGAAGATACTATTTTTACTTATTTTTATTTATCTGCAGGGATATTATTGGAGCTACACTGATACACACCAGCTGTTAGTGGTCTGCATAACCAATGACCTTCTCTTCATTCTCAAAGGCATTGAAGATGTATTTCCCTCAATTATGAGTTTCAGCTAAGAATAAAGTTTGCCAGTTAGGAGAGGCAATACAGAGGTTCTGATCTTCTTAAAAGGTAATCATGAGGAAGTAAAACAATGTAGGATTTTATTATTTGCTCTATGAAAGTGTTTAAGTGTTGCAGGAACAAGAAGGCAGGAACTTAGGGATCATGCTGGTGTTAGGACTGGTATTTTGGGCACTGTGGCTAGTTTTGAAGACACTGATTAACGCTGGCTCTGGGGGCCTGCTCGAGGCCACTCAGCGTTAGTTTGGGAGTGACCCTGGTTTCCTGGGGGCTGCTGCTTGCAGTTTCCCCAAACACAGGGCATCCTCTGGCAGCTATTTCAGTGCTGGCTCCTCTGGAGGTGAGAGAGCCCCAGGCCGACGTCATGGGCACCGGCGAGAATAAAGGCCAGAGAGAAGTGCCTTGGTGTGATTTCCAGCTCTTTTTTTTTTTCCCGGGGAGAAGCAGCAGGAAAGGCAGGAGAGGGTCCGGGGTCCAGGAGAGGCGGTGTGAGGATCAGGAAGAGCTGGAGGCTTCAGGGACCAGGGACGAACGAAGTGGAACAGCAGGGGTATGTTGCCCTGATTTTTGCAGTTCTGGATGTTGTCATTCTTTTGTAGCTAGTTTCTCACACTTTTCTATGTAAACTTGGCCATGTTATTGTAACTGTATCTTATAATTTACATTCCTTTCTCCTGGACACAGAACTTCGATGGACATTTCCTTTGACCACTGTGATTGAGGGAGGAAGAACTTGTTTCCTCCAATGAATAGTGATTTCTAAATGTATATAAAATAAAAGAAGACGGGCCTTGCCCCCCTTTACTGCTCTCTCCTCCTTACTGGTAAGAGGTGTCTCTGTCTCTTTTGTGTCGTTGCTGCGACAGGGGTATATATAGGGATACAAGCAGGGGAAAGTAACCAATTGGGGTACAAGGATTTACATGTAACCAATCGAGAACTGAACAGCAACGAAGTTTCTAGAACTTAACCTTATACAGAACATGAGGTAATATAGTAACTAACCAATGAACTGAAACATGTAAACGAAGTTGCAGGGGACGCTGGGGGTGAACCAGAAAGCTCACCCTGACAACGGAGTGTGACTCAGACCATGGCAGCCTCAGGCTGATGCCACCAAGTTGAGCTTGTGTGGCTGTGGTTTTTGCCACATACACTGCCACAACTGATAACATTGGTGGGATCAGATGCAGCTTACCACTTATTTTGAACAAATTAAAATGAGAAAATGCTGAACCACTGTTACTTAACTAGCTGTGGCAGTTGCCCCAGAAAACAAAACAGGGCACAACAAATGTGGTGCCACAAACACAGGCTGCACAAACCTAATAGCTTTATTTCAAAAAGTTAGTGAATGTATGAATATGGGTGATTTGGCTTCTGCAGTTACCTAGATTTCTAAAAAGCCTTACACAAGGTCCTTGCTAAGAGCCTTCAAAGCAAATAATCAGTCATGAAATGACAAAAGAGGCTCCCTTTTTGATTAATAGCTACTAGCAAGATCCATCAAGAGCTATTAAGCATAATTGTCCAGTTTCAATCTCTATTCAGAAAATCCTTAAAATGGTAATTGCTGGAACTGGAATGGCAAAGCTATCACCACCTGCTTGTCCTTCAGCTACACTCTTTCCTGAAGCATTTGCTATTGGTCTTGCTCAGGGACATAATGCTGGGCAAGATGACTCTTACCCTGACCTAGTGCAGCCTCATATTCTTAGCTAAGTGTCTTACTGTGCACTGAATAGTAAGAACTATCTATAATTTTCTCTTTTTAATGATAAAAGGACTCTCCCTTGCGTAACTTAATAATTTTATTAAAAAATAGAACAATAATTTCCACATAGAATCATAGAAAGGTTGGGGTTGGAAGGGACCTTAAAGATCATCTGGTTCTAACCCTCCTGCCATGGGCAGAGACACCTTCCACTAGATCAGTTTCCTCAAAGACACATCAACCTGGCCTTGAACACCACCAGGGATGGGGCATCCACAACATCTCTGGGCATCCAACTTCTCTGGGCAACCTGTTAAGGTGCTTCATCACTCTCTGTGTAAAGAATTTCTTCCTAACATCTAATCTAAGCCTGTCGTCTTTTAGTTTAAAACCATTGCCCCTTGTCCTTTCAATATCTGCCCATATAAAATGTCCCTCCCTTCTTTTTATAAGCTCCCTTTAGGGAGCTCATTAAGTCTCCCTGGAGCCTTCTCTTCCCCAGGCTGAACAACCCTAGCTCTGTCAGCCTGTCTTCATAGGAGAGGTGCTCCAGCCCTCTGATCATCTTGATAGGAGGCAGTGCTGAAATCTATCATTCCTCTTGTTTTCAGAAGAGTTTGGAGAAAGGAACATGGTACCTGCAGCTTGCTAAGTTGTAACAAGAGCCCTCCTCCGCAGAGTCCTGGAGGATCAGCAGGGACACACTTTGGCCATAATCCTTCAACCCAAGAGCTGCACTTGTGCAAGGAAAGCAAAGATGGAATTTGTACACGTGAGGCTTGCACAGCTACAAGCACTGGCATACTGAACACAAAGAAAGTTTGGACTGCACCATGAACTCTGCATCTGTGTAAACTCATGTAAGAGAGAACAACACTATTCAAGTCAACATCTGTAAATCCAAGCATTCTCCCTCACTGCTGCTTTTTCCCATTGCAACCATACATATGCTAGTGGCAGGCTCAGGTGTAGCAGTGAGCAGTCCTGGCCCTTAAACAAAACTGTTAGGTGGAAAGATTTATGTCTGTGTACTAAATGGGCAAATTGCTCTCTCAATCTGTTAAGCTGTCAGTACAATCTCTAGGCAAGCCAGAACAGTTTGCTGCTATTTTTTGGAGTGGAACAAATTGCCTGTGTGCAAACACAGCCTAATAGTAAAACACACCATGGATACACTGATCAGTGCATTCAAGGAAGTAATTCAGTGTTTATTTTCAGAATCCTTTGACTTCACAACGAAACAGTTTTAAACAGGAAGAAAAAGAATCAATGTTTTGAGAAATAAATGACTAAATTAATATGTAAATAATTCCTTTGCAGTCCTGTTGACTTCATTTGAACTGTCTGGTTCTCAGGACCTCCAGCTAGCAGACCAGTCAGGCCAATCATGCCTAATTTACAAACCTTGAGAGAATGTTTAGAGCTAGAATTCTTTTTCAACAATTGCTTGTTTGTGATGATGGACAACTAATTTTGCAGAAACTGAAGTTAAACTGAAAGAAAATGAAAGGAAAAAATCCACACTGGACAATGAAAACATACTTCTGCCATTTTTCTTCTCTGGCTTGACAGGGTGTTTTGTTGAACAGTGTTTTTTCACTGCTAAATCTGAATTTCATTGGAGTATTGGAATTGGAGCAGTCACTTTGTAGCAATAATGGAAAATCCATGAGCTAGAGGAAGCATTCAGAAGCAGTGGTATTTCTGTGACTGCTCTGGAATATGCTCAGCACTGATTTCCTCTCTATGCCTGTGAAATTATCCAAGCACTGCAAGGTTTTGGTGCACACATCTGGTTCAGTACACTGCATGTGGAAGTTTGTTATGAGAAACACAGGAATCTCAGTAGTTTTCTTTTTTATTTAATAGAGACTTTCTGCCAGTTCCTTTTTGCACTCTTTTATGTCTTATCACAGCTTGTCCCAAGCAGCCATACTGTTTTCACACCTACCCTGACATGAACCTTCAAATGCTGAACTAGATTAACTCCTATTTTGACTCTATGGCTTAAGCCAAAACTGTCATGTCATACTGTCTCCTGATGGGAATTGGCGCTGTGGTTTTCAGCAGCCTCCCACCATTTCTGGAATGCCCCCAAACCAGCTTTGTTTCTGGGCAAAGAAGCCGAGCAAATTTCAACCAGAAATTGCTTATCTCCTCACAGCAAACTTATTTCAGGTGGGCATGCAAGGTCTAGTAAAAAGATAGTGACATTTTCTGCCAGCTCTGAACAGTGAACCAGAACTCAAGGACAAAAATGTTCTTGTGCATCCACTTGTGAAGTCCAGGTAAGAAGAGCCATCTCCAAGCTACTCAACTACAGAGGCAGATTTCAATTTCAATGATCCAAGAAAAAGAATAAAATGTAATTTGTCTCCTTTCTGGAGTGGTAAAATCTGTGGCAGCAGTGTCTCAAGTGAGGCAGATGATATAACAGATCTGAAGGAGGTCAGGTACAGTTTCAGGGAAATGTGGATGGTGAAAAAGAAAGGTCCAAGTGGTACTGGTCCAAGGGATTAAAGGTCACTATCCTGTGTCCTTCATCCTGGGTAAATTACAGGTCCAGAGATGCCCTCATCTATCTCTTGCAATATACCAAATTGAATGCAACTCTCAAGCCTTCTCAATGCGCCTTAGATAGCTTCCCCAAGCTCCCCTGCCCTATATGGTCAGCAAACAGACGATAGTTAACCCACTGATATTTCTCTCCATGATTTAAAGATTGAGACCTGAGGGAGAGGGCTTTGGACTCCTGGTGACAGGACTCCAAGCCTCGGGACTGGAGATATGTTTCAGAAGGCAGACGGTCTCCTGCCTGCCCGCATATCCTAGCACAGATGATGGAGAATTAAAGTGGAGAGCATCCTACAAGAGCACGATCAGTTGGAGTGAATCACAGAATCATGGAATGATTTGAGTTGGAAGAGACCTTAAAGATTATCTGGTTCCAATCCCCCAGCCACAGACAGGGACACCTTTTACTAGACCAGGTTGCTCAGAGCTCCATCTAGCCTGGCCTTAAACACTTCCAGGGATGGAGATGGAATGAATCTGGACTTGCACATCCATGCAGGCACAGTCTGGTGTCCCAACATGTGTGATGTAGTTTGGGCCTACAATTGTCCAGCATGTCTTTGCATATAAAACACAGACTTTAGTGCAAAAGGAATATGTTAAACCCACGATGAACATTTTTACACCATGTCTATAAATTTAATTTACAGTGTTATGTTTTTATCCTTATCAGCTTTGCTAGTGACAGATGCTGTCCTGAACCCCAGGTAACATTCCTAGCATTCCATTTCGTAGCAGGTATTTTCATGTGCAAGCAGTGTAAATGCTGCTTCCTGCTGAAACTCGTGTTTATACAAGTGTTTACACACATCTTGCTAAAGAAAGGGCAACAGATAGTCAAGCCCAGGAGGCTGGGCACCATTTTATAAATCGCTCTGTCATTGTCATGTCAAGAGTCCATATGCCATTAGCAGAAAAAATGGGGGGTTTTAAGCTGACTGCAGGAAATGAAAAAGATCACTCCCAGAAACTGTCGTGCTCTGGGGAATGAAAAGAAGGGACCAAACTATAGATCCATTGTACTCCTACACTGGCACATCAGTGACCACCTCACAGAGATTTTGTGGAAGGGAGCCTTAAGGCAGCAACGCCTCCTCAATTTGCGCTGTGTGATCTAGGAAGCAAAGAAAACCTAAATGAAATAAGAATATAATGAATATGAAGGAGAACTGTCTACAACAAAAATGTGCATTGAAACAACCCAGCCTAAGCTAATTTCACCTGTTTTTTCACTGTTTATGTTTGCTACCATATGTTTTACTTTTTTTTCCTGATATTTGTCACAGTACCTGGTTATGCACTTAATTAACAGCCAAATAATTAAGAGGTTCATTCACATTTAAACATCCTTAAAAGCTCCTTAAAATGGAGAAAACCCCTATGGAAGTTAAATCTTGCCATCAGCATTTTGGTTTTTTCTGAATAAGATGTTGTCATACTTTTGGTTTGGATGTGGAACTCTAATAGGTGACAAATAAAACTTAAAAATTTAGAAAATTTTTTTTCACTGTGTTTCAGTGTTTCAATGAAAAGCATTTTTTCCCTTCTCACTTTCTGATTCTAAATATTATACTCTCATGATCAAGTTGTATTGTCCTAAATTAAATAAACTAAAAAAAAACAACAAACACCTCCCCCCCACACACACACACAAACTGGGGAAAAAAAAAAAGCATCAGATTTTCTGACTGGGAAACATCTTTTTGGTGTATATTTCACCTCTTTAGTGTGGCAGAGGAAATTCTCTGTTCTCTTGCATGAAACTGAACCAGAAAAAATGTAAGTCTATATTTAGCGCTTTCCATGTAGCAAGAACCACTTTGTCTGTCTTCTGTGTTAACACTTACTTATAGTAACAGCTCTATTAAATTTAGAAGCATATTCACGTAAGAAAACATTGCATAAACTCTAAACAATATCGCAAATTAATTTTCAATGACAGCCCCTCAAATAATTTGATATATTAATGTAGAAGACCAGCCATCTCTGCAGATTGTAAACTATCCCATGGTATGTCTACAAATCTGAACAGGAAATAATATTTTCCAGTGGACAATTAGAGGAAATGTGTCTTTCAGAGAGTCTAAGAGTGGAAAAAACCCTCAAGCTGTGCATCTCCTACATAGTGATGATTTGAATATTTTGCATTCTACAATAAGCAAGCTATTTGCTGTTCCTAAATTATTGTGAGAGGAAGGAACTTCATTTTAAGTTTGAATTATGGAAAGACCACATGCACCATTTCTGTAGTCATAGAACTTTTGTGTGAATCATTACAGCTGTTCTCACAATCATGGAAAGCCTGAGAACAGAGGCGCTGCTCTGGCAGCCTAATAACATATGAATAAATTGAAGACAGGCCCATTCAGTGGTTCAGGGTAAGGTACCATCTCTAGTTGGTACTGTCTGACTACATCCAACATTTTTTATTTGAATATGATTTCTTGTTGCGAACTGTTTTGGTAGAACATTTCCCATTTTGATTACCATCAGGGAGTACTATTTCAGTTCTGCTTTCTAAAAGTTCATCTCTCTCCCCAACCCTTCACTGGTAGATATTCTGTTGGATAGATTCTTGCTCAAACTGCCTACCTCAGAAGTGATGAACTCTCAGGTGTTTCCATCCTTAATCTCTTCTCCTACAGTTTCATTACCTGGTATGATGCTTTGGACCTTCAAATCCATAGTGATCATTCTCTAAAAGATCTTCAAGATTTTCTGATTTATTAATACTCCCATCTTACAAAGGCCTGGATAATCTTATACGAGGTTATTTAAGGGGGACAGCCTGTATCTTCAAATCCATTGTTTATGCCCTACTTATGTTCACTTCCTGTGACTAATAAACACAAAGTCAAGAACTTTGGTCTTCAAGGCTGCTTAAATTGGTGATTAATTTTATGACTAGGTGAAGATTTTTTTTTTAGGGGAAAATGTCTTTTTGAAGCAGAGACCATTTAATGAGGGAGCAAGAATAAGACTATAGGTGATCAGTCACACTGCTTGGCAGCTGAATTATAAAAACTAATTCTCCAGTAATGTTGGTGAGGCACTTCTGAGAAACTTCCTGAAAGAAATTAATTTGCTGAATCACTGAAGGTTCCTGAATGATGAATACATAGAAACAGTCTGTTTTGTAAAGCTAACTTGATGCACTCCAAAGAGCTGATTCATTCTGAGGAGTCCTTTCATGAAACATCTCTCTCTCTCTTTTCTTTTTTTTTAAGACAAAAAGACCTTTCACCCCTCTTGGGAATTGATTTTTTCTGCTTTTCAGTATCCACGTGCTCTCTCCCTGGAGACTTCTCTCAGCCAGCCATGAAATCAGTACCTCCCAGGAACACACAGTGCTAGTTTATTACTGCTTACATCATTCCTGACATAATGATCTCTACATCTGAAGTGGAAACTCACATTCAGGTCCATTCTATTCTCTGATTTCTACTAATCCAAATTACTTTCATTTAATGTCTTCTCTGTTTGGAACTTTTTAGTCCAGATTACTGAGATACTTTAAATGACAACTACTGCCAAATCAATAGATAGTCATGTGCTTGGATGCTTGTATATCAGTTCTCTGATTGTAGCCGCGCTGCTGGACGCGCTCTGCCGAGGGCTGGAGACAGACCCGAGGGCGCACGGCGTCCTGCACTGGCTTGCCCTGGTGGTACGGGGGCTGGCTGCCGAGCTGCAGCGCTTCTCCCCCAAGCAGGGTTCCAGCCGTGCCTAGCTGGACAGTGCCGGCTTCTCTGCTGAGCGGGTTGCCCGTAGCCCGGTGGTCTTCGGCGGGACGGCGAGAACAAAGACCAAGGAGGGGCCTCTGTCCAGTGATTTCAGCTCTTTATTAAGGGCAGGGCAGCAGGAGAAGGGTCCAGGAAAAGGTCCGGGAGCGGGAGCAGGAGCAGGAAAGAGGGTCCGGGTGAGCTGACGGTCCTGGAACAGAGCCGCCGCTCTCCCAAAGATAGGGCTTTTTATGGGGAAAGGCAAGGGGGGGTACAACCAATGGGGGAACAGAAATTACAATATAACCAATGAGCAACCAAATATACAAGAACTTGCTAGAACATAACCATACGTGGAACATTACATAACTGGATAATAAACCAATGGAAACCACGTATGCAAACAGAAACCGAAAGGAATCACGGAATTGGTAACAGTGTCACCCTAACCAGAATCGCCGTCTCAGAGGGCAGTGTGCTGAGCTCTCTTCCACCATCGTCGAGGCTTGCTGGCTGTGGCTTTAGCCTCACACACTGCCACATCTGATCACCTTGTGATGACATGCAGATAATTCTCCACAATGCTCTTTCTCTTGTCCTTTGTCTCTTTACTGATTTGTGCTTCATTCATCACTAACTCATCTGCATGCTTGTTTGCTCTTCTAGCTGTTGTTAGCCACTGATAGTCCTGTTTATGGCCTTTTAAAAGCTCCAGCTCCTTTACACAGTGCTTACTAAAAAGTGCTCTCTAGTTAACAAAAGTCTGAGGAACAACCTGGCTTTTTCAAGACAACCAAAGTAAGCTGGGTACTTTGACATGTCACATGTTTACCTGGGACTGCCAAAGAGCAGTTCTCCTAAGCCACTTCTCAAAGCTGGGAATTTGTAGCTGAAAGAGAAGTTATTATTTGCTCTACTTAAAAAAGAAATTAAAAGAGTAAAAATTGAGAGAATAATGTTGTAGAACAGTTACAGAAGTATCAAGTACATTATAAACTGCATGAGAAGACCTCACAGAGATGTCACTGTAGCCTGTATAAACATGACATAAAAAAATGAACAAGATGAACGCTGTGAACCTGGCCCTTTTAGAGTGTGAAAACTGGAGATTATTCCTCACACTCCGCTTTTTTTCTTTTTTTCTTTTTTCTTTTTTCTTTTTTCTTTTTTCTTTTTTTCTTTTTTTCTTCTTTTTTCTTTCTTCTTTTTTTTTTTTTTTTCCTCAATTTACTTCCTTTTAGCATTTTTCCCCNTTTTTTTTTTTTTTTTTTTTTTTTTTTTTTTTTTTTTTTTTTTTTTTTTTTTTTTTTTTTTTTTTTTTTTTTTTTTTTTTTTTTCCTCAATTTACTGCCTTTTAGCATGTTTCCCCAGTAACAACAGCTTATTCTGGACGTCTGACAAGATTGTGTCTGGTAGGACAATTTCCCAACATTTCCAGATGTGACTGGTTGGTATCCTCATCCCATATGATCCTGTTATCTAACTGCTGTGGTGTGCAGAGGACAGATAGATCAGGAAAAGTGAAATGTTCGGCCCAGGAATTCATGCGTTATGTGGCATTGCTGCAGCAGCCAATGTTAGCAGCTCTGGGAGGCTGAACTGACCTTAGTCGTAAAGAAACACTTCATGGACAGACACAATAAATATCTTCTAAGTTCCTTGTACCTTTCCCATAGAATGAGGAAAAATGAATATAAAGATAAATGTAAAAGGAACTGGTGTATTCTAGGTGTATGTGGTCCAGAATTTGATACCCCAGAGATCAGGAACTGTGTGAATCTTCCAACCGAACTAACTTGCTAGGCAATTTCTGTCGCCAGAGGTTCAGGGGTCACTGAGTAGACAAGGTGAAATCAGGCACACTAAAGACTGTTAAGAAACTATTTCACAAAACAAGAGCAATTTGCATTGTTTTTATCAGTGCTATAAAGCAAGCAGACAGCAATTTTCCAGTTCCTGCATTGTACCTTTCCGGTGCCTCATGCTGCAATACTCAACTATTAGGAGACAGATAATGGCCTGGCAACTTTTCTGCACTGCTTCTGTTGCCTTAGGTTTTAACCCTTATATTTTTCAGATTCTGTATTGCCCGGTGTGTATGCTTTATAGCTCGTTAGTTGCCATTCTCTATAGACGTAACATTGCCTCTCTGGACTCACCCTTCAAGGACAGGCCCAAGCTACTAAAGCGGGGGGAGGAGGGGGGAAAGGGGAGCGAGCTAAGGGAGCTAGGGGGCAATTGCAAAGTTTTAATTGGTGAATTTATGCTGATATGTAAATGGACCAAACCTATAAAGGTGTGGAGAACTCACGGCTTATCGTCCATTTTGGGTGATGCCCCAAGGAGGGGTCTTTGTCTGCCCTAAACATACCTTTGAAGGCCTTTCGAATAAATACCCACCTTTTTTCCCTTACTCCTGCCTGGCCTCAGTTTTTGGGCTAGCCTTTTTAGGCAACACTTCAGTTGCACTTTTCTACGGTGCTTCAGCTGTACTGGGAACTTGGAACTGTGTGATAAAAGGAATCAGTGTCTTCTCTTTAAATGCCAATGCATAAACTGGGCATCACCCCAGCAAAAGACCATGCGAGAACACATTCCAGCATAGCTCTGCCAAGTCAGCCCAGTTCTTGAGCCACACAGTTAAGCACATTTTGATTGTTGCAGTAGAGGAGAGTTTGAATGGAGACCATGCTCTCATGATACCCCTCTGTCAATATTCACTAGTGCCTGTGGCCCACCCTATGCTTCATTTGCTGCTCCAGGACACAGCATGACCCCACAGCCATTTGTACAGAACAAGTGAGGAGATGATGCACCTTTTCATGGAGCAAAAATTGACCATCTGTGAAGTAGGCAGAAGAAATTCTTAACTCAATTTTGTTGCCAGCATATTCATAAAACAAAAAGTCAGTTTCAGCTGCCTGTATTTCTGTTGTAACATCACAATAATATGTGTTAGGCCTGGAGGGTGTTCCACAAAGCTCTGGAAAGGCTCATGAACACCACCGCTTTGGGTCTTCTGAGCCTATATGTGGTGCTGCTTCTCTTCAGAAACCCAGTAAGTCACATTTGAGACCCTGTTTTCCCTTTGTTGTCTTTTTGGGAATGCGCTTACAGCTCTGTTGCTTTGGTTCATTACTTCAAACAAAATCTTTATCTATTTATTGACCTGAAAAGGAGATGTTTCTTCCCCAGCTGGGTGAAACATAGAAATATAGCCTGGGGAATGACACTACAATTCTCCGTATTTTTTGGACATCATCTATTTTTCCTTATTTCATCTTTTCACCCCAGTTAGCTTACGTTGTGTAGATTAGGCTGTTTATTTCAGAGGTAATTCTTTATGTAGTGTGATGATTTGTGAAATTGTCAGCTAAGCATTAATCATCATTTAGCCTGCCATTTTATGTGTGTCTGACATATATTAAACTGTACCTCAGGATATACACATCTGGCAGTGACAGTCATTTGTTAATTGAATGTGACTTTTAGTGAACTTTTCACCCAGCAGGCTATTCCAGGGATTTATGAACAACTGTATTTGTTAAAAGTGCTTTTGTAATTTTTGGGAGGAAACATTGGACAACAGTGTAGTGACTTCATGGCAGCTGCTGCAGCACGCGGAGCTACATGTCTTGCCCATTAATCCCCACAGGCAGCAGATTCACCACAGTTATGCTTGACTCTGTAAATGCAGATTCCTAATGGCAGGTGTTTTACAACCACTCTCCAGTGTATCTCCTGAGCATGCCCATGCATCACAGCAGCTGCCACAGCCAGGAGCCCACTCAGTGGCAGTGTCACCAGCCAGACTGGGCTTCCTTCCTCCCTGTTCTTTGAAGAGAAGACTGCTGTTGATGGCGTGGTGCATATGGTGCTGGTGAGGCTGTGTGCGTGCCTGTGTTCCCCTTGGCAGTGGCATGGGAACACCTCGCTTCCCCTTAGAAACCAGGAGCAGACTTCAAAGGGTAGCATGTGTTTTTCATACAAAAGAAGTGAGGATGACCAAAATGGTAGGACATCAATCCACTGTGTGTATATCTGGGATGCAAAAAAGCAACTTTACTATGGGAAAAACCCTTTTCTTATTCATTTGGTTCTGTTTATAATAGGGATTTGTTTGTAGCAACTAGTTCAAGAGATGCTACTTTCTTTATCTTGGTTTCTGATTGCCATTGTATATATTCCTTTGGAAGAATTGGAGATCAAACACAGAACAGGATGAGGGAAGCTTTGGAAATTAGCTATGTATACAGCGACTAAGCAAAAGCATTAACAGATGCAAAAGAAAATTTAAAAAAGAAAGAAAGAAAGAAAGAAAGAAAATAATCTAAATGAAGGCAATGCACAATATGAATATGAAAAGAGAACAGTTTGGAAATGGAAATACAGCACACTTGGAATTAATGTAGACTCTTTCTAGGCCTGGCATGATTCATACAGTGCCAACAGGCTGAACAATTTGCATCAGTATCTATGGTTCAATACAATTTTGTAACCAGGTTATTTAAATCCTCTAAGCCTTTTATGAATGTATGTGGGAGCCTGGACATGAGGAGGGGCAGGAGGCAGGAACTGAATGTCTGCAAGGCACATCTCACATGCAACCTGTCAGGGCCAACTCTGGGCTGAAAAAGCAGCATCTCTGTTCAAACCCTGGCTTTGTCATTCTGATACGAACACACATTTCAGCTGCAGATCCTCTGGGCAATCTAATCTTCTCCATTCTCCTCAGAGTCATTTAATTCAAAGTGCGTTTAGAGCTGTCAGTTGTGTTCTAGGTCACAGCAAGATGTGACACTTGATGCTGTATCACAGACAACAGGATGTCTGCACGTGGAAGTTTCCATTATTTGGATGCATGCATGTAATCAATCTCATGAATCAGAAGCTTGATTTTTACTTCACAGTTGCTTTCAACTTCTGTGGAGTTTACTCTTGCTTTGTACTAATTCAGAGGCTAGCTGTTGTAGGCCAGCATGTTGGAAGCCCTGTCCTGCTTTTGATCAACATGAGGGTATGATGCTAACTAGAACAAGATGCTGCCATTTAGAGTAATTTTTTGCTGTGCAACTAGGGAGAGCTCCGTGCATTGCTCATGCTGCAGGTTTATTTTAATGGAAAAATTTTATTTATTAATTAATTTATTTATTAAATAAATTTTATTTATTTACTGGTAAATAAATAAATAACCCTAGTATTCCTACTGAACACCTTTTCCAACTAACATTCTCACCGAGAAGTTTTCTGAAGGTTTCCAGAGTCTGAGCTTTCCCCCCAAAAGACCACAGGTATTAAAGTGGCAGGAAGCTGAGATACAGATGATGCATTTGCTTTTCTGTTTCTGTACACTATTATAAGCCTTGTTGGTTTGGGTCATTTATTAGAGGCTTCACATATATAAAGAACTGGGAATCTCAATTTTTTTATTTAATTGCACCTGATAAATATTTCTCCCATAATTTTCACTTTTTTACCCATTTATGATTTTTGTTTCTATATTATTCTCTGATTATATGGACAAAGTGTCATTTAATAATCTGTGGCATGGAACAAGTACTTCTTTTTGTTTCGAACACACAGTCTAAGGATTTCATTCAGTGACTCTTTTCTTGTTTTGTGAGACAGAAGTTGAATCTGGACAACTTTCTTTAATATCCTGTGATGGGCCTTTAAGTTGTTATTAATCCTTTTGATCTTAAGGTAGCTGAGATTCTTTATAAAGGTCTTCACAGTTCTTTCCAGAAAGACCTTGACAGAAGCATTAGTGAAATCGAAAAGTCTATATAAAGTGGATCGTTTACATATGAAGGAGCTTGATGAAGCCTTCAGGAGGTAGGAAGAGGCATTGCTTCCTTCCACAAAAGGCATGTTGATGCCTCTTCATAAGAATCATACAACAGAATTATACAATAGGATTACAGAATCACAGAATCGTCAGAAGAACTTTAAGATCATTGAGTCCAGCCATTAACCCTGCCCTGCAAAGTCCAACACTAAACCATGTTCCTAAGCACCACGTCTACACGTTTTTTAAATACCTCGACGGATGTGGACACAACCACTTTCCTGGGCAGCTTCTTCCAATGGTGAACAATCCTTTCAGTGAAGAAATTTTTCCTGATATCCAATCTAAACCTCCCTGGCACAGCTTGAGACCATTTCTTCTCATCCTATCACTTGTTACCTGGGAGACCAGATCAATTCCCACCTGGCTACAGCCTCCTTTTGGGTAGTTGTAGAGAGTGATGAGATCTCCCCTGAGCCTTCTTTTCTCCAGGCTCCCTCAGCTGCTCCTCACAAGGCTTGTGCTCCCGACCCTTCACCAGTTCTGTTGCCCTTCTCTGGACGTGCTGCAGCACCTCAATGCCTTCTTGTAGTGAGGGGCCCAAACTGAACACAGGACTTGAGGTGTGACCTCACCAGTGCTGAGTACAGGTGCCCTGGTCCCACTGGCCACACTATTGCTGACACAGGCCAGGATGGTATTAGTTCAGTTATTCATATGCCAAGTGATATTATTTTTCAGATTATTTCTAAGTGGATTTTCTTAAATAAAAATACCTCTGGAACCTTTTTCAAGATTTTGTGCCTTCTATTTAGATGAGTTCAAAAACTATTTGAAGAGTGAGTTTACCTCTATGTTAGTGGGACAGCTGTTCAATATCTGACCTCTCGAGGTATGTCTAAGTGAATAGGACTCAGGCAAGCTGATTTTATTATCCATTTTCCTTATCTGAGCTTTTTTATTTTTCTTCCAACCATTCAATATGAGACAACTCTGCAGACCTGATTTTTGTAAAAAAAGTGGATGGATATGAATGCCTCCAAGATCTTCGATGGTGGACACTGCAATGAAGACTTAGTACCTCTTCCATGGCCTTTCTGTGATCCTCCTACTCCTTGATCATCCCTCAGCTCTGCAGAACGTCACAGTTCTTGTGATCTAAGGTTTTATGAGTAACTTTTACACTTGCCTTTAGCAAATTTTTCTTCAAACTCTTTGTTTCTATTTTTAAGCCTAATTTGTTTGGGTTTATGATCTGTGTAAGCTCCCTTGTTTGCACATAACTTCTACTTCTTGAAATAATGTCTTTTACCTTCAGATAAGACCTCTTCTATTTAGCTTTGCCATCTAATTTAGCTTTGTCATCTTATTTATCTAAGAATCTCTTTTTTTTTTACAATGAATATTAATTTATTCCGCACCTCTTAAGATGATGCATTTAAGGAGGGAAAAATGCCAACTTTCTGAAGTCAGTGCTCTACAAGGAAGGAGAGAGTTCAGAAGCCTTTAATGTGGCAAGATTTTGCCTCCAGCTTAGAAGGCAGCCTCAGCCTCTGATACATTGCTACATCCATAACTGTGGCTGCTCAGATCCTACAAAACCCCAGCTCAGCAAAGCTCTATCCCCAGGGAAAGGACATTGGCAGGAGGTTTGCTACATGGCCCATCCAGTGAAGTGGCCATGAGAGAAAAATGGTGGTCCTGCAGCTCCCCACTGCTCCCCAGGTGTAATCCCCTTCCTCTACTGGCTGTACTGCCAGTACACACTGTAGGAAGCAAAATAGTAATAAAAGTCTGACTTTTGCATTTGTTTCATTTTTACCTTATTTATGTCCTGTTTATCTTTAAAATTTTAGATGCCAGGTGGAACATGTGACATGGTCATAGGACTAGCAAGGATCTAGGCCACTGACTTCATTCCCTGTCTCCTAGGCACCACAGTAAAACATAATCTTCTTCATAAATTTTGCAGCTTGAAGTCAAAACCAGTCCTCTACAGTATCTTCATCACTGACTTGTTTCCTTTGATGGCAATCAATTGCACTAGAAGGTTCTTTGGGATTTAATCTTATATTATTTTCAACCTGGATCTTCCAACAACATGTACAATATAATATAAAGAAAGATAGGTTTGACCTGAATATTATTAAAGTAGACTAGGATTTTTTTCCTAATCCTCCAGATAGCTAAAAATACAGAAACTGCACAAAGCTACAACTTGAAAAGTTTCTCAGTAAGCCTGACAAATATAAAATCTCCTGTTCAAATGACATTGATTTTGCTATAAGGAAGGAGAAACTAAAATAAAGAAATAGTTTATAATGAAGAAATGGAAGAGAAACCCAGTTGTGATTCTAAGTAGGGAAGTTCCACATTAGTGTCAAGGCATGCCCACAGCAGAAAATAAGCTGATCCCAGCTGCTTCAAAGCAGCTTTCCACTACTAAACACCACTAAGGTAGCTGATTCACTCCTTTGCAGAAAGGATTTTTCTCTCTGTGCCCCTCTGGGAACACACAAATCCCTGAAGAACTCGTTGTCATGCAGCAATCATCTCACTCATAGGCACTGGTGGTTCTTCCAGGCGTTCATGTTGAATGTGATTCACAGCAGGTGTCTGAAGACCTCCACTCCAAACCCCACACATGCAACTCCACCTGCACATGGCATATGCCAGCTGCACCACAAAAGGTGAGTGGTGTCTCCTACTACCTCAGAAGTCCTACCACTGCCTCACCCTGAAGGAATACACAGGTTGGATTTTCCCTCAGAAGACACACAGGTGGGCTGGAAGGATGTCAAGGTCTTTGCATGTTGCCAAGCTAAGTGCAGGACAGGCCCTTGGCACTAATATCTGTGTATTCTCCTTAGCTCATGTGTTCTCTCACACACAAAGCACTTGAAGGTGACCAGCACACTGAATTTCGGTTCCTGCTGGAAATGAGAGATGATGAATGTAAATCTATAGTACAAATACTGGCTTTGTGAAAGAATAAATGCAGGTGAAAAACACCTATCAATTATTTTTGTCATTAAGCTAAAAATAGTAGTAATAATTTTTTTCTTTTTGAGAAATAAAGCCATCTGCCAAAATCATAAGATAAATTGCAAAGAGACTAAACATTAAAAGAGATACAGTAAATTATATTCTAAGAAAAATATTTTAGAGGGAGGACTCAAAACTATAGGTCTTGTTCTTTAAGAGGACATTTGGAAAGATCTAATAAAAATGCAACATAATCCACCAATTCTAAGCCATCACCTGAGTTATTTGGTGTTTAAAGTTCCCATTCTAAATAGGATTACTGTAACAACATGGCTTAAATAATGTTAAAAATAGATCCTAAGTATTCTAGGTCACGCCAGAAAAATGTAAGAGGTAAAACCAAGGGATTTTAGGTTCAGGACAGCAAACCTCATTTTCAAAATGGAAGAAAATTCTAATCCTCTGTCTCTATTTGTTATCTTAAGTAAATGTGATAAAAAGCTTGACATAGTTCATAGTGTAAACACTGAAAAACACAGGTAAGACACCCACCTTTGCATTTGTCCAGTTCTCAGAATATAGATGGAAAGTATCTGAGTTTAAAAGGAAAACTTCTGTGCAGATTCCCTTTTCATGCGGCTCTGGCTGGTTCTAGGGAAATGGTTGGATGAATCTCACATATAGATATATATATATAGATTGACTGTAGTGTGATTTTCAAAACAGTTCAAAGTGATTTCAAAATAGATAGTCTAGAGTCCTTTTGGTACCATAAGAAAAAAAAGCAAACCAACCAACAAATCTATGCTAAAAATCAATACTTAAAATGTCTAGATCTTTTAAAAAGCATTCAAAGCCAGTTTGGTATAATGTTGCCCTGAGTTTTGCAGTTCTGGATGTTATCATTCTTTTGTAACTAGTTCTCACACATTCTCTGTAAACATAGCCATGTTATTGTAATGGTATCTTATTATTTACATTCCTTTCTCCTGGGCACAGAAATTTGATGGACATTTCATTTGACCAGTGGGATTGAGGGGCGGCTCATTGTCTCCTCCAATCCACAGTGGTTTATTAGACACATATAAAATAAATCGTGTGGGTCTCGCCCGGCACTTGTTCCTTTGCTCTCAGCAGGTGTCCGTGTCCTTCTTTCGTGTCATTATTGCGACAGGTATAATGTGCTATAATATGCTTGAAGATGTTAATTTTGTGTTTCCACTGAAACACAGTCATTAAGATAGAGAACTTGCAGTATTCTTCACAGGGCACCATTTTAAGCGGAAAACAGCAAAGACTGCTGGTTTCAGGCCAAGGTTAGATTTTTCCAAACTCCTGCATGAAGGCATGTCCCGAAGGCCAGCAGCCTTGACAGAGGCGTGCAGCTGCACCACGGCCTCTCCCTGAGCAACATAACAGGGTTCGGAGCCAGAAAGGGTCACATATGGCTACATCCAGGTGCCAGCCTTTTGTCACACGCTCGCTGCTTGCGTCAGGCAGGAGCGGGAGGATGTCCTGTGTCATTTTGCTGGTGCAGTTTGAGGAACTGTAAGCAAAAAAAAAGGGGAAACATAACACGAGGAACAGGGACTAAAATCAGCAAGGCTCCAGGTAAGAGCTGTGTTTTTCCCTGTTGTTTTTAGGACACTGGGGCCTGCTCTTCCCCTGAACCTCAGTTTGCAGCGGGTCAGCTCTGTGCGCTGAGAGGGCCGCGGGGCACAGGGACCCTCGGCAGGTGCGTCTGTCCGCGCTTGCTGGAGGAGGGAGGGGATCCCAGTCAGGTCCCCTCTCCCGGCGGCCACGGCAGCCTGAGCCACCCACGCTCGGTATTTTGGGGAATGGTGCCCCACGCCCGCCACCTCCATGCCTGGCAGCCCTTGGGGCT